>CAWUFW010004273.1:1200000-1585401 GCA_963921515.1 Calotriton arnoldi | reverse complement strand
GGGGTGACTGACAATATTTCTTTCTTCAACCTATGTACTGCAGGGCTCCAGCTGTCCATAGACCATTCCCTGACCTGGCAACGATGGTGGAACGTGACAGCATCCGACGGTACCGCTTCACCAGGCAGCTGATTGAGGATTTGGCAGTGCGCTTGGCACCACATTTGCAACCTGGCCGGCCATACACTACGGGCGCTGACCCCCAATGTGAAGGTAATGGCAGCCTTTTCTGCTGAGTGTCTTCAAGGGCTTAAAATAGAGCTTGCCCCCTGTTCAGGAAGTCCCAAAGAACAGCAAAGACTTCACCTGCGTCTGGGTACCACCTTTGGAATCGTGCATGGTAGTTGCCACAGAGGGAAACCTCAGTCTGACGCAGTCACCGACACCACTGCCGGCTCCATGATCTGAAGACACTGCAGATGGCACCGGCGGATTTCGCACTGCAACCCCGGTCTTTGGCGACGTTGACCGCGACCACTGAACCACTGCTTGCACCATGACCTGTGGGCACCGCACTCTGAACCACCTCAGTTCACTCCGCCACCCTGGTCTCACCGCTGCCGCCGCTACAAGCAGACATTGCTGCTACTTCCTGCACCGTGGTTTGGGGCACCACTCGTAAGTCACATGATGCACCACCCTGTACCACACCACAGTCTGGGTCCTCCGCCATCCGCACCATGACCTGTCAGCACCGCAACAAGCACCGACCCAATTTGCACCAATGCCACTGGATGACCGTCATAGAGCTACTGCCTGCACCGCGACCTGAGGTACACGCATGCTGCACCACTCCACTTCACACCGCAACCACGATGGTTGTCACAACCAGCCCGCACCGACGTGGTTGGACGGAACCAAAGGTACTGTTTACAGGTCTTCTGACACCGACGCGGTCCGCACCGTTGCGGACAACTGAAACTGTTGGTTTTGGTTGTTTTCAGCACCGCAGTAGCCCCAGACGGGGCTACCAACTTCAAGGAACTGCATTTGTGAGGTTATTCTTGCAAAGGGCATATTATGATTATTGTATGTTGGGTTTTTGTCGTTTTGGTCTTGTTTGGTTTAGATAAAGATTACTTATTTTTCTAAACTGTTGTGGTGTCCATTTGTAGTGTTTTCACTGTGTTACTGTAGCTGTGCACAAATGCTTTACACACTGCCTCTGAGATAACCCTGTCTGCTCATGCCAAGCTACCAAGGGGGAGCAGGGGTTGTCTGAGGGCAGAACTCCCTTAACCTGACTAGAAGAAAGGGTCCCTACTTGGACAAAGGTGCAAACCATTGCCAACTAGAGACCCCATTTCTAACAACCGGCAACTACAGGGGTGAGAAAAATGTGGCCTATTAGAAGTTGGGGAATTACCGGTGGAATCTGGAATTCTAGATCATATTTGAGGAAATTCCTCATTTCCCACCATACTTCTTCATGGAAATGTCAGCTGTTTTCAGCAGCCGAAATCTCCAGGTGAAAGTAATGTATCTGCGGTGGTCCGACCTATAACTGTTGCTACCATTCCCATTGCAATTAAAAGGACACTCATGCTGATGGGAATGATGTTAGTACGTTGCATGTATTACTCCATTACATTGAATGACCTGGCCAGTCCTTCAATACTCCACAGGTGACAACCGCTTCTACAATTCAATATTGAAACTACAAATGGAAATTATAGATGTGTAACATATGCATTTTAATGTGCACTATTCACAGTCATAATGTGCATTTTATAATTGTGAATTGCAAGAACAACATTGTGGAAGCATAATATATGGCATCATCTTAGAATCAATCGTGGCACGTCTACTGCACTAAGCTGTTTGCTTCCTAAATCATTAATTCATGGGGCTCACTTTGTCAAGGCGAAGTGTCATTGCACATCTCAGCTCTCGATCCATCAATAGCTTGAGCCAAATTGCATAAACTAACCAATATGATATTTAGCATTATGTTACATAATAATAGGTTATGTTTTTGCTCCATTTCTCTTGTGGCAATCAATGCTGCTTGCAGTGGCAAACACCAGTGTTTGAGCTTTGTCTGCACATTGTCTAATTTGATTATTTTGCTGCACAATGTAGTATTTACTTTTTAAAAGGACATTTCTGTAAACGAACCTGCCCCATGCAATACACAGTGGGGCATATTCACAAGGAGCTATTGCCAAATTAACGGCACTTCATCGCAGCGAAAGTCGTGATAAATTTACCTCACCATTCACAAGCCGGTGTTAACAGCCCACAGCACCAGTTTACCCGCGATAGCAGCCACAAAAAACATCGCCACAGAGGACCCCCGCAAATATCGCTAATGAGTTGCAGAGTGGGCGTTCCCGTGACAAAAGTCGAGACAACAGCACACCTCAACATTCACAACGCACCAGCCACATCCGCGATAAAAACACAAAACAGGCGATAAGGCGCGTTAGCACCAGGAAATCTACACCTGCTCTGACCTGGTGTAAAGTCGGATGGCAGCCTGCAAACCAAAGGGAGCACAGCCCAGGGCTACATCGGAAGGGCAACAGATGCCAATGAGCCACCCATCATGCGGCCCGGACACCCAAGAGGGCCACAACACCCACAGCCACCACCCCCAGGACCACCCCTCCCTGGCACCCCCCGACAAAAGACATGCCACATCAGCCACACCTAAACATGTACAAAATATTCCGCTTGATGCCGCACAATCACAACTGGTGACATGGATGTGTCGTCACAGAAATGACCAGCACACATTCACTTGCGAAGCAACAAATGAAACTTTATTAAAATGAACAACGAAGCGAAATGAAGACGCATGGCCGCTCCCCTCCGGACAATACGTAGGTCACAGCCTGTAAGACAAAAAAACATGATGAGAAGGTGTGGTCCTGCGCACATCAGAGGACAGAGAGAGAGCGAAGGAGAGAGAGAGAAGAGAGGGAGGGAGAGAGAGAGGAAGAGAGGGAGAGAGAGAGCGAGAGAGAGAGAAGAGGAGAGGAGAGAGAGAGGAAGAGAGGGAGGGAGAGAGAGAGAGAAGAGAGGGAGAGAGAGAGAGAGTGCCGCCCCTTGCACACCCAGGCCACACTGCTCACCTGCTGCCACCGGTGTGTCTCCAACCACGTGCCAGCATGTAGTGCAGTTCACCAGGCCACACATCTCATTCAGGAGCCGTCAGCTGAAACAGAGCCCAGATACATGACTGGCACAGTACACACACTTGCACAAGACAACATCGCCTGCCCGCCCATGCACACCCAGGCAGAGGCACCCCAACCTCACCCGCCGCCATCAGAGCATGCCCGCCCATGCACACCCAGGCCCCAATGCTCACCTTCCGCCACCTGCGCGTAGACAGGAGGTCCCACCACGTGCCACTGCAAGCCACAAGCCCGGGGCCCGCAGACATGGCACCCTCCACATGATGCAGCCCCACTCCGCGAGGCCACCAGGTCTCACGTTTGGTGCTGGGTCTTGATTACTCCATGGTATAGGACATACCAGTGCACCCGGCACCATCGCAGGCTGCACACCCGCTCAGCCCAATGGGTGCCACCAACTCTGGGATCCCGGAAGCGAGGCCACGTGGCGGTAGGCCCGCACTGCCCGCTGGCTCTGGCCTACACTGTGGTCCAGCAGGGTACACAAAACCTGAGCTGTCCGGACCGCCGGGACGGGGCATCATAGCAGGCTGCACACCTGCTCAGCAGCTAAGGTGCCACTGACTCAGTGCACCCAAAGTCACCGTCCTGTGGCGGGGTGCCCGTGCCGTCCGCAAGGCCCCGTGTGCCACTAACCCTGTGCAACCCCAGTCTGCGCCACGTGGTGGTAGGCCTGTGCCATCCACAAGGCCTCGTGTGCCACTAACCCTGTGCGCAAAAACTCATGGGCCCTTAATGATTGAGAACCGTGGAGCGTCCGTCATCCAGTCACCACCGGCAGAGGGGAATGTGACGTTGTCGGCCCTTATGTTGGTGGAGTCACATGGCCTGTGACGCCTGTGCCGAATGGGTGTGGTGTGCGTGCAAACCTGCCCTCAGGGAGTGGCTGTGACATTCTGACAACTAGACCAGTGACTCTGCACACCACCAGCGAGTACGGCTGCGAAGGGTAGCAATGAGGGCCCCCCCTCGGGCGTTAGCGGAGTGGTCTGGCCTGCCGTACGCCCGACCAGCGCAGGGCTTGCAACAATGACTCGTGGGCTCTGGGCGTGGTCCAGTCCATGTCCGGACAAGGAAGTGACTGATGCATGTTTCCCTGCTGTAGTGTTCACGGAACCCGCTACACAAAATGCAGTGTCGCACTCTCTTACTGGCATCCCACAGGATGAACATCATTGACGCAAGGGAAGGCACTGTCCCCACATTCATCCACACATTCATACATGAATGACGTAAGACGCATTACACAGCAGTGCGTCACTGGATGTTTATTTGCACATCCAGTGCAGTCATGCAGCTGGAGCGGTACAGGGCAATGCCGAGCACACTACACAATATGGGCCCATGGATGGCCAGCCAGTGTCCATCCGGGGATGACCTGTACTGCGGAAGAGGAAGGGTACAGTCGCGGCAGTCTGTCCGCCGTGTCATTGGTCGTCAAACAGGATGTGGCAGTCCATGTTGCTGTCCAAGGTGAGTGCATCGGAGTGCATCCGGGGTCAGTGGTAGGCCTTGAGGCCATGTGCGGCACCAAATAGAAACAGGCAAGGAGGCGGAAATGAATGCTAGTGCCGGGCCCTCCTGACCACAGTCCCATCCACGTCCTCATCCCCGGGTGTGTGCCCTGCCCCACCTGTGGGTGTTGCAGTGCCGGCTGCGGCACTGTGTGCCACTGTCACATCAGGGGCCGGAGGAGGATTGCCGGCTGCACTGTGTGGCAGTGACACATCAGGTGCCGAAGTGGATACGCCTGCCGTACTGGGAGGCGCTGACACACCAGGGGGCGGAGATGTGGATGGTGTGGGGGCAGCAGCATTAATCATCACCACGCCTTGTGGCAGCAATGCTATGACGAGGACATGCAGGGCACGGTAGATCCCAGCTACATTTCGCTGATGTGCAGCGGCGGCTGCCATCCTTTCCGCCTCCATCCGCACCATGTCCTCCATGAGCCTCCGCATGTTTGCCAGCTCACGGCTGACATCGCTGGGGCCACTCTGAGCGGACAGGTATTCTTGCCTTCGCGTCATGACTCCCGAGATGTCAGTCAGGGCTCGCTGGAGACCATGGGGCGGACATAGACACCCAAGGATGGCGTCCAGTTTGTTAGCCATGAGCTCGAACCCCACCCGCACCTGCTCGGCCGTCTCTCTCTGGCCCTCCAGCACACGGCATTGGAAGGCCATTTGTTGTTCCTGGGGGTCTTGGGAGGGTGCCGGGGCTGTGGGTGCCTCCTGCTGGGTGGTTTGGCTGGTGGGTGGGATCTCATGGATGTAGCTGGGCTGCCCTGATCCTGGAGGTGAGTTGCGGAGGTGGTCAATGAGGTCTTGGATGGTTTGGGTGTCGATGCTGGTGTTGTCCTCCTCCTCGTTATCAGTGAAGAGTGACTGTGACTGCTCTGCAGGAGGTTTTGATGATGCCCCTGCGATGTGAAGGGGAGATGGTGTATTACAATGTGTCCACAAGTATGTAGCCGCATGGTCAGGTTGACATTCAGACAGCATGGCATTGTACATTGTGACAGTGTGTGGGTCTGGGCGAGGACCCAGGGTGATTGTGGGTGTGCACTGTGCCCTGCTTGCTTGTGCATGTGTGCCATTGTGGCCATCTCCCCCTGTCCCCCCAGTACCTGGTGGTCATTCACCCTGTTGCGATTGTGTTGTGTCCTGTCGAGCAGTGTCCGGTCCCCCGACTCCGGCCACAGTCTCCACACTGATGACTGTTGACACCAGCTCCTCCATGTCATCCAGCTCCAGCTGTGGCGCTGGGCCCCCACCTCCGGTCTGCGTTGCTGCCTTCAGGTTGGTGGAGAGTTTCTCCTTGGTCTTCCGTTTGATGTAATTCCATCGCCTCTTGACCTCGTCCATTGTCCGCTTGTGCTCTCTGATGGCATTCACCTTGTCGACGATGACCCGCCATATTCCAGTTTTGGTGCCCAATGACACGTTGGAGGTGACGAAGAGTTGTTGATGGTGTTCCATCACCTCCGTGACTATGATCCTGTTCGCCTGCAGACTGAACTTGGTCTTCCTGGTCTTCTTGTCCTTGCCCTTCCCTGTCCCCGAGGTCCCAGGCTGGTCGTCCGGGGTGCTTGTGGGGTTGCGCTCGTCCTCTGCACCTGCTCCGGCTGCCTCCATGGTGCTTGTGTGTTGGTCAGTTTGTGTGTGGGTGTTTTTTCTACTTTTATGGAGATTTTTGACGCCTGCCAGGTGTGTGTTGCAGGCCTGGAGCTGCTTGTCGCTGGTTTCCTCATCACGCTTTGGCCCATCGCGTGTTTTTTGGTTTTGTGGTTTGTGTTTTTATCTCCATCGTGGTGGTTGTATCGCAGACTTTGTCCGCGGTTTCGGCAGACTATCGCATGGTACCTGGTATACAAAGGGGGGTCACTGTTCCTTAAGAGGAGAGGTCAAAGTGGAGAAAGAAAAAGGAAAAGGTGTCCTGTGCTACTCTATGTGTGGGGACAGTGTGTCCTCATCATGATGCCCTCACACACCCCGAAGGATGTCATGCTTCATCATTGGGCTTTTTGCTCCTCGTCGGGCCAGCGCTGCAATGCCCTACGGGTCCCCCGAAGGGTCTCTTTTCGGAGATCTTTTGATGAAACAAGCCGTTAGGTGCGTGCGTGTGAGTGGAAGTGAGGTCTCAACTAGTGGGTTAAAAAATGACTGGAGGGAGAGTGGCTATTATTTATTAAAGTGGTCCCTCTGTCATTAGTAAAAGGTGTGTGGTGCTGCTAGTGGGATATTATGTCCCTCAGTAGCTAGATATGAGTCCTTAGTGGGTGTCTCTAGTGGTCGACATGTTTCGCGCTATCTGTGGCCTCTGGAGGAGATCCAAAGCGCTTCTTCAGGACCAAGGTGAGTTTAAATAAAGTATCACTAGCGGCCTAAATTTTCAGTGCCGCCAGGTTGATGGAAAGGAGTAGCGTCTCCCTTGTTTCTATAATTATGGCCTCATAAGATCAGTGAGGGCTGATGGGAAGGTTCTCCCATTCAGCTGTGCTGCTCCACCTGCATGCCTCTCTCTGTCTCTACATGGTAACGCCTTGTTGTGAATTCCACGTTGACACTGGGTTATTTCCCGCGATGGGCTGCGATATTGAAAGTTGCGTTACGCTACTCTTGCGGTAGTTATCACACGTTATTGTAAATATACCCCAGTATTGTTCTAAATAGCACATTAGTGTTATTTTACTCCATTTCTTTTTGGGGTCAGTTTCGTTCGGTAGCAGCAATAGGCAGTAGACACAATAGGATGTAATTAGAAGATGCAATATGACACTAGATACCACTTCTGTGCTATTTTTCTCCATTTTAGGAGATCAGTACATTCATGTTCTCATTTAATGTAGATAGATAAAATAGGAAGTGCGTTTTTTTGATACTGAAAAAAACGGATTGACTGCTCTACAAAGAAATGGCGAAAAACACCATATACTTGACAATAAATTATATAATGATAGATAGCTCTAATTTTCGAATTAGATATTCCCCGGAATCTTATGTAACTGGCCTCTAATTGGTTGACTTTCATAACTGTCCTGAACAAATGCTTCATTTTATTTAAAAATCTGGGCAGCTTTTAGGCAAGACAAGGTTCATGCATTAACCTTTCTTTAATAATTCCCTAGTCCCCACTAATGATAAACAGCAGCTGAAGAGAACAGCGAATTAATGGAAAGAGTATCATTG
The DNA here is from genome assembly GCA_963921515.1 of Calotriton arnoldi. Taxonomy (NCBI): domain Eukaryota; kingdom Metazoa; phylum Chordata; class Amphibia; order Caudata; family Salamandridae; genus Calotriton; species Calotriton arnoldi. The sequence goes on along the minus strand of CAWUFW010004273.1, from coordinate 1,577,567 downwards.
GAAAGGTGAGTGCTATCCCCAGGACATTTAGCAGTATCAATTTCACCTCATACATAGCGATGGCCTAGGATTAATTATCAACACTTTTTAACCTCCTCAGCAGCCTTATATTGAATACAGAATATCTTGAACATAGAATTACATAGTCATTCAGCAGAATAGTATATATCGTCCAGCCAGTCGCGTACTCTGAAAACCTTAGAGACCATAGATCTCGAAGCCAAATGGAATCTAAGATTGTCAACGTCTTAATAATACTATGGCACAAAACATATGCAACCTGACTTGAGAGGTTAAAGGAATTGCAAAGCATGTCTTATGAATGCATATAAACTAAGATTTATGATTGAGATTAAAGACTAGTCCTGTGAATCTGCTAATACTGTATCAATGTATTCTGTAAAGATTTCGAAATTCTAGAACGGCAGGAAAGAATATGTATATAAAAATGTGTTTCTTTTTTCTAAAAAGCATATCTCATGGACATACTAACCATCCCCCCTAGTTTGAAGACAATATGGGCCATGTCTGTATTGCAAACTCACTCAGTGATGACACATTCACCCCAACAACATTCATGTGTATTTTAGTCTAGGCTCTTACCCATTTGCATTCAAATCTGCACAAAGTTACCCTTGCTGGACCTGGACTTTCTGAAGAGTCACCCCAAAACATTTTTATTCTTCCTGTTTTGCTTAATTCATTTTTGTGGCTTTAGGACTCTCTGCACTTTACTACTGCTAACCAGTGCTGACGTGCTAGTGCTCTCTCCCTTAAACATGGTACATGTGCCCTACACCTAATAGACACATTTATTTAATTTAGGTGTACATCTGTATTGAAAGGTTCTATATGTACCCAGGGCCTGTAATTTAAATGCTATTAGTGGGCCTGAAGAACGCATTGTGTACCACTCACTAACGTAGCCTTTTAAGACATGTCTCAGGCCTGCCACTGCAGTCTGTAGTTATAAACTGCCATTTTGACCAGGCAAAAATATATTTTGCCAGGCCTAAACCTTTCTTTTTAATACTCATAAGCAACCCCCAGGTAGGCCCAAAAAGGCTTATTAGACCTGTATGTATGTTCTTATTATATTTCCTCCTCACCACAGCCTGCTAGTGAGGATATAGACAGTGAACGCCCAGTGTGCAGCACATGCATCTTCAGTCTCTCTTGTTCCCAGGAAGGTTTTTCGCAAGCTCAAGCCCTGCCTTCACTAGTGCTTTGTTACTGGACTTGGGCTTTTGCTTTCTGACTAGAAATGTCATATGAATGCCATGAATGTGGATCTCTGTGTGAAATGGAAGTATGTATTTGATATTTCTGTAGCCCAAACCTAGCCAAAAAGGCAGCAAAGCGCTGTACAGATTCAAAAACAAGTACGACATCAACAAGTGACAGGAGTGGTTGCTGGGTTGGGGACAAATAATGCAATGTGATGTAGTGTTTTATAGTGAGTTGAGTCTTTAAGACTTTCCTAAATTGAAGCAGCTTGAAATCGTAAAGACGATATTAAGGCCAAACTTCCTCTGAACCGGTGCTCAGGGTTCTACTCTCCCTAAATCAAAGTTTATTTTCTCACCTGCAATTTTCATTGATTTTTCCTTTATCCTCGCTTGTATTTAAGCTCCCAAAAAGCACATTTAGTCATCCATCAGAAAGCGGATTGTTATTATAGTTTTTTATTTTGCATCTACTCACAATAATAATAATAATTTGTTTTAAATTGAATTGATGTTACACTTTTGGTAAGGTTATTAATTACAAATGTAATGGTAGTCGATTATTTATCTTAGAATGAAGACACATGTCCTATCTTAAATAATCTAGTTGCTGATGCCCTTCAGAAGTCATACATGGTGGAATTTCAGATGTGACAATAGAGTTTCTCAGTAGGTAACACTTCCAACAGCCACATATAGATACTGAAATGCACTGGGGTATGAGTGCATGGAAGTTCAGAAATCCTTACAATATGCGCTACTTAATACCTAGATGCAAAGTGCCACTGTAAGCTGAAAATACAAAGTTGCCTTTAGAGTTTGGCATAACTTGAAATCTCTCCTACTGCATGCAGCTGCAGAGCCTGATGCAGTAGGATACGGCATATACAGCTTGAGAATGAGCTAAAATACACGAAGATTTATAGAAAGGATGTTCTCTGTCTTATTCCACCATTCCCTAAGCGTACAGTTCTGAAAGGGACTGAGAGGCCCAGTGTGCCAGCTTCTAATGAGAGGTACCCTTCCAGCAAACCTTAGAGTATGCATTACACCAAAATGTTGCAATGAAAAATATAGCCTAGCAGGTGATATGTAGACAGCGCAACAAAAGTGACACAATAACTGTGAATGTAATAAGATCTATGTTCTGTTGGATGTAATTGAAATTTCCACTCTTTCTTTTTCTTTTAATTACTTTATTTCGGTCAACGCCCATAAGAGCAGCACAAAATAAAAGTCACATTGGATTAACAAACGATTAAGTAAACTCAAAGCAGAAGTTTCCCAAAGGGACAATGCCATATAAAAAATATTTGGGTTTTTGGTTTAGATAAAATCTGAATAAAAGCTTTCGCACTTTAAACCATAATATTTGGAGATGATGTTGTATAAAATCAACATTTTGTTAAAAAGTGAGTCTATTCGTGGGCGATTATGTTTAGTGGTTCATCGAATGGTGGTGTGCAGCTGTAGCTGAGGTGTCATGATTACAGTCAACGTATATGCTCAATGGTTGGGTTCTGGCATTTGCATTAGTATCCTAGTGCAAATAGGCCAGACTGATTCTAAAAGCTTAGCTATTGAGAAAACCACACAAGACCCCGTATCTGACCTGCAAATGTGCAATGCTTGTTTGTGTAGCCTTATTCCAAGGCGTCTGCACAAGGGGACAATCCAGCGTCTTCGCTGTTTGGTGTATGCAGGGCAAAAAAAGAGTAAGTGGGCGTCTGTCTCATGTGCTGTGCCACATACTGAGCAAACAGCACTGCCCCTTGGGTGGGATCTCCATTTGCTGGTAAAGGATGCAAGTGGCAGGGTACCCAGCCTGAATTTGATGTACAAAGATCTAATTAATGGTGGGTCAATTTCATCCAAGAAGGTTTCAAACCTTGGCTGCATTTTTGATACAGCAAAGAATCAATAGGACTGCCACTGGCGGTGGTTTCCAATACCTTCCTCCATTCATTTGTCCAGAAGGCCTCTCTGATCCCCTTTACAGAGGAGACAGAGATGCCCTCTGCGCGTTGCCAAAATACCTGGGGTGTGCTTTGTGAGAGTCTACTCCCTTGTGGGAATTTCTCACCCACGGTGGACCAAAGCACGCTGACTAAACCGCGCCGGCAGACTCCAGCACCATTAGTTGCATGCTGCATGCATCGGAGGTATCAGGATCCAGTCTCTTCTTCCTCAACTGGCACCGACGGGCACTTTGGTCCACCGTGATTGACTCCACATTCAGTACGAACTACGCTGACTGTTTGGACCTCCCCGCTACTTTAACCACATTCTTTGGAACTACCACGGTTACTACTACCGCACGACGATCCTAGCTAGCAGCGTCACGCTGCCAGATCCTACTAGCTCACACGATTTCTCGTCCTGATGATGATCTCTAACTAAGGAGATCGAAACGCCGTCGACTTCCACAACCGAAACTCCTTTAACATAACTTATTAACTACAGAGTTTTGCACAGTGTTGTCAATGCGATGTAAATTTTAAGTCACTAGCACCTATCACTTCACGCACCTTCACCTCTTGTGTGAGCACCAGGACTAGCTCCTATAATGTGAATGATACTCCCTTTATGATGTTAATAAACGTGATGTCATTTGTATAACCTTGTGTCCCCGCATATATTGTTTTTCCAGTCCTGTTGGGACTCTCCTTTCACTACTAAAACCTAGACAAAGGCTACACTTGAAATAATAGTAGCTCTGGCTACCCGAGGACCCTATTGGCCTCACCCCAAACCGCTGTTCTTTTCAACTATATATATTACCCTTGGTCTTACTATTGGGGTTCCCTTGTTCTTTACATATATCTATCCTTACCATAGGCCTACACACACGTGGCTGCCCACCTTCAATGGCCAACATTACAGTCTTGCTGTCAGTCCTGCGGACATGCGCAGACAGGCATGACAATGGTGTGCCGTAGGAGTGCAAGTGATGCAACCGCGCAGCACACACAAGTAAATAGGCTCAGTGGGAGGGAGGAGCAGCTACGAGGCTACGTAATACACATTGTCCTACATTTGCCAGCAGCAATACATGGCTAACATGAATCCCAAGGTCGCACAAATCACACACCACGAAACTTGTATGTCTGCCAACACAGCATGCAGAACCACCAGTTAACACTGACCTCACTTACCTCTCACAGGTGATCAAGGATATGCACTCTGCCCGTGGATGATGACACCCCTCCGAGAACCGAACACCCCGGCCCAGAGGCAGTACAATGTGGCCCACAAACGCACCAGGGGCATTGTTGAATGCACATTTGGCGTATTGAAATCACGTTTCAGGTGCCTGGACATCACCGGTGGAAGACTCTTGTACAGCCCAGAAATAGTGTGCAAGATGATCACTGCATGTTGTGTATTGCACAACATATGTGTACGCACCAATGCCCCATGGATCCAAGTCCCAGAAGCACCGGGCAATGATGAGGAAGATGATGCAGGTGGACCACACCCCACTGCAGCCGCAGCAGGAATGGCCCGAAGGAACACAATCATCAACAATTTCTTTGCATGAGCACGTCACATTGTGACTGTCCAGAGCAATCATGGCACAGTACAAGATGACCACATGACCAGCATGTGCAAATAAAATCTTAGCAACACACATTCCCCGTGTGCATGTCAGTCCTCTGCATTAGCACATTACTCTGACGGGTGTAAGTGCAACATTGAGTGCTAACATTCACATATGTTGCAAGAAGAGATGGTGTGTATGACACCTCTGTACCGAGAGGCTGTTTAGGGCGTCACATATTCGATATGCCATATCAGGGTGTCACATGTAGTACGCCATGCCACTCATCAGCGTCCCACGTGTACATGAACATGACATGAAGGCCGTCATTGGTGTTCAGGAAAAGACAATAGGGTGCCATTTGTGGTCAGAGATGTACCTGCCTGATGCAAATATACACCCTGTGTGTCGAGTCCCACAACATGAACAACATGGCCGTAAGGGGGATGTGGGCACAGTGGACACCTCAGCAACATTGGGAGATGCACACCAGCCTAGAAGCCAGCAGGTCCACCTTGCGTGGAACACACCAAGGTGTCCCCTGGTCAAATGTGCCATGTACAGGTCACATGTGTACACGGACGTCATCCATCAAGAGTAGTGATCAGTGCCAGCTAATAGGTGCAAGGTGAGTGGTCAACCTCTTCCTCACAGCTACCTGCACCCATCGCTGTCAGACTGCAGCAAAACAACACTGCTACATCAGAGCATGCAATACTGACCGTGAGGGCACATACATGGCTGGTAAGGGTTTACCCATGCTGGTAGGCGAAGCAGTGACATCCCCCCCACCCAATCCCCATAACATTTTCAGAATGCAAGCAGATGACAAACTAACATTGTGGATGACAGCCCCTCTGTCTGAACTAGAAGGCGGTAGCACATCTGAACCTCCGACCTTGGGAATGCATGGGCCTGGCACCCCCTGAGCGATACAATAGTAGCTGCTGACGGCTGCCACACTACGCACAGCGCTAACCAGAGACAAACGTATACACACCCCACACACAGGAGTCCTTGCTCGTAGTTCACTTGCATCGTATGACCTTCACACTTACGCACCGACCATCCCAGGAGTCCAAGCGCTCTACACTCAAACCAATCATTGCTCTGAGCTGTGGCTTCCACATAACTTTGAATTTGCCTTTGTGACACACAGCCCTATTTCATACATTGATGTGGGGCTAAGTTTGGAAATAGCGAGATTGTTGTTTAGGAGCAATGAGGCCACAGCTAGTTCACACATTCCCAGTCATCTCACTGTCTATCTCGGTCACGGACATACATGCGCATTGAAATCAGTTCCCAGGGAGCACCGATGTTTGGAATCACTGCCCCTACATACATCCATACTTTCATACTTGCTTGATCATGGACAGGACTCATCTGTGTGAATTTGAATGTCTTAATCACATTCAGTGGAGTGGTGAAGGTGGACCCGTACCTGGCCATGCACATGCTACTTTACAATGTTGCCCCATGGAGGGCCAGCCAGGGTCCTTTGGGGAGGGAAAAGTACATCGTAGGAGAGGGAGTTCAGTCCGCAGTCTGATTTCTGTGTCATTGGTTGCCTAAACAAATGTAGCAGTCCATGTCAGGGGCCAAGGTGAGTGTCGCAGAGTGTTAAGGGGGACAGTGGAGGGTGTTATTCCTGGGCATGATGCAGAGGGCAGAACCAAGCAGAAAGAGGCCATATGGCGGAGATGAATGCTACCGCTTCCTACTTAGTCCAACGGCAGATTCATCCTCATCATCGTCCTCCTATGTGTGATGTGCCTCACATGTGGGTGGTGGTGTTTTGTCTGCGGCACTGTGTGGCAGTGACACATCAGGGGCCGGAGGTGGATTGTCAGCCGCACTGTGAGGCACTGACACATCAGGGGGCGGTGATGTGGAGGGAGTAGTGGCAGCAGCATTCATCTGCGCCAGGCCTTGTGGCAGCACTGCCATGATGAGGAACTGCAGGGCATGGTAGATCCCTGCTACATCTCGCTGGTGTGCAGCCGTTGCAGCCATTCTTCCCGCCTGCATCTGCTCCATGTTCTCCATGTTCCTCCCCATGTTGGCCAACTCACGGCTGAGATCGCTGGAGCCACTCTGACTAGACAGTTGTTCTTGTCTATGAGTCATGACTCCGGCGATGTCAGCCATGGATTGTTGGAGACCATGGAGCGGACTGTGGGTGTCCGTTAGGGCCTGTAGGTGGTCCCTGATGGGACTTGGACACCCACGTATGGCATCTAGTTTGGCTGCCATGAGGTCGAACCCCACCCGCACCTGCTCTGCCGTCCCCTTCTGGCCCTGCGACACACGGCGTTGGAATGCCATGTGTTGCTCATGGGGATCCTGGGAGACGGCCGTGGTGGTGGGTGCTTCCTGCTGTATGGTATGTGCAGGGGGTGGGTTCGCCTCGATGCAGCTGGGCTTCCTTGCTCCTGGGGGTGGGGTGCTGAGGGTGTCCATGAGCTGTTGGAGGGCGTCGGGGTCGATGGTGTGTAGGTCCTCTTCATCATCGGTGATGAGGAGTACAGTCTGCTCTGCAGGAGGTGATGATTCTCCCTCTGCAATGTGAAGGGGAGATGCAGTTTGACATTGTGTTCACATGTATTTTGACGCATTGGCCAAGTTTACAAACAGACTGCATGTCAATGTACATTGTGACTGTTTGTGTGGAGATGCCTATTTAATGCTGGACAGTTGACATTTCGCCACCATCACGGATGTGAGGTTGTATTTGTCCATTATCATCTCACAGTTTCCTGCTATGCCAAATGTGAATGGCCATTTTCTACACACAAGCGGCAGCAGTTGTGTCCTCTGTTCTGTTGTGAAAGTGTTGCAGTTTGGTCCACTTTGTTGTAAATGTTGAGGTGCTCTGAGTGTTATGTGTGTGTGCTGCATTGTGGGTGATTTGCCCCTTCAGCTCTGATTTGGCTGGCCCTTATCCCTTTCAGGCGGTGTGCCTTTCACTTCTGTGCTTATACAGTGCTGAGCTGTTGCAGACTTGGATAAATTGGGCTCTTGGTCGGAGTTGTGACTCTTGGGCATGGTTTGTCCGCAGATGTGCTGTACTTACTTGTGCATGTGTGTCATTGTGCCCATCTCCCCCGTTCCCCCAGTCCCTGGTGGTTACTCACCCTGTTGCTGTTGTGTCAGGTCATGTTGAGCAGCGTCCGGTCCTCCGACTCCTGCCACCGCCTCCTCACTGATGACTGTGGACACCATTTCCTCCATCTCATCCAGCTCCTCCTGTGGCGCAGGACTCCCAGCCCCAGTCTGCATCGCTGCTTTGCGGTTGTTGGCGAGTTTCAGCTTGGTTTTGCGCTTCACATCATTCCAGCGCCTCTTGAGCTCTTCCATTGTCCTCCTCAGCACTCCGACTGCATTCTCCTTGTCCACGATGGACTGCCATATTCCATTTTTTGTTGCCAATGACACAGTGGAGGTGACGAACAGTTGTTGATGGTGTTCTGTCACCTCCGTAATCAGGGTCCTGTTTTCCTGCGGACTAAACCGCGTCTTCCTCTTCTTCTTATCCTTGCCCTTCCCTGACCCCGAGGTCCCAGGCTGGTCGTCCGTGGGGCTTGTGGGGTTCGGGTTGTCCTCTGTGCTTGCTCCGGCTACCACCATGGTGCTTCGCAGTTGTTTGTGTTTTATTTGTATTTCATTTTTGCCGCTTTTATAGTGATTTTTCCCGACTTACTTGTGGGACTTGCGGGCCTGGCGCTGCTTTTCGGTGGATTTTTATCGCAGTTGGGCCCATCGCAACTTTTTTCACGTTCGGGTTTCCTTTTTATCGCCATCGCAGTAGTTGTATCGCGGACATTTGAGGCATTATCGGGAAACTATTGCATGTGACCGCCGTGTTGGGAATACGACGTTGACACGGAGTTATTTTCCCGCGATAGACGGCGATATGAAAAATTGCGTTAGCCTATTTTGGCGATGTTTATCGCACGTTCTTGTGAATATCCCCCAAAGTTACATCTTACCGTCACATGTTCTCTCTGTACCGAGTGGTTTCACACCAAATATGATACCACACTCCGGATGACTTTGAAAGAAGGTTGATTTTGTACATAAATGTTTTTGTCCACATAATTGTGATTTTGCTCCTGAATGTGTTTATGCGCTTAAACTTGTTTCAACACTTGTTTATGTTGCACCAATGATGGCTTTGAACCTAAATGTGATGCTTTATCTAAAGGTGATTCTCCAAATTTGTTTTTTGGCATCTAAATAGGAATTTTGCCTCTATAATTGTTTCCACACTATTGATGATGTGTCACCAGTGTGATTTTGGAGCTAAATGTGATTTTGCCGCTGTATGTACATTTAAACCACAATGGTTTTTTTGTAACTAAATGTGTTCTATTCCACACTATGCACCTACTGGTGTTTTCACACTCCTGCTGTCCAAGAACGATGGTGCACATAAATATAATGTTGCTCCTAAATGTGATAACACAATTCAGCTTAATTTGCACAAAGGGTGTTTTTGGACCTACAAGTCATTTTGAACTTCAATGTAATTTGCAAACCTAAATGCCTTCAACACTCATATTACACCACATAGTGTTGGGGCGTCATTACACCCCAAGCCCAATTGCACAGCTCAGAGGTAGATATACCAATCTCTACATAATTATAATCCGTTTTAGTCCATGTACTCAAAGTTTTCTTCCTCTTTTAGTGACTTTTAGTCCTGTTTCATCCATACGTAGGGTGTTATGCTATTTCCAAAGTTTCTCATGCTCAGATGTGCCCATCCGGACCTCTGTCAAGAACACGAACAGATGCATAATTCGTCCAAAGCAGTGTTTATTAAAACCCAATGCATTTCGGGCTTCATGAGCCCTTCTTCAGGGGTAACTACAAATAACAATGAAACATTCACCATTAATACATTGTCCATAATCATACATAAGTAAAAATCCATACTAGCCATGAAAAACTGATTGCACACAAAATGCTCTATTTCAATCATATTAGATGTCATATATATCAAATTAAACATCTACATGTCAAGGTGAAGCTCCTCATGCCTTACCCCAACAACTCATATAATCTAATTACATCCCCCTTCCACCCCGTATACGTGTATCTTTTCCTCACCCCTATCCGACCAACATACTCTTGACTAACCATTCTCAAAACAATCCTCGTTATTTCCTCTCTCGCCCACTTTTCCCCTCACTCCAATCTTCCTCGTATAACTTTCACTATTGCCAATCACACCTCCTTCTTTCTTCCAACCTTACGAACTCTCACCACATTCTCTTGTTAACCTAATCCCAATCATCCACTCAAATCTGCGCTCACCCCCTCTCTTCACAGACGTCCCGACTCATCTAAATACTGCATTCACACCCTTCCCACCTCACTGTATCCCTCGCCGAAAACAACCCCAAACATCCCTCACAAAATCACCCTTTGCTTTCACTCATTTCCTCCCGCACTAACACCTCTCAAACAATCCGACGTAATCCACATTCTACTAACACTCCATCCACAGAACTGACGTACCTGCAGAAACTGTTTCACACATCCGTCCCCATTACTCGTTTCAAGGAAGTGTTTCCTCCCCCATTAAACCACCCGACTTTTAAACTAAACACTCACACCAAGGTCCCTCCCTCATTCGTAATACCTAATTGTTGGAAAACGAGGCAGTATCTGTGAGGCCTGCACAAATAACATGACTACATTTGTCCTTCACTAGGAACCAAACACCCAATTGTAGCGCCTGACTCTTAGAGGGTAGCGTTGCAGAGCAGTCTGAGGCTTACTCAAGGGAGGTGGTGTGGGCTAGTAATCGCCATTACAGGTGCGCAGCAATAACACTCAATAATTGATTGTTCAGTCTGTACTTTGCTTTATAAAAGTAAGAGTACATTTATTAAACACACACACTACTCAATACTATGCACCAATTTACAAATATACATAAGCTGTTGGAATTACTTTGTGACATTGCATAACATCTCCACCCCTCCCACAGGGGGGTGGGGTCTAGTACCACCACTCCCATGCCTGCACGTCATCTTGCCCCCTAATGCAGTGGGTTGACACAACTTGGAGCGAGGGCCTAGCCAACTGGCACCATCCCAGGGGCACCCCCATCCCATCATCTCAACGAGCATTAAAAATAGGTTCACCTGCCCCAGTGACACATAACCCGGACTGAGCATCTCATATTGACCATACAGTATGCACCCTTACATCTTCAGGGCTAACAGTCTGGGTTGTTCTTCACTTAAGCGCAGCAGCAAGAATACATGTTTAAGCAGCACTTTAGAATGACAGTACTCATCACCTTAGTTGATCATTATAATGCATTGCAATTAAAGCCCCTAAAAGGCATCACAGATGAAATCACAGAATTAAGTATATACAGCCAGACACCCTAACAGGAATATCCGGCAACATAACCCCACTTTGCTTATGACATCACCTTACTCAGGTACTTCACATTACACATGTGACTTACAGTCCCTTTAAAAGACATAACGTTGGCAACTGCACCTCCATAGAAATAACATTAGTAATGCAGTTCTCGTGCAATTGCACCTCTTCGCCTCCAGGGCATGCACTTCCCCAGACATCCCCAACTCAGCTCTTCACACTTTGAGGCAGTCCCTAGGGTACCCCCCAACTGTAGAACAAAAGTTCCAGCCATGGGGATGCTAATGGCGCCTTGCTGAGCCCTTAAGGGATTATTCTTTTGTAAGTCCCCAGAGACTTAGGGTGGGACTTGTCTTCTTCGTGCTGGGGGAGACTGCGTTGCTCCTGCAGCTCCCCCTGCACCTTGGCACTCATCTTGCGGGGGCCCCGTCCTCCTGGGGGCCACCACCAGCCATGAAAAAGGCAACTTTCCCCTGCAGGCCGGTCCGGGCCTGCAGGGCATTATGGGGTGCTTCTCCGGCTCCATGCATATTATAGCAGCGGCTCTCACGCTGCATCGGGGAGAGCTGCGATGTGGGCCTCCGGCCACTTTTCCCTTCCGTTGGAGGGTCCGGTCCCACCCGGACCCCCAGGTAAGTGATACGGCTCGGGGAGCCCACCACCGGCCGCTCATGCCGATTTTTGGGGCCCAGTCCCACCCGGGCCCCTCCTCTCGTGTACGGGGTCCCGGTCCCACCCGGGACCCCGCAAGACCTCCACGTTGGAGGGCAGTCCGGGAGCCCACCCCCGGCTGCCCCCGCCTGCTCCCCGCCCGGCCAGCACCCTCGCGTGCTGCCGCGGGAGCCGGCACAGCTCTTCTGGTCTGCCCGCTCCTGCGGGCAGACAGGAGGGTTCCGACGGGTCCGTCCAGTCCTCCCGCCATGGGGGAGTGCGGTGGCACTCCCCCGGTCTCCTCTCTCTCTTCGGGGCCCGGAGATGGAGTCCCGGGCCCCTGGGCCAGCTTCACGGGGAGAGCGCCAGGCACTCCCCGACTTGCCTCTTCTGCGGGGGGCCAGGGTGGGCTACAGGCACCCCGCGCAACCACCTCTTCACGGGGAGCACGATGGCGCTCCCCCGCTTTGCTTCAGGGCCTGGGGATGGGGTACTGGGCCCCTGGAGACTTCCTCACGGGGGGTGCGACTGCGCTCCCCGCCTTCTCCTCTTCTTCTTCGGGGCCCGGGATGGGGCCCGGGGCCCCTTAGGCACATTTTTATGGGGGGGCGCGACGGCGCTCCCCCGCCTCCTTCCTCACACGGGGCCCGGAGTTGGGATCCCGGGCCCCTCCACCGGCACATCTTCACGGGGAGTACGACGGCGCTCCCCGGCTTCATGTTTGGCGGGGGCCAGGGTGGGCTCCTGGCACCCCGCGGGGGTACCTTCACGGGGTGCACGACGGCACACCCCGACTTTACTTCTCTTGGGGGCAGCCCCTGGACCTGACCCAGCCCGGGGGCACATCATGGACCGGCGGCGGAGCCCCAAGCGCTTCGTCGTTGGTCCTTCCAGAGGTCAAAGGTCGCCTACCTTCTGGAGGGCATATCTCGGCCCCCAGGCGGCCGATTTTGGTGATCTTGGCCTCTTCTTGCTCCTAGTGGCGCACCCCAGCCACTGGGAGCACTTTCCTTTGCCCTCCTGGTCACACGGAGGGTGGATTCAGCAGGGAGCTGTCTTCACTGGCTCCCTGCGCCAGCCTTTTACCTGGCTCACCTCCTGGGCCTCTCTTCTCCCTGCACAGAGGCCCCTGCTTCTGCGCACTGGTAATGGTCTCCTTTCCTGGCGCTGTTCAGGATTCTGGGACAGTCAGGGGGTTCTTCCTTCCAACTGCCCATTGCGCCAGGCTCCAGCACCTTCTGCTTCAGCAGACCATACCCCAGAGAGAGCTTCTCTTCCTGTGCAAACACTTTTAAAATAATTGGGGAGGGGGCTGGCAGGAAGTCTCTGTTTGCCCTATCACACAGCGACACATCACTTCTCTGCCCCTGCTCCCTCCTTCCTGCCCAGGCCTCTGGGTTGGTTCAAAATGGCGTCGTCCGGGGTCTCCTGCCACATGGTCTCTGAGAGCCCCTTCCCCCCAGTGCTGCCTTCCCCCTGGTGCAGCTTGGTGCCTGGCACCCAGTGACAGCTGCTGATGGATTAGCCTGTAGCTCCACCCATCTTCTCTCCTTGGAGGGAAGGTCTTCGCTCTGGGAAGAAAGGTCATTAATCCAGGCTGCTGGGGTCAGCCCCCAGCCAGGCCCTGGTTATGGCTGACTCAGAGAAATATAACCTTTCTGGATGACCCAAAAGCAGTACAAATATGACTTTGGACTCTGCAGAATACGTCTTCTCACACCTGTTACAGTGGACTTTAGTGCGTGTCTGGAATTTGTAGGCCTTAGGAAAGTGACACTAGCCCATGGGCTCCACTTCCCCATAGGGGAATTATGAAGTGAAAAACACAGTAAAACACACTGACTTTCCCTGGCATGTTTCTTCCCAGTGTATAAAGCCTATTCCATGTCACCACCCAATTCTGCATAAGTCCTGCCACACCAATCTATCTGCACCTGCTCCTTGGCTGCGCACGCCAGGAATCTCCCCTGCGCAGCACCTACACGTGTGCACACGCATATACACAAGTGTCTGCACGTAACCAGCCCCGTGCCCTTTACTCCAGCTGCTGCGCAGCGGCCTAGTCAAGCTAGGGGGACACCAGTAAAATCCACATGCAGTCTCTTTCACCATGAGTTCACTGGGGGTGAGTCCCAACTTATGAGGCTCTCCCCCAGTAATAGCTCAACAAATAGGTGCTCAAAAAGCGAAAAATCCGGGCGGCCCAGAGTGTCAGAACCACCTTCTAACACACGCCGCGCCCAGCTGATTCCTACAGGAAAGAAATAGCCACTCGACATGGGTTTTCTTCCCGTAGTCAGCGATAACTAGTTATAAGGGGTTCTGACCAGACCCCCTTACTCACCAGTTATCCACTCAGACCACCTACTCCTCCCATCCATGAAATCTCCACCCATGACAGGGATCCCAGTCTACCCTAAGAACCCTCCGGGCTCTAGGGTAGACACCTCTAGGTCACTCATGGTCTACATGGACTCAGCCTCACTAGGCCCACCTTTGCCCTTGGGCATGCAACACTATGCCTACCACTTCTCTGGACAATGGTACAATGCCTCAGCACCGATGCAGTCTTCTGGGATAGGTCTACATCCCATCCCCAGGGTCACTAGCTAGTCTCCCTTCTGGAGTTTGTTCCAACCAGTACCCTCTCTCTGTTTGGTCCTTGCACCCCAAGGATGCAACCTCTCTGGACCCTCACCCTCAGCTTGCCGCTGGGGTCATTCTGCTGATACCACCCTTTCGGGATGACTGTCTTCCCTGAAGAAAGCACAGCCACTCATGCTTTTCCCACACAGAAAAGCTCCTTTGGCCACTGGCCTGGCTCCCAGAATAGGACTTCAGACCGGCCTCACTACCACACTGGCAGTGCCAGGGAGGAACACTGAGGGTGCCTCGTCAGACATCCTACAGCTCATTCCCCCGTCAGTAGCTCCACACGGAAACTACCCCGGGAACCTAGACCCCTTCCTTGTTCACCGGCTGCGAGAACAGGGCCTATGCACCCTTCCCTCCGAGAGGCACGCTCTCCTCCCGGAGTACCCTTAGAGAGCCTGTGAGCCCCGAGTTAGCTGCACCCAGGCCCACCTCTCATGGCTCTCCCCGGTCTCCCTGCAGCGCCTTGGGAGACCGTCCAGGGACCCACATGATCCCTGGATGGCCTGCACCACCCCTTCTGAAGAGCAGGGTCCCTTCACTTAAGATACCCTGCCTTCAGGGTAGTACTACCACACTCAGCCAGGGACCCTAAAGATCCCGGCTAGGCCTGCACCCCCTGTTGGGAAACACAGGGTCCCTTCACTTAAGATGGGCCCCACCTGCATTCAGGGCGGTACTACCGCCATCAGCCAGGGACCCTAAAGATCCCCGGCTAGGCCTGCACCACCCCTTTGGGAAACACAGGGTCCCTTCACTTAAGATGGGCCCCACCTGTGTTCAGGGTGGTACTACCTTGCAGAAGTCCACCTCCTGCATTGAGCTAGGGGAACACCCCCATGCTCCTTGTCCTGGGGTCCAAGCCCCACAGGACCTACCTGACTGGTCACCGGCTAGGCATCTCCCCAGCCACCACTTCAGGTTCACAACACCAGCTCCAGAATGACATCCTGTTGCTTCCTTGGGTAACCACTTACCCGACCCTGACACCTCAGGGTCCACCACTAACCCTTCACCTGGAATCTAGGGAGTACATCACCCCCACTCAGATCTCCAGTGGGTCAGTTACCTAGCCCACCTAGTGTACCTAGGGGCCACCACTACACACCCTCACTTGAGAACTACCCGCCTTTGGGGCCACCCACTACCATGGGCCACCCCTGGGTTGCTCACCTCCCCGCCAGTTAACCTGGGGGCCTGCCGGACACACAACTCTACCACACCCTCCTCCCACCGTGGGAAAAGTTTCTTGGGGTCCCCCACCATGGGAACCCCTGGGGTGTTACTACCCGGGGTAAAGAAACCTCCTGCCCCACCCTTCCATTGGTTTTGGCCTGCGCCAATGGCAAGAAACTTTCAGCGGGGGAAGGATATCTGGGGCCCCTTCTGTGGAAACCCTCCCTGCCCTTAAAAAGTGCAGGAATCTCCCAGGATCCCTACCTCTCCTGTCCCCCAAAGGTAAATCCATCCCTACACCCCCATCTGTGATGTAGGTATCAGTTGCTGTCCCTATCTCTTGAAGAGATACCCTCCTCATGCAGGTGTAGTGTATGTAGTGTTAGGGTTCAAAGGTGTACAATATGGCTTAGAACATTTGTATGCAATCATTTCCTGGAAAGCACCATCCCGCTAGCACATGATAATCAACATAACTCAGTCATATCAATACAGTTTACATTTAAACCCTAATATCTTCACATGACATATATGTGCGCGGGGCTTTCCTTTCCCATACTTTTAGTTCACATAACCAAAACATTGAACCCTTCTCAGAGCCTTGCGCTCTTACATTTGCTCATTACTGCATAGGTAATGTGTGGCAGAACTGGACTATTCAAATGCAATAAATGCGCACCAGAAAGGGATACTATGTTTCCCGCCGCTAGACACCAATGTTGGAAAACGAGGCAGTATCTGTGAGGCCTGCACAAATAACATGACTACATTTGTCCTTCACTGGGAACCAAACACCCAATTGTAGCGCCTGACTCTCAGAGGGTAGCGTTGCAGAGCAGTCTGAGGCTTACTCAAGGGAGGTGGTGTGGGCTAGTAATCGCCATTACAGGTGCGCAGCAATAACACTCAATAATTGATTGTCCAGGCTGTACTTTGCTTTATAAAAGTAAGAGTACATTTATTAAACACACACACTACTCAATACTATGCACCAATTTACAAATATACATAAGCTGTTGGAATTACTTTGTGACATTGCATAGCATCTCCACCCCTCCCGCAGGGGGGTGGGGTCTAGTACCACCACTCCCATGCCTGCACGTCATCTTGCCCCCTAATGCAGTGGGTTGACACAACTTGGAGCGAGGGCCTAGCCAACTGGCACCATCCCAGGGGCACCCCCCCCCATCATCTCAACAAGCATTAAAAATAGGTTCACCTGCCCCAGTGACACATAACCCGGACTGAGCATCTCATATTGACCATACAGTATGCACCCTTAGATCTTTAGGGCTAACAGTCTGAGTTGTTCAGCAAGAATACATGTTTAAGCAGCACTTTAGAATGACAGTACTCATCACCTTAGTTGATCATTATAATGCATTGCAATTAAAGCCCCTAAAAGGCATCACAGATGAAATCACAGGATTAAGTATATACAGCCAGACACC
Source organism: Calotriton arnoldi (assembly GCA_963921515.1). Taxonomy (NCBI): domain Eukaryota; kingdom Metazoa; phylum Chordata; class Amphibia; order Caudata; family Salamandridae; genus Calotriton; species Calotriton arnoldi. Next base: position 1,560,465 of record CAWUFW010004273.1, on the reverse strand, counting down.
CTAGCAGGAATATCTGGCAACATAACCCCACTTTGCTTATGACATCACCTTACTCAGGTACTTCACATTACACATGTGACTTACAGTCCCTTTAAAAGACATAACGTTGGCAACTGCACCTCCATAGAAATAACATTAGTAATGCACTTCTCGTGCAATTGCACCTCTTCGCCTCCAGGGAATGCCCTTCTTCAGACATCCCCAACTCAGCTCTTCACACTTTGAGGCAGTACCTAAGGCACCACCAGCTGTAGAACAATAGTTCTAGCCATGGGGTTGCTAATGGCGCCTTGCTGAGCCCTTGAGGGGTTATTCTTTTGTAAGTCCCCAGAGACTTAGGGCGGGACTTGTCTTCTTCGTGCTGGGGGAGACTGCATTGCTCCTGCAGCTTCCCCTGTACCCTGGCACTCACCTTGCGGGGGCCCCGTCCTCCTGGGGGCCACCACCAGCCATGAAAAGGCAACTTTCCCCTGCAGGCCGGTCCGGGCCTGCAGGGCATTATGGGACGCTTCTCTGGCTCCATGCATATTATAGCAGCGGCTCTCCTACTGCGTCAGGGAGAGCTGCGATGTGGGCCTCCGGCCGCTTTTGCCTTCCGTTGGAGGGTCCGGTCCCACCCGGACCCCCAGGTAAGTGATACGGCTCGGGGAGCCCACCCCCGGCTGCTCATGCCGATTTTTGGGGCCCCGGTCCCACCCGGGCCCCTTCTCTCGTGTACGGGGTCCCGGTCCCACCCGGGACCCCCGCAGGACCTACATGTTGGAGGGCAGCCCGGGGAGCCCACCCCCGGCTGCCCCCGCCGGCTCCCCGACCGGCCAGCACCCTCGCTTGCTGCTGCGGGAGCCGGCACAGCTCTTCTGGTCTGCCCGGTCCTGCGGGCAGACACGAGTGTTCCAACGGGTCTGTCCAGTCCTCCCGCCACGGGGGAGTGCGGTGGCACTCCCCCGGTCTCCTCTCTGTCTTCGGGGCCTGGAGATGGGGTCCCGTGCCCCTGGGCCAGCTTCACGGGGAGCGCGCTGGCGCTCCCCGACTTGCCTCTTCTGCGGGGGCAAGGGTGGGCTTCTGGCACCCTGCGCGACCACCTCTTCACGGGGAGCACGACGGTGCTCCCGGCTTTGCTTCGGGGCCCAGGGATGGTGTCCCGCGTCCCTTGGGCACATTTTCGTGGGGGCGCGACGGCGCTCCCCCGCCTCCTTCCTCACACGGGTCCCGGAGTTGGGATCCCGGGCCCCTCCCCTGGCACATCTTCACGGGGAGCGCAACGGCGCTCCCCAACTACATGTTCGGCGGGGGTGAGGGTGGGCTCCTGGCACCCCACAGGGGTACCTTCACGGGGTGCGCGACGGTGCACCCCGACTTTACTTCTCTTGCGGGCAGCCCCCAAGAACTGACCCACCCCGGGGGCACATCATGGACCGGCGGCGGAGCCCCATGCGCTTCGTCGTCGGTCCTTCCAGAGGTCAAAGGTCGCCTACCTTCTGGGGGCGTATCTCGGCCCCCAGGCGGCCGAGTTTGGTGATCTTGGCCTCTTCTTGCTCCTGGTGGCGCACCCAAGCCACTGGGAGCACTTTCCTTCGCCCTCCTGGTCATACGGAGGGTGGATTCATCAGGGAGCTGTCTTCACTGGCTCCCTGCCCTAGCCTTTCGCCTGGCTCTCCTCCTGGGACTCTCTTCTCCCAGCGCAGAGGCCCCTGCTTCTGCGCACTGCTCCTGGTCTCCTTTCCTGGCACTGTTCAGGATCCTGGGACAGTCAGGGGTTCCTCCTTCCAACTGCCCATTGCACCAGGCTCCAGCACCTTCTGCCTCAGCAGACCACACCCCAGAGAGAGCTTCTCTTCCTGTGCAAACACTTTTAAAAGAATTGGGGAGGGGGCTGGCAGGAAGTCTCTGTTTGCCCTATCACACAGCGACACATCACTTCTCTGCCCCTGCTCCCTCCTTCCTGCCCAGGGCTCTGGGTTGGTTCAAGATGGCGTCGTCCAGGGTCTCCTGCCACATGGTCTCTGAGAGCCCCTTCCCCCCAGTGCTGCCTTCCCCCTGGTGCAGCTTGGTGCCTGGCACCCAGTGACAGCAGCTGATGGATCAGCCTGTAGCTCCACCCATCTTCTCTCCTTGGAGGGAACGTCTTCACTCTGGGAAGAAAGGTCATTAATGCAGGCTGCTGGGGTCAGCCCCCAGCCAGGCCCTGGTTATGGCTGACTCAGAGAAATATAACCTTTCTGGATGACCCAAAAGCAGTACAAATATGACTTTGGACTCTGTAGAATACTTCTTCTCACACCCATTACAGTGGACTTTAGTGCGTGTCTGGAATTTGTAGGCCTTAGGAAAGTGACACTAGCCCATGGGCTCCACTTCCCCATAGGGGAATAATGTAGTGAAAAACACAGTAAAACACACTGACTTTCTCTGGCATGTTTCTTCCCAGTGTATAAAGCCTATTCCATGTCACCACCCAATTCTGCATAAGTCCTGCCACACCAATCTATCTGCACCTGCTCCTTTTCTGCGCACGCCAGGAATCTCCCCTGCGCAGCCTCTACACGTGTGCACACGCATGTACACATGTGTCTGCACGTAACCAGCCCCTTACCCCTTACTCCAGCTGCTACGCAGCGGCCTGGTCAAGCTAGGGGGACACCAGTAAAATCCACATGCAGTCTCTTTCACCATGAGTTCACTGGGGGTGAGTCCCAACTTCTGAGGCTCTCCCCAGTAAAAGCTCAACAAATAAGTGCTCAAAAAGCGAAAAATCCGGGCGGCCCAGAGTGTCAGAACCACCTTCTAACACACGCCGCGCCCAGCTGATTCCTACAGGGAAGATATAGCCACTCTACATGGGAATTCTTCCAGTAGTCAGCGATAACTAGTTATAAGGGTTTCTGACCAGAACCCCCTTACTCACCAGTTATCTGCTCAGACCACCTACTCCTCCCATCCATGAAATCTCCACCCATGACAGGGATCCCAGACTACCCTAAGAACCCTCCGGGCTCTAGGTTAGATACCTCTAGGTCACTCATGGTCTACATGGACTCAGCCTCACTAGGCCCACCTTTGCCCTTGGGCATGCAACACTATGCGTAGCACTTCTCTGGACAAGGGTAAAGTGCCTCAGCACCGATGCGCTCTTCTGGGATAGGTCTACATCCCATCCCCGGGATCACTAGCTGGTCTCCCTTCTGGAGTTTGTTCCAACCAGTACCCTCTCTCTGTTTGGTCCTTGCACCCCAAGGATGCAAACTCTCTGGCCCTCACCCTCAGCCTGCCGCTGGGGTCATTCTGCTGCCACCACCCTTTCAGGATGACTGTCTTCCCTGAAGAAAGCACAGCCACTCATGCTTTTCCCACACAGAAAAGCTCCTTTGGCCACTGGCCTGGCTCCCAGAATAGGACTTCAGACAGGCCTCACTACCACACTGGCAGTGCCAGGGAGGAACACTGAGGGTGCCTAGTCAGACATCCTACAGCTCATTCCCCCCGTCAGTAGCTCCACACGGAAACTACTCCGGGAACCTAGACCCCTTCCTTGTTCCCCGCTGCGAGAACAGGGCCTATGCACCCTTCCCTCCGAGAGGCACGCTCTCCTCCCGGAGTACCCTTAGAGAGCCTGTGAGCCTCGAGTTAGCTACACCCAGGCCCACCTCTCATGGCTCTCCCCGGTCTCCCTGCAGCGCTTGGGAGACCGACCAGGGACCCACATGGAAACCAAACACCCAATTGTAGCGCCTGACTCTCAGAGGGTAGCGTTGCAGAGCAGTCTGAGGCTTACTCAAGGGAGGTGGTGTGGGCTAGTAATCGCCATTACAAGTGCGCAGCAATAACACTCAATAATTGATTGTCCAGGCTGTACTTTGCTTTATAAAAGTAAGAGTACATTTATTAAACACACACACTACTCAATACTATGCACCAATTTACAAATATACATAAGCTGTTAGAATTACTTTGTGACATTGCATAACATCTCCACATCTCCCGCAGGGGGGTGGGGTCTAGTACCACCACTCCCATGCCTGCACGTCATCTTGCCCCCTAATGCAGTGGGTTGACACAACTCGGAGCAAGGGCCTAGCCAACTGGCACCATCCCAGGGGCCCCCCACCCCATCATCTCAACAAGCATTAAAAATAGGTCCACCTGCCCCAGTGACACATAACCCGGACTGAGCATCTCATATTGACCATACAGTATGCACCCTTACATCTTTAGGGCTAACAGTCTGGGTTGTTCTTCACTTAAGCGCAGCAGCAAGAATACATGTTTAAGCAGCACTTTAGAATGACAGTACTCATCACCTTAGTTGATCATTATAATGCATTGCAATTAAAGCCCCTAAAAGGCATCACATATGAAATCACAGGATTAAGTATATACAGCCAGACACCCTAGCAGGAACGTCTGGCAACATAACCCCACTTTGCTTATGACATCACCTTACTCAGGTACTTCACATTACACATGTGACTTACAGTCCCTTTAAAAGACATAACGTTGGCAACTGCACCTCCATAGAAATAACATTAGTAATGCACTTCTCGTGCAATTGCACCTCTTCGCCTCTAGGGGATGCCCTTCTCCAGACATCCCCAACTCAGCTCTTCACACTTTGAGGCAGTCCCTAGAGCACCCCCAGCTGTAGAACAAAAGTTCCAGCCATGGGGATGCTAATGGCGCCTTGCTGAGCCCTTGAGGGGTTATTCTTTTGTAAGTCCCCAGAGACTTGGGGCGGGACTTGTCTTCTTCGTGCTGGGGGAGACTGTGTTGCTCCTGCAGCTCCCCCTGCACCTTGGCACTCATCTTGCGGGGGTCCCGTCCTCCTGGGGGCCACCACCAGCCATGAAAAAGGCAACTTTCCCCTGCAGGCCGGTCCGGGCCTGAAGGGCATTGTGGGTCGCTTCTCCGGCTCCATGCATATTATAGCAGCGGCTCTCCCGCTGTGTCGGGGAGGGCCTTGATGTGGGCCTCCGGCCGCTTTTGCCTTCGTTGGAGGGTCCGGTCCCACCCGGACCCCAAGGTAAGTGATACGGCTCGGGGAGCCCACCCCCGGCTGCTCATGTTGATTTTTGGGGGCCCGGTCCCATCCGGGGCCCTCCTCTCGTGTACGGGGTCCCGGTTCCACCCGGGACCCCCGCAGGACCTCCACGTTGGAGGGCAGCCCGGGTTGCCCACCCCCGGCTGTCCCCGCCCAGCCAGCACCCTCGCGTGCTGCCGCGGGAGCCGGCACAGCTCTTCTGGTCTGCCCGGACCTGCGGGCAGACACGAGTGTTCCGACGGGTCCGTCCGGTCCTCCCGCCACGGGGGAGTGCGGCGGTACTCCCCCGGTCTCCTCTCTCTATTCGAGGCCCGGAAATGGGGTCCCGGGCCAGCTTCACGGGGAGCGTGCCGGCGCTCCCCGACTTGCCTCTTCTGCGGGGGCCAGGGTGGGCTTCTGGCACCCTGCACGACCACCTCTTCACGGGGAGCAGGACGGTGCTCCCCGACTTTGCTTTGTGGCCCAGGGATGGGGTCACGGGCCCCTGGAGACCTCCTCGTGGGGGCACGACGGCGCTCCTCGCCTTCTCCTCTTCTTCTTCGGGGCCTGGGGATGGGGTCCCGGGCCCCTTGGGCACATTTTCGCGGGGGCACGATGGCGCTCCCCCGACTTTCATCTTCGTGGGGGGGCGTGACGGCGCTCCCCCGCCTCCTTCCTCACACTGGGCCCGGAGTTGGGATCCCGGGCCTCTCCCCAGGCACATCTTCACGGGGAGCGCGACGGCGCTCCCCGACTTCATGTTCGGCGGGGCCCAGGGTGGGCTCCTGGCATCCCAGAGGGGTACCTTCACGGGGTGCGTGACGGCGCACCCCGACTTTACTTCTCTTGGGGGCAGCCCACAGGACCTGACCCACCCCGGGGGCACATCATGGACCGGCGGCGGAGCCCCATGCGCTTCGTCGTCGGTCCTTCCAGAGGTCAAAGGTCGCCTACCTTCTGGGGGGGCGTATCTCGGCCCCCAGGCGGCCGATTTTGGTGATCTTGGCCTCTTCTTGCTCCTGGTGGCGCACCCAAGCCACTGGGAGCACTTTCCTTTGCCCTCCTGGTCATACGGAGGGTGGATTCATCAGGGAGCTGTCTTCACTGGCTCCCTGCCCTAGCCTTTCGCCTGGCTCTCCTCCTGGGACTCTCTTCTCCCAGCGCAGAGGCCCCTGCTTCTGCGCACTGCTCCTGGTCTCCTTTCCTGGCACTGTTCAGGATCCTGGGACAGTCAGGGGGTTCCTCCTTCCAACTGCCCATTGCACCAGGCTCCAGCACCTTCTGCCTCAGCAGACCACACCCCAGAGAGAGCTTCTCTTCCTGTGCAAACACTTTTAAAAGAATTGGGGAGGGGGCTGGCAGGAAGTCTCTGTTTGCCCTATCACACAGCGACACATCACTTCTCTGCCCCTGCTCCCTCCTTCCTGCCCAGGGCTCTGGGTTGGTTCAAGATGGCGTCGTCCAGGGTCTCCTGCCACATGGTCTCTGAGAGCCCCTTCCCCCCAGTGCTGCCTTCCCCCTGGTGCAGCTTGGTGCCTGGCACCCAGTGACAGCAGCTGATGGATCAGCCTGTAGCTCCACCCATCTTCTCTCCTTGGAGGGAAGGTCTTCGCTCTGGGAAGAAAGGTCATTAATCCAGGCTGCTGGGGTCAGTCCCCAGCCAGGCCCTGGTTATGGCTGACTCAGAGAAATATAACCTTTCTGGATGACCCAAAAGCAGTACAAATATGACTTTGGACTCTGCAGAATACTTCTTCTCACACCCGTTACAGTGGACTTTAGTGCGTGTCTGGAATTTGTAGGCCTTAGGAAAGTGACACTAGCCCATGGGCTCCACTTCCCCATAGGGGAATAATGAAGTGAAAAACACAGTAAAACACACTGACTTTCCCTGGCATGTTTCTTCCCAGTGTATAAAGCCTATTCCATGTCACCACCCAATTCTGCATAAGTCCTGCCACACCAATCTATCTGCACCTGCTCCTTGGCTGCGCATGCCAGGAATCTCCCCTGCGCAGCCCCTACACGTGTGCACACGCATGTACACATGTGTCTGCACGTAACCAGCCCCGTGCCCCTTACTCCAGCTGCTACGCAGCGCCCAAGTCAAGCTAGGGGGACACCAGTAAAATCCACATGCAGTCTCTTTCACCATGAGTTCACTGGGGGTGAGTCCCAACTTATGAGGCTCTCCCCCAGTAAAAGCTCAACAAATAGGTGCTCAAAAAGCGAAAAATCCGGGCGGCCCAGAGTGTCAGAACCACCTTCTAACACACGCCGCGCCCAGCTGATTCCTACAGGGAAGAAATAGCCACTCTACATGGGTATTCTTCCCGTAGTCAGCGATAACTAGTTATAAGGGGTTCTGACCAGACCCCCCTTACTCACCAGTTATCCGCTCAGACCACCTACTCCTCCCATCCATGAAATCTCCACCCATGACAGGGATCCCAGACTACCCTAAGAACCCTCCGGGCTCTAGGTTAGATACCTCTAGGTCACTCATGGTCTACATGGACTCAGCCTCACTAGGCCCACCTTTGCCCTTGGGCATGCAACACTATGCGTACCACTTCTCAGGACAAGGGTACAGTGCCTCAGCACTGATGCGGTCTTCTGGGATAGGTCTACATCCCATCCCCGGGGTCACTAGCTGGTCTCCCTTCTGGAGTTTGTTCCAACCAGTACCCTCTCTCTGTTTGGTCCTTGCACCCCAAGGATGCAACCTCTCTGGACCCTCACCCTCAGCCTGCCGCTGGGGTCATTCTGCTGCCACCACCCTTTCGGGATGACTGTCTTCCCTGAAGAAAGTACACAGAAAAGCTCCTTTGGCCACTGGCCTGGCTCCCAGAATAGGACTTCAGACCGGCCTCACTACCACACTGGCAGTGCCAGGGAGGAACACTGAGGGTGCCTCGTCAGACATCCTACAGCTCATTCCCCCCGTCAGTAGCTCCACATGGAAACTACCCGGGAACCTAGACCCCTTCCTTGTTCTCCGCTGCGAGAACAGGGCCTATGCACCCTTCCCTCCGAGAGGCATGCTCTCCTCCCGGAGTACCCTTAGAGAGCCTGTGAGCCTCGAGTTAGCTACACCCAGGCCCACCTCTCATGGCTCTCCCCGGTCTCCCTGCAGTGCCTTGGGAGACCGTCCAGGGACCCACATGATCCCTGGATGGCCTGCACCACCCCTTCTGAAGAGCAGGGTCCCTTCACTTAAGATAGGCCCCACCTGCCTTCAGGGTAGTACTACCACACTCAGCCAGGGACCCTAAAGATTCCGGCTAGTCCTGCACCCCCCTGTTGGGAAACACAGGGTACCTTCACTTAAGATGGGCCACACCTGCGTTCAGGGCGGTACTACCTCCATCAGCCAGGGATCCTAAAGATCCCGGCTAGGCCTGCACCAGCCCTTTGGGAAACACAGGGTCCCTTCACTTAAGATGGACCCGACCTGTGTTCATGGTGATACTACCTTGCAGAAGTCCACCTCCTGCATCGAGCTAGGGGAACACCCCCATGCACCTGGTCCTGGGGTCCAAGCCCCACAGGACCTACCTGACTGGTCACCGGCTAGGCATCTCCCCAGCCACCACTTCAGGTTCACAACACCAGCTCCAGAATGACATGCTGTTGCTTCCTTGGGTACCCACTTACCCGACCCTGACACCTCAGGGTCCACCACTAACCCTTCACCTGGAATCTAGGGAGTACATCACCCCCACTCAGATCTCCACTGGGTCAGTTACCTAGCCCACCTAGTGTACCTAGGGGCCACCACTACACACCCTCGCTCGAGAACTACCCTCCTTTGGGGCCACCCACTACCATGGGCCACCCCTGGGTTGCTCACCTCCCCGCCAGTTAACCTGGGGGCCTGCCGGACACACAACTCTACCACACCCTCCTCCCACCGTGGGAAAAGTTTCTTGGGGTCCCCCACAATGGGAACCCCTGCAGTGTTACTACCCGGGGTAAAGAAACCTCCTGCCCCACCCTTCCAGTGGTTTTGGCCTGCGCCAATGGCAAGAAACTTTCAGCAGGGGAAGGATATCTGGGGCCCCTTCTGTGGAAACCCTCCCTGCCCTTAAAAAGCGCGGGAATCTCCCAGGAGCCCTACCTCTCCTGTCCCCCCAAAGGTCAATCCACCCCTACACCCCCGTCTGTGATGTAGGTATCAGTTGCTGTCCCTATCTCTTGAGGAGACACCCTCCTCATGCAGGTGTAGTATATGTAGTGTTAGGGTTCAAAGGTGTACAATATGGCTTAGAACATTTGTATGCAATCATTTCCTGAAAAACACCATCCCGCTAGCACATGATAATCAACATAACTCAATCATATCAATACAGTTGACATTTAAACCCGAGTATCTTCACATGACATATATGTGCACGGGGCTTTCCTTTCCCATACTTTTAGTTCACATAACCAAAACTTTGAACCCTTCTCAGAGCCTTGCGCTCTTCCATTTGCTCATTACTGCAAAGGTAATGTGTGGCAGAACTGGATTTATCAAATGCAATAAATGCGCACCAGAAAGGGATACTATGTTTCCCGCCGCTAGACACCAATGTTGGAAAACGAGGCAGTATCTGTGAGGCCTGCACAAATAACATGACTACATTTGTCCTTCACTGGGAACCAAACACCCAATTGTAGCGCCTGACTCGCAGAGGGTAGCGTTGCAGAGCAGTCTGAGGCTTACTCAAGGGAGGTGGTGTGGGCTAGTAATCGCCATTAAAGGTGCTCAGCAATAACACTCAGTAATTAATTGTCCAGTCTGTACTTTGCTTTATAAAAATAAGAGTACATTTATTAAACACACACACTACTCAATACTATGCACCAATTTACAAATATACATAAGCTGTTGGAATTACTTTGTGACATTGCATAACATCTCCACCCCTCACGCAGGGGGGTGGGGTCTAGTACCACCACTCCCATGCCTGCACGTCATCTTGCCCCCTAATGCAGTGGGTTGACACAACTTGGAGCGAGGGCCTAGCCAACTGGCACCATCCCAGGGGCACCCCCACCCCATCATCTCAACAAGCATTAAAAATAGGTTCACCTGCCCCAGTGACACATAACCCAGACTGAGCATCTCATATTGAACATACAGTATGCACCCTTACATCTTTAGGGCTAACAGTCTGGGTTTATTTTATTTGTTTTATTTTATTTGAAGAGTTTTATATAGCGCTGGCTAGACCCGGAGGTATCAGAGCGCTTTACATAAGGAAGTGGTTACAACAGAATATTGTTACATAGTTACATAATTTCCTAGAATAAAAACATAGCATGGAGAAAGACATTATTACAAAAATACATCCGTTACTAGAGCATAAGAATAAAATATAAACAGGTCCAAGGAGCAAGGATGGTAGAGGGGTAAAAGTAAAGGGTTAAGAGTACATAGCAAGTCAGGATGACTGGTAATGGAGAAGAGAACTTTTGTGGATAAACAAAAGTCAGAAGACAAGTTGAACAAAACCGGAGAGGGTCCAGGGATCCACAAACAAACCGGTGCCGGACTTCATCACTGGGTGGGGCAGAAAGTTGGAAGTGGACGGGGTGTCCCATCAAGCCGAAACACGAAGAGCACGGTGAAGCCGAGCAAGAGGGGCAATGACCAAACCAGAGGCAGAGGGAGCTGGCTAGTGGCAAGGTACAGTCAGGGGCGCCAAAATCACAAGATGGAGGCACCAAGGACTCGGACCCCAAGAGTTACAAAGACAAGATGGCGGGGCTGCGTGAGTGCAAAAACCTACCCCAAAGGCAGAGCTGAATGGGGAAGGCAGCAGCTTGGCACTGGAGGGAGGCAAGATCGAAAATCGCTGTTCTCTCCCGGGTAATCCACTGCAGGGGAAGAGAGCGCGGGCGTCCAGGCAGCAGCCCCAGGAAGTGGAAAGGCAACAGCCGGTCAGGAGGAAGAGCAACTCTGCACTCGCGTTGGTTCTCGTTCCAGCACAGCAGGATGCCCAGCAACCCCGTCTTCAATCCGGAAAGATAGGCGATGGCCGGAGGAGAGCGTCCCCGCCAATTCCCCAACAGCCACCACGGAAGAAAGAAACCCCTCATCAGGGCATCATCAGGAAGACGGGTGAAGAGGGAGGCACGCAGGAGAGGCGAGGAGAGACTATGCCCGATGCCCGGCTGGGTAGGTGACGGCCGCGGCGGCGAAACCGGAGCCAATCTCCCCTACAGCTGTCTGGCAGCTCCACCGGGCATCGGCCATGTTTGCTCGAACTCCGCAGCCTGAAAACAACGATCCCGCAATCCTCTGAAGATCTCGAGCCGATATGCGGGAGATTGGAGAAGATGAAGACCTCTGTCGAGCAGGACCCCAGGTGAGCAAGAGTACATGTTTAAGCAGCACTTTAGAATGACAGTACTCATCACCTTAGTTGATCATTATAATGCATTGCAATTAAAGCCCCTAAAAGGCATCACAGATGAAACCACAGGATTAAGTATATACAGCCAGACACCCTAGCAGGAATGTCTGGCAACATAACCCCACTTTGCTTATGACATCACCTTACTCATGTACTTCACATTACACATGTGACTTACAGTCCCTTTAAAAGACATAACGTTGGCAACTGCACCTCCATAGAAATAACATTAGTAATGCACTTCTCGTGCAATTGCACCTCTTCGCCTCCAGGGGATGCCCTTCTCCGGACATCCCCAACTCAGCTCTTCACACTTTGAGGCAGTCCCTGGGGCACCCCCAGCTGTAGAACAAAAGTTCCAGCCATGGGGATGCTAATGGCGCCTTGCTGAGCCCTTGAGGGGTTATTCTTTTGTAAGTCCCCAGAGACTTAGGGCGGGACTTGTCTTCTTCGTGCTGGGGAGACTGCGTTGCTCCTGCAGCTCCCCCTGCACCTTGGCACTCATCTTGCGGGGGCCCCGTCCTCCTGGGGGCCACCACCAGCCATGAAAAAGGCAACTTTCCCCTGCAGGCCGGTCCGGGCCTGAAGGGCATTAAGAGGCGCTTCTCCGGCTCCATGCATATTATAGCAGCAGCTCTCCCGCTGCGTCAGGCAGAGCCGCGATGTGGAGCCCACCCCCGGCTGCCCCCGCCGGATCCGCGCCCGGCCAGCACCCTCACGTTCTGCCGTGGGAGCCGGCACAGCCCTTCTGGTCTGCCCGCTCCTACAGGCAGACACAAGGGTTCCGACGGGTCCGTCTGGTCCTCCCGCCACGGGGGAGTGTGGCGGCACTCCCCCGGTCTCCTCTCTCTCTTCGGGGCCCGGAGATGGGGTCCCGGGCCCCTGGGCCAGCTTCACGCTCCCCGACTTGCCTATTCTGCAGGGGCCAGGGTGGGCTTCTGGCACCCCGCGCAACCTCCTCAAGCCGGGCAGCACGACGGCGCTCCCCGGCTTTGCTTCGGGGCCCAGGGATGGGGTCCCAGGCCCCTGGACACCTCCTCGCGGGGGGCACGACGGTGCTCCCCACCTTCTCCTCTTCTTCTTCGGGGCCCGGGGATGGGGTCCCGGGCCCCTTGGGCACATTTTCGCGGGGGGCGTGATGGCGCTCCGCGACTTTTATCTTCGCAGGGGCGCGACGGCGCTCCCCCGCCTCCTTCCTCACACGGGCCCGGAGTTGGGATCCCGGGCCCCTCCCCCTGCACATCTTCATGGGGAGTGCGATGGTGCTCCCGGCTTCATGTTCGGCAGGGGCCAGGGTGGGCTCCTGGCACCCAGTGGGGGTACCTTCATGGGGTGCGCGACGGTGCACCCCGACTTTACTTCTCTTGGGGGCAGCCCCGGGACCTGACCCACCCGGGGGCACATCATGGACCGGCGGCAGAGCCCCAAGCGCTTCGTCGTCAGTCCTTCCAGAGGTCAAAGGTCGCCTACCTTCTGGGGGCGTATCTCGGCCCCCAGGCGGCCGATTTTGGTGATCTTGGCCTCTTCTTGCTCCTGGTGGTGCACCCCAGCCACTGGGAGCACTTTCCTTCACCCTCCTGGTCACACGGAGGGTGGATTCAGCAGGGAGCTGTCTTCACTGGCTCCCTGCGCCAGCCTTTCGCCTTGCTCTCCTCCTGGGCCTCTCTTCTCCCTGCGCAGAGGCCCCTGCTTCTGCGCACTGGTCCTGGTCTCCTTTCCTGGTGCTGTTCAGGATCCTGGGACAGTCAGGGGTTCCTCCTTCCAACTGCCCATTGCGCCCGGCTCCAGCACCTTCTGCCTTAGCAGACCACACCCCAGAGAGAGCTTCTCTTCCTGTGCAAACAATTTTAAAAGAATTGGGGAGGGGCTGGCAGGAAGTCTCTGTTTGCCCTATCACACAGTGACACATCACTTCTCTGCCCCTGCTCCCTCCTTCCTGCCTCTGGGTTGGTTCAAGATGGCGTCGTCCAGGGTCTCCTGCCACATGGTCTCTGAGAGCCCCTTCCCCCAGTGCTGCCTTCCCCCTGGTGCAGCTTGGCACCTGGCACCCACTGACAGCTGCTGATGGATCAGCCTGTAGCTCCACCCATCTTCTCTCCTTGGAGGGAAGGTCTTCGCTCTGGGAAGAAAGGTCATTAATCCAGGCTGCTGGGGTCAGCCCCCAGCCAGGCCCTGGTTATGGCTGACTCAGAGAAATATAACCTTTCTGGATGACCCAAAAGCAGTACAAATATGACTTTGGACTCTGCTGAATACTTCTTCTCACACCCGTTACAGTGGACTTTAGTGCGTGTCTGGAATTTGTAGGCCTTAGGAAAGTGACACTAGCCCATGGGCTCCACTTCCCCATAGGGGAATTATGAAGTGAAAAACACAGTAAAACACACTGACTTTCCCTGGCATGTTTCTTCCCAGTGTATAAAGCCTATTCCATGTCACCACCCAATTCTGCATAAGTCCTGCCACACCAATCTATCTGCACCTGCTCCTTGGCTGCGCACGCCAGGAATCTCCCCTGCGCAGCACCTACACGTGTGCACACGCATATACACAAGTGTCTGCACGTAACCAGCCCCGTGCCCTTTACTCCAGCTGCTGCGCAGCGGCCTAGTCAAGCTAGGGGGACACCAGTAAAATCCACATGCAGTCTCTTTCACCATGAGTTCACTGGGGGTGAGTCCCAACTTATGAGGCTCTCCCCCAGTAATAGCTCAACAAATAGGTGCTCAAAAAGCGAAAAATCCGGGCGGCCCAGAGTGTCAGAACCACCTTCTAACACACGCCGCGCCCAGCTGATTCCTACAGGAAAGAAATAGCCACTCGACATGGGTTTTCTTCCCGTAGTCAGCGATAACTAGTTATAAGGGGTTCTGACCAGACCCCCTTACTCACCAGTTATCCACTCAGACCACCTACTCCTCCCATCCATGAAATCTCCACCCATGACAGGGATCCCAGTCTACCCTAAGAACCCTCCGGGCTCTAGGGTAGACACCTCTAGGTCACTCATGGTCTACATGGACTCAGCCTCACTAGGCCCACCTTTGCCCTTGGGCATGCAACACTATGCCTACCACTTCTCTGGACAATGGTACAATGCCTCAGCACCGATGCAGTCTTCTGGGATAGGTCTACATCCCATCCCCAGGGTCACTAGCTAGTCTCCCTTCTGGAGTTTGTTCCAACCAGTACCCTCTCTCTGTTTGGTCCTTGCACCCCAAGGATGCAACCTCTCTGGACCCTCACCCTCAGCTTGCCGCTGGGGTCATTCTGCTGATACCACCCTTTCGGGATGACTGTCTTCCCTGAAGAAAGCACAGCCACTCATGCTTTTCCCACACAGAAAAGCTCCTTTGGCCACTGGCCTGGCTCCCAGAATAGGACTTCAGACCGGCCTCACTACCACACTGGCAGTGCCAGGGAGGAACACTGAGGGTGCCTCGTCAGACATCCTACAGCTCATTCCCCCCGTCAGTAGCTCCACACGGAAACTACCCCGGGAACCTAGACCCCTTCCTTGTTCACCGGCTGCGAGAACAGGGCCTATGCACCCTTCCCTCCGAGAGGCGCGCTCTCCTCCCGGAGTACCCTTAGAGAGCCTGTGAGCCCCGAGTTAGCTGCACCCAGGCCCACCTCTCATGGCTCTCCCCGGTCTCCCTGCAGCGCCTTGGGAGACCGTCCAGGGACCCACATGATCCCTGGATGGCCTGCACCACCCCTTCTGAAGAGCAGGGTCCCTTCACTTAAGATACCCTGCCTTCAGGGTAGTACTACCACACTCAGCCAGGGACCCTAAAGATCCCGGCTAGGCCTGCACCCCCTGTTGGGAAACACAGGGTCCCTTCACTTAAGATGGGCCCCACCTGCATTCAGGGCGGTACTACCGCCATCAGCCAGGGACCCTAAAGATCCCCGGCTAGGCCTGCACCACCCCTTTGGGAAACACAGGGTCCCTTCACTTAAGATGGGCCCCACCTGTGTTCAGGGTGGTACTACCTTGCAGAAGTCCACCTCCTGCATTGAGCTAGGGGAACACCCCCATGCTCCTTGTCCTGGGGTCCAAGCCCCACAGGACCTACCTGACTGGTCACCGGCTAGGCATCTCCCCAGCCACCACTTCAGGTTCACAACACCAGCTCCAGAATGACATCCTGTTGCTTCCTTGGGTAACCACTTACCCGACCCTGACACCTCAGGGTCCACCACTAACCCTTCACCTGGAATCTAGGGAGTACATCACCCCCACTCAGATCTCCAGTGGGTCAGTTACCTAGCCCACCTAGTGTACCTAGGGGCCACCACTACACACCCTCACTTGAGAACTACCCGCCTTTGGGGCCACCCACTACCATGGGCCACCCCTGGGTTGCTCACCTCCCCGCCAGTTAACCTGGGGGGCCTGCCGGACACACAACTCTACCACACCCTCCTCCCACCGTGGGAAAAGTTTCTTGGGGTCCCCCACCATGGGAACCCCTGGGGTGTTACTACCCGGGGTAAAGAAACCTCCTGCCCCACCCTTCCATTGGTTTTGGCCTGCGCCAATGGCAAGAAACTTTCAGCGGGGGAAGGATATCTGGGGCCGCTTCTGTGGAAACCCTCCCTGCCCTTAAAAAGTGCAGGAATCTCCCAGGATCCCTACCTCTCCTGTCCCCCCAAAGGTAAATCCATCCCTACACCCCCATCTGTGATGTAGGTATCAGTTGCTGTCCCTATCTCTTGAAGAGATACCCTCCTCATGCAGGTGTAGTGTATGTAGTGTTAGGGTTCAAAGGTGTACAATATGGCTTAGAACATTTGTATGCAATCATTTCCTGGAAAGCACCATCCCGCTAGCACATGATAATCAACATAACTCAGTCATATCAATACAGTTTACATTTAAACCCTAATATCTTCACATGACATATATGTGCGCGGGGCTTTCCTTTCCCATACTTTTAGTTCACATAACCAAAACATTGAACCCTTCTCAGAGCCTTGCGCTCTTACATTTGCTCATTACTGCATAGGTAATGTGTGGCAGAACTGGACTATTCAAATGCAATAAATGCGCACCAGAAAGGGATACTATGTTTCCCGCCGCTAGACACCAATGTTTGAAAACGAGGCAGTATCTGTGAGGCCTGCACAAATAACATGACTACATTTGTCCTTCACTGGGAACCAAACACCCAATTGTAGCGCCTGACTCTCAGAGGGTAGCGTTGCAGAGCAGTCTGAGGCTTACTCAAGGGAGGTGGTGTGGGCTAGTAATCGCCATTACAGGTGCGCAGCAATAACACTCAATAATTGATTGTCCAGGCTGTACTTTGCTTTATAAAAGTAAGAGTACATTTATTAAACACACACACTACTCAATACTATGCACCAATTTACAAATATACATAAGCTGTTGGAATTACTTTGTGACATTGCATAGCATCTCCACCCCTCCCGCAGGGGGTGGGGTCTAGTACCACCACTCCCATGCCTGCACGTCATCTTGCCCCCTAATGCAGTGGGTTGACACAACTTGGAGCGAGGGCCTAGCCAACTGGCACCATCCCAGGGGCACCCCCCCATCATCTCAACAAGCATTAAAAATAGGTTCACCTGCCCCAGTGACACATAACCCGGACTGAGCATCTCATATTGACCATACAGTATGCACCCTTAGATCTTTAGGGCTAACAGTCTGGGTTGTTCAGCAAGAATACATGTTTAAGCAGCACTTTAGAATGACAGTACTCATCACCTTAGTTGATCATTATAATGCATTGCAATTAAAGCCCCTAAAAGGCATCACAGATGAAATCACAGGATTAAGTATATACAGCCAGACACCCTAGCAGGAATATCTGGCAACATAACCCCACTTTGCTTATGACATCACCTTACTCAGGTACTTCACATTACACATGTGACTTACAGTCCCTTTAAAAGACATAACGTTGGCAACTGCACCTCCATAGAAATAACATTAGTAATGCACTTCTCGTGCAATTGCACCTCTTCGCCTCCAGGGAATGCCCTTCTTCAGACATCCCCAACTCAGCTCTTCACACTTTGAGGCAGTACCTAAGGCACCACCAGCTGTAGAACAATAGTTCTAGCCATGGGGTTGCTAATGGCGCCTTGCTGAGCCCTTGAGGGGTTATTCTTTTGTAAGTCCCCAGAGACTTAGGGCGGGACTTGTCTTCTTCGTGCTGGGGGAGACTGCATTGCTCCTGCAGCTTCCCCTGTACCCTGGCACTCACCTTGCGGGGGCCCCGTCCTCCTGGGGGCCACCACCAGCCATGAAAAAGGCAACTTTCCCCTGCAGGCCGGTCCGGGCCTGCAGGGCATTATGGGACGCTTCTCTGGCTCCATGCATATTATAGCAGCGGCTCTCCTACTGCGTCAGGGAGAGCTGCGATGTGGGCCTCCGGCCGCTTTTGCCTTCCGTTGGAGGGTCCGGTCCCACCCGGACCCCCAGGTAAGTGATACGGCTCGGGGAGCCCACCCCTGGCTGCTCATGCCGATTTTTGGGGCCCCGGTCCCACCCGGGCCCCTTCTCTCGTGTACGGGGTCCCGGTCCCACCCGGGACCCCCGCAGGACCTACATGTTGGAGGGCAGCCCGGGGAGCCCACCCCCGGCTGCCCCCGCCGGCTCCCCGACCGGCCAGCACCCTCGCGTGCTGCTGCGGGAGCCGGCACAGCTCTTCTGGTCTGCCCGGTCCTGCGGGCAGACACGAGTGTTCCAACGGGTCTGTCCAGTCCTCCCGCCACGGGGGAGTGCGGTGGCACTCCCCGGTCTCCTCTCTGTCTTCGGGGCCTGGAGATGGGGTCCCGTGCCCCTGGGCCAGCTTCACGGGGAGCGCGCTGGCGCTCCCCGACTTGCCTCTTCTGCGGGGGCAAGGGTGGGCTTCTGGAACCCTGCGCGACCACCTCTTCACGGGGAGCACGACGGTGCTCCCGGCTTTGCTTCGGGGCCCAGGGATGGGGTCCCGCGCCCCTTGGGCACATTTACGTGGGGGCGCGACGGCGCTCCCCCGCCTCCTTCCTCACACGGGTCCCGGAGTTGGGATCCCGGGCCCCTCCCCTGGCACATCTTCACGGGGAGCGCAACGGCGCTCCCCAACTACATGTTCGGCGGGGGTGAGGGTGGGCTCCTGGCACCCCACAGGGGTACCTTCACGGGGTGCGCGACGGTGCACCCCGACTTTACTTCTCTTGCGGGCAGCCCCCAAGAACTGACCCACCCCGGGGGCACATCATGGACAGGCGGCAGAGCCCCACGCGCTTCGTCGTCGGTCCCTCCAGAGGTCAAAGGTCACCTACCTTCTGGGGGGCGTATCTCGGCCCCCAGGCGGCCGAGTTTGGTGATCTTGGCCTCTTCTTGCTCCTGGTGGCGCATCCCAGCCACTGGGAGCACTTTCCTTCGCCCTCCTGGTCACACGGAGGGTGGATTCAGCAGGGAGCTGTCTTCACTGGCTCACTGCGCCAGCCTTTCGCCTGGCTCTCCTCCTGGGCCTCTCTTCTCCCTTTGCAGAGGCCCCTGCTTCTGCGCACTGGTCCTGGTCTCCTTTCCTGGCGCTGTTCAGGAGCTTCTCTTCCTGTGCAAACACTTTTAAAAGAATTGGGGAGGGGGCTGGCAGGAAGTCTCTGTTTGCCCTATCACACAGCGACACATCACTTCTCTGCCCCTTCTCCCTCCTTCCTGCCCAGGCCTCTGGGTCGGTTCAAGATGGCGTCATCCAGGGTCTCCTGCCACATGGTCTCTGAGAGCCCCTTCCCCCCAGTGCTGCCTTCCCCCTGGTGCAGCTTGGTGTCTGGCACCCAGTGACAGCTGCTGATGGATCAGCCTGTAGCTCCACCCATCTTCTCTCCTTGGAGGGAACGTCTTCACTCTGGGAAGAAAGGTCATTAATGCAGGCTGCTGGGGTCAGCCCCCAGCCAGGCCCTGGTTATGGCTGACTCAGAGAAATATAACCTTTCTGGATGACCCAAAAGCAGTACAAATATGACTTTGGACTCTGTAGAATACTTCTTCTCACACCCATTACAGTGGACTTTAGTGCGTGTCTGGAATTTGTAGGCCTTAGGAAAGTGACACTAGCCCATGGGCTCCACTTCCCCATAGGGGAATAATGTAGTGAAAAACACAGTAAAACACACTGACTTTCTCTGGCATGTTTCTTCCCAGTGTATAAAGCCTATTCCATGTCACCACCCAATTCTGCATAAGTCCTGCCACACCAATCTATCTGCACCTGCTCCTTTTCTGCGCACGCCAGGAATCTCCCCTGCGCAGCCTCTACACGTGTGCACACGCATGTACACATGTGTCTGCACGTAACCAGCCCCTTACCCCTTACTCCAGCTGCTACGCAGCGGCCTGGTCAAGCTAGGGGGACACCAGTAAAATCCACATGCAGTCTCTTTCACCATGAGTTCACTGGGGGTGAGTCCCAACTTCTGAGGCTCTCCCCCAGTAAAAGCTCAACAAATAAGTGCTCAAAAAGCGAAAAATCCGGGCGGCCCAGAGTGTCAGAACCACCTTCTAACACACGCCGCGCCCAGCTGATTCCTACAGGGAAGAAATAGCCACTCTACATGGGAATTCTTCCAGTAGTCAGCGATAACTAGTTATAAGGGGTTCTGACCAGACCCCCCCTTACTCACCAGTTATCCGCTCAGACCACCTACTCCTCCCATCCATGAAATCTCCACCCATGACAGGGATCCCAGACTACCCTAAGAACCCTCCGGGCTCTAGGTTAGATACCTCTAGGTCACTCATGGTCTACATGGACTCAGCCTCACTAGGCCCACCTTTGCCCTTGGGCATGCAACACTATGCGTACCACTTCTCAGGACAAGGGTAAAGTGCCTCAGCACCGATGCGCTCTTCTGGGATAGGTCTACATCCCATCCCCGGGATCACTAGCTGGTCTCCCTTCTGGAGTTTGTTCCAACCAGTACCCTCTCTCTGTTTGGTCCTTGCACCCCAAGGATGCAAACTCTCTGGCCCTCACCCTCAGCCTGCCGCTGGGGTCATTCTGCTGCCACCACCCTTTCGGGATGACTGTCTTCCCTGAAGAAAGTACACAGAAAAGCTCCTTTGGCCACTGGCCTGGCTCCCAGAATAGGACTTCAGACCGGCCTCACTACCACACTGGCAGTGCCAGGGAGGAACACTGAGGGTGCCTCGTCAGACATCCTACAGCTCATTCCCCCCGTCAGTAGCTCCACATGGAAACTACCCGGGAACCTAGACCCCTTCCTTGTTCTCCGCTGCGAGAACAGGGCCTATGCACCCTTCCCTCCGAGAGGCACGCTCTCCTCCCGGAGTACCCTTAGAGAGCCTGTGAGCCTCGAGTTAGCTACACCCAGGCCCACCTCTCATGGCTCTCCCCGGTCTCCCTGCAGTGCCTTGGGAGACCGTCCAGGGACCCACATGATCCCTGGATGGCCTGCACCACCCCTTCTGAAGAGCAGGGTCCCTTCACTTAAGATAGGCCCCACCTGCCTTCAGGGTAGTACTACCACACTCAGCCAGGGACCCTAAAGATTCCGGCTAGTCCTGCACCCCCCTGTTGGGAAACACAGGGTACCTTCACTTAAGATGGGCCACACCTTCGTTCAGGGCGGTACTACCTCCATCAGCCAGGGATCCTAAAGATCCCTGCTAGGCCTGCACCAGCCCTTTGGGAAACACAGGGTCCCTTCACTTAAGATGGACCCCACCTGTGTTCATGGTGGTACTACCTTGCAGAAGTCCACCTCCTGCATCGAGCTAGGGGAACACCCCCATGCACCTGGTCCTGGGGTCCAAGCCCCACAGGACCTACCTGACTGGTCACCGGCTAGGCATCTCCCCAGCCACCACTTCAGGTTCACAACACCAGCTCCAGAATGACATGCTGTTGCTTCCTTGGGTACCCACTTACCCGACCCTGACACCTCAGGGTCCACCACTAACCCTTCACCTGGAATCTAGGGAGTACATCACCCCCACTCAGATCTCCACTGGGTCAGTTACCTAGCCCACCTAGTGTACCTAGGGGCCACCACTACACACCCTCGCTCGAGAACTACCCTCCTTTGGGGCCACCCACTACCATGGGCCACCCCTGGGTTGCTCACCTCCCCGCCAGTTAACCTGGGGGGCCTGCCGGACACACAACTCTACCACACCCTCCTCCCACCGTGGGAAAAGTTTCTTGGGGTCCCCCACAATGGGAACCCCTGCAGTGTTACTACCCGGGGTAAAGAAACCTCCTGCCCCACCCTTCCAGTGGTTTTGGCCTGCGCCAATGGCAAGAAACTTTCAGCAGGGGAAGGATATCTGGGGCCCCTTCTGTGGAAACCCTCCCTGCCCTTAAAAAGCGCGGGAATCTCCCAGGAGCCCTACCTCTCCTGTCCCCCCAAAGTTCAATCCACCCCTACACCCCCGTCTGTGATGTAGGTATCAGTTGCTGTCCCTATCTCTTGAGGAGACACCCTCCTCATGCAGGTGTAGTATATGTAGTGTTAGGGTTCAAAGGTGTACAATATGGCTTAGAACATTTGTATGCAATCATTTCCTGAAAAACACCATCCCGCTAGCACATGATAATCAACATAACTCAATCATATCAATACAGTTGACATTTAAACCCGAGTATCTTCACATGACATATATGTGCACGGGGCTTTCCTTTCCCATACTTTTAGTTCACATAACCAAAACTTTGAACCCTTCTCAGAGCCTTGCGCTCTTCCATTTGCTCATTACTGCAAAGGTAATGTGTGGCAGAACTGGATTTATCAAATGCAATAAATGCGCACCAGAAAGGGATACTATGTATCCCGCCGCTAGACACCAATGTTGGAAAACGAGGCAGTATCTGTGAGGCCTGCACAAATAACATGACTACATTTGTCCTTCACTGGGAACCAAACACCCAATTGTAGCGCCTGACTCGCAGAGGGTAGCGTTGCAGAGCAGTCTGAGGCTTACTCAAGGGAGGTGGTGTGGGCTAGTAATCGCCATTAAAGGTGCTCAGCAATAACACTCAGTAATTAATTGTCCAGTCTGTACTTTGCTTTATAAAAATAAGAGTACATTTATTAAACACACACACTACTCAATACTATGCACCAATTTACAAATATACATAAGCTGTTGGAATTACTTTGTGACATTGCATAACATCTCCACCCCTCACGCAGGGGGGTGGGGGGTGGGGTCTAGTACCACCACTCCCATGCCTGCACGTCATCTTGCCCCCTAATGCAGTGGGTTGACACAACTTGGAGCGAGGGCCTAGCCAACTGGCACCATCCCAGGGGCACCCCCACCCCATCATCTCAACAAGCATTAAAAATAGGTTCACCTGCCCCAGTGACACATAACCCAGACTGAGCATCTCATATTGAACATACAGTATGCACCCTTACATCTTTAGGGCTAACAGTCTGGGTTTATTTTATTTGTTTTATTTTATTTGAAGAGTTTTATATAGCGCTGGCTAGACCCGGAGGTATCAGAGCGCTTTACATAAGGAAGTGGTTACAACAGAATATTGTTACATAGTTACATAATTTCCTAGAATAAAAACATAGCATGGAGAAAGACATTATTACAAAAATACATCCGTTACTAGAGCATAAGAATAAAATATAAACAGGTCCAAGGAGCAAGGATGGTAGAGGGGTAAAAGTAAAGGGTTAAGAGTACATAGCAAGTCAGGATGACTGGTAATGGAGAAGAGAACTTTTGTGGATAAACAAAAGTCAGAAGACAAGTTGAACAAAACCGGAGAGGGTCCAGGGATCCACAAACAAACCGGTGCCGGACTTCATCACTGGGTGGGGCAGAAAGTTGGAAGTGGACGGGGTGTCCCATCAAGCCGAAACACGAAGAGCACGGTGAAGCCGAGCAAGAGGGGCAATGACCAAACCAGAGGCAGAGGGAGCTGGCTAGTGGCAAGGTACAGTCAGGGGCGCCAAAATCACAAGATGGAGGCACCAAGGACTCGGACCCCAAGAGTTACAAAGACAAGATGGCGGGGCTGCGTGAGTGCAAAAACCTACCCCAAAGGCAGAGCTGAATGGGGAAGGCAGCAGCTTGGCACTGGAGGGAGGCAAGATCGAAAATCGCTGTTCTCTCCCGGGTAATCCACTGCAGGGGAAGAGAGCGCGGGCGTCCAGGCAGCAGCCCCAGGAAGTGGAAAGGCAACAGCCGGTCAGGAGGAAGAGCAACTCTGCACTCGCGTTGGTTCTCGTTCCAGCACAGCAGGATGCCCAGCAACCCCGTCTTCAATCCGGAAAGATAGGCGATGGCCGGAGGAGAGCGTCCCCGCCAATTCCCCAACAGCCACCACGGAAGAAAGAAACCCCTCATCAGGGCATCATCAGGAAGACGGGTGAAGAGGGAGGCACGCAGGAGAGGCGAGGAGAGACTATGCCCGATGCCCGGCTGGGTAGGTGACGGCCGCGGCGGCGAAACCGGAGCCAATCTCCCCTACAGCTGTCTGGCAGCTCCACCGGGCATCGGCCATGTTTGCTCGAACTCCGCAGCCTGAAAACAACGATCCCGCAATCCTCTGAAGATCTCGAGCCGATATGCGGGAGATTGGAGAAGATGAAGACCTCTGTCGAGCAGGACCCCAGGTGAGCAAGAGTACATGTTTAAGCAGCACTTTAGAATGACAGTACTCATCACCTTAGTTGATCATTATAATGCATTGCAATTAAAGCCCCTAAAAGGCATCACAGATGAAACCACAGGATTAAGTATATACAGCCAGACACCCTAGCAGGAATGTCTGGCAACATAACCCCACTTTGCTTATGACATCACCTTACTCATGTACTTCACATTACACATGTGACTTACAGTCCCTTTAAAAGACATAACGTTGGCAACTGCACCTCCATAGAAATAACATTAGTAATGCACTTCTCGTGCAATTGCACCTCTTCGCCTCCAGGGGATGCCCTTCTCCGGACATCCCCAACTCAGCTCTTCACACTTTGAGGCAGTCCCTGGGGCACCCCCAGCTGTAGAACAAAAGTTCCAGCCATGGGGATGCTAATGGCGCCTTGCTGAGCCCTTGAGGGGTTATTCTTTTGTAAGTCCCCAGAGACTTAGGGCGGGACTTGTCTTCTTCGTGCTGTGGGAGACTGCGTTGCTCCTGCAGCTCCCCCTGCACCTTGGCACTCATCTTGCGGGGGCCCCGTCCTCCTGGGGGCCACCACCAGCCATGAAAAAGGCAACTTTCCCCTGCAGGCCGGTCCGGGCCTGAAGGGCATTAAGGGGCGCTTCTCCGGCTCCATGCATATTATAGCAGCGGCTCTCCCGCTGCGTCAGGCAGAGCCGCGATGTGGAGCCCACCCCCGGCTGCCCCCGCCGGATCCGCGCCCGGCCAGCACCCTCACGTTCTGCCGTGGGAGCCGGCACAGCCCTTCTGGTCTGCCCGCTCCTACAGGCAGACACAAGGGTTCCGACGGGTCCGTCTGGTCCTCCCGCCACGGGGGAGTGTGGCGGCACTCCCCCGGTCTCCTCTCTCTCTTCGGGGCCCGGAGATGGGGTCCCGGGCCCCTGGGCCAGCTTCACGCTCCCCGACTTGCCTCTTCTGCAGGGGCCAGGGTGGGCTTCTGGCACCCCGCGCAACCTCCTCAAGCCGGGCAGCACGACGGCGCTCCCCGGCTTTGCTTCGGGGCCCAGGGATGGGGTCCCAGGCCCCTGGACACCTCCTCGCGGGGGGCACGACGGTGCTCCCCACCTTCTCCTCTTCTTCTTCGGGGCCCGGGGATGGGGTCCCGGGCCCCTTGGGCACATTTTCGCGGGGGGCGTGATGGCGCTCCGCGACTTTTATCTTCGCAGGGGGCGCGACGGCGCTCCCCCGCCTCCTTCCTCACACGGGGCCCGGAGTTGGGATCCCGGGCCCCTCCCCCTGCACATCTTCATGGGGAGTGCGATGGTGCTCCCCGGCTTCATGTTCGGCAGGGGCCAGGGTGGGCTCCTGGCACCCAGTGGGGGTACCTTCATGGGGTGCGCGACGGTGCACCCCGACTTTACTTCTCTTGGGGGCAGCCCCCGGGACCTGACCCACCCCGGGGGCACATCATGGACCGGCGGCAGAGCCCCAAGCGCTTCGTCGTCAGTCCTTCCAGAGGTCAAAGGTCGCCTACCTTCTGGGGGCGTATCTCGGCCCCCAGGCGGCCGATTTTGGTGATCTTGGCCTCTTCTTGCTCCTGGTGGTGCACCCCAGCCACTGGGAGCACTTTCCTTCACCCTCCTGGTCACACGGAGGGTGGATTCAGCAGGGAGCTGTCTTCACTGGCTCCCTGCGCCAGCCTTTCGCCTTGCTCTCCTCCTGGGCCTCTCTTCTCCCTGCGCAGAGGCCCCTGCTTCTGCGCACTGGTCCTGGTCTCCTTTCCTGGTGCTGTTCAGGATCCTGGGACAGTCAGGGGGTTCCTCCTTCCAACTGCCCATTGCGCCCGGCTCCAGCACCTTCTGCCTTAGCAGACCACACCCCAGAGAGAGCTTCTCTTCCTGTGCAAACAATTTTAAAAGAATTGGGGAGGGGGCTGGCAGGAAGTCTCTGTTTGCCCTATCACACAGTGACACATCACTTCTCTGCCCCTGCTCCCTCCTTCCTGCCTCTGGGTTGGTTCAAGATGGCGTCGTCCAGGGTCTCCTGCCACATGGTCTCTGAGAGCCCCTTCCCCCCAGTGCTGCCTTCCCCCTGGTGCAGCTTGGCACCTGGCACCCACTGACAGCTGCTGATGGATCAGCCTGTAGCTCCACCCATCTTCTCTCCTTGGAGGGAAGGTCTTCGCTCTGGGAAGAAAGGTCATTAATCCAGGCTGCTGGGGTCAGCCCCCAGCCAGGCCCTGGTTATGGCTGACTCAGAGAAATATAACCTTTCTGGATGACCCAAAAGCAGTACAAATATGACTTTGGACTCTGCTGAATACTTCTTCTCACACCCGTTACAGTGGACTTTAGTGCGTGTCTGGAATTTGTAGGCCTTAGGAAAGTGACACTAGCCCATGGGCTCCACTTCCCCATAGGGGAATAATGATGTGAAAAACACAGTAAAACACGCTGACTTTCCCTGGCATGTTTCTTCCCAGTGTATAAAGTCTATTCCATGTCACCACCCAATTCTGCATAAGTCCTGCCACACCAATCTATCTGCACCTGCTCCTTGGCTGCGCACGCCAGGAATCTCCCCTGCGCAGCCCCTACACGTGTGCACACGCATGTACACATGTGTCTGCATGTAACTAGCCCCGTGCCCCTTACTCCAGCTGCTGCGCAGCGGCCTAGTCAAGCTAGGGGGACACCAGTAAAATCCACATGCAGTCTCTTTCACCATGAGTTAACTGGGGGTGAGTCCCAACTTATGAGGCTCTCCCCCAGTAAAAGCTCAACAAATAGGTGCTCAAAAAGCAAAAAATCTGGTCGGCCCAGAGTGTCAGAACCACCTTCTAACACTAGTTAGTCACCTGATCCACCCCTCATCGAACGAAAACTACAACTACCATAGTGCAATGCACTAGTAACATTCAAAATTACGAATGATCATAGCCAGCAACAATATATTTCTTTATAAAATTCACTCCGACATAATAAATTGAACGTGTGTTAGCATGTAATGTCTCCCGCCTTAAATACGTGAATGCCTTAATGTTCATTGAAAAACACTGTAAACACCAACTTATTAACGAACAGATTGTTTCGCCATGAGTATGGTTTATACAAATATAGATGAAGGAGTTTGTCCTTTTTATCCCGTTATTTACTTGGGTGCAAACCCATGGTAGGGCAATTTTTGTTTGAATTTTTCAACACTCATATTGCCATACCTATGTGTGATTGCTGCTCCTAAACGTGTTGTTACCTCTGGATACAGGCGTGGCCGGCACAGGTAAGAGCAGTGGGGCGAGGCAAGGTGAGGGGGGGTGAGTTGACAGACGAGGGGATAGATAAAATTAAATAAAACCACTTACCTGGCGATGCGGCGAGTGCAAGATAAGTGGTTTTATTTATTTTTTTATTTAATTTTACAAATCCCGTCGTCTGCCAACTTACCCCCCACCCCACCCCACCCCCTCCTCGCAGCCCCACCACTCTTACCTGTGCCGGCCTCGCCTGTCTGGATATATCTCTACATTCCTATAAAATGTGCATCAATGCTGATTTTAACTAGAATGTGATTTTGAACCTAAGTGTTTTTTACGTGTTTCTCAGTGTTCAATTTGTAAGGATGGGTATCGGAGCCCCACGCTCTGCGCAGTCAGAAGCTCGCAGCCGGTGCTATTTGATGTGTCATTTGTTAATTTTTCCTTAACCCAGATACACTTGTACCATTCCCTACTGGGGAATGTTAACAAAGCGCCTCGTTAAATATACTCTGTAGTAGTGTAAATGTGCCGCCTTTTTTTCTGCATTACCTTTGCCTTGTCACAACGTTTATGTACGTCTGGCCATACTTAAGTCTAGCTTCTTAAATGTTTCACATGAGGTTGCTCCACTACTGCCATGCTCAGGTCCCGGCCTAACACTCGGAAATGTCCTATTACTTACCGGTAACCTTCATTACTCCTGGTCCCGTTGTCCTCGTCCCATTCCTGAAAATAGTGGAGATGACCATCTCCGCGACAGAAAAAAAGAACAGGAGCATGCTGGGATACCTAACCCACTCCCTCCCACTGGGAGTACATAAGCGGTACCAGCCCAGCATGCAGCCTGAAAATACCAAGCCAACAACCGGAAGGCCAGCCGCCCGGGAGGGAGGGAGGGGCGTAAGGAATGGGACGAGGACAACGGGACCAGGAGTAATGAAGATTACCGGTAAGTAATAGGACATTACCCCCAAGTCCCTCCTGTCCTCGTCCCCTTCCTGAACATAGTGGAGAATACCAACGCAAACAACCCGGCCTTCCGGGCACCCACCAACGCCAGGGGCACCAGACCGAAAAAAACGGCACTCAACCAAAGCAGAAGAGAGCCCACAAGAAAACGCAGGCAGGAGCACACAACCAGCCACGCCCCCAACCAAGCCGACAGAGCCGAGACCCCAAAACAAGCGGCGGACGACCAAGAAAGGACCGCAAAAGAGCACAAGACCCCCCAGGCAAGCCCGAAGGAGGCCCCGCACCCAGACCCAAGCCCCAAGGGAACACCCAGAGGGGCAGAAACAAAGACCCCCCCTGGAGAAGCAGAAGCGCCCCAACGGAGCCACCCAGCCAGGGAGGACAACCGACCAGGAAGAAAAACCGCCAAGGGCGAAGCCCACAGCACCAGGCACCACCAAGGAGCCGCCCCACCAGGGACAAAACAGGCCAACCCGGCCCAACGCCCGAGAGTGCACGAAAGCAGGCCGCACAGGGAGACACGGCCGAAGGCCCAGGAAGGAACACAGCAGGGGCAAGACAGAGAGCGAACCCCCCAGAGCAGGGAAGAAGGTGACCCACAGCCGGGCCAACCCACAAACGACCACACCAAAAGGCGAAGGGAAGGAAGACGAGACCGAAGAGGCACGCCAAGCAAGAGAACAACAAATGACATGACCAACCACAGGACCAACCCCAACACACCAGGGGAAGCCACCAGCAGAGCCGCAAAGACCGAAGCGGGAGGAACCAGACAAGAAAACAGGCACCGACCCAGAGCAACAACCAGGAAGAAAGGGGCCAAGGAACACAAGCAAGGCCCGCCCCCCCCACCTACAGCCGACAACAGCGGCAACAGGGAACCGGAGGCACAGAAACCCTACAGAAGACCCAGGCCAAAAGGCAGGAAAGACAAGCAGCCAACCCCAGCAGAGACACCGGACAGCTGCAGCAAAGGCGGCCACACTGGGAGAAGAACCCGGGGCACAGGAACCCGCCAAGCGGCCAGGCCCGAGGCAAACCCCCAAAAGCAGGAGACACAGGGACACGAACCCAGGAACCCGCCCAATCCAGGCCAGGGAGAGCAACAAAGTGCAACCCGAAGCAGACCCCACACAAGACCAGGGCACAACCAAGAGAGAACAAACGGGGGCCGAACACGGAACCGGGGAGACAACACCCCAGAACTGGGAGGAAGGAACCGCCACCAACCAAGAGCCGACCCACCGGCCAGGAGGACAAAAGAGGACACCAAGGAACCACCCAAGGCAAACCCCAAGAAGGGCAAAACAGGAAGGACCAACAAGGAGGCCAACAGCCCAACAACGCAGGAGGCCCAGAAACACCCAAGAAGCCAACCGGACAACCGACAGGCCAGCCAGCCAGGAGACCCCCAACATGGCACCACCAGAACCTGGAAGGAGAGGTAAAGGGCCAACCGACCCAACCCCAAAAAACCCCCAACCAAGAAGGGGCACAGGGAAAGGCACCAGAGCCAGCCATCGCCACGTATTTAGCGTGCTCCTATCATGGACACACAATCTTCAAGGAATGGCATCTCATTAGATGAGACTTACAGATACATGAAACAACAACTAATTGAACTTATTCCTAATGGCCTATCCCGAACTACTGTCAACTACCACAAACTACAATCACTGATGGCCAAACTGGAAACCTTAACCAACAACACAGACCATGATGACCTATTAAAACCAACCTACTCCTTTTTTTCTTTTGGTAAGGACATACTCTCCTAGATTAATACACTGTACTTCTTACCCTAATTAGATTTGTGAGCTATACATTTTTCTTTATTAAAATGGGAAGGTCATTACCCTAACCAGACACATAAACCTCACATACTTACAATTTCTTTGATACCCTGAAGGCCTTAAAAGCCTTGTTTAGGACTAGGGGCATTACCACAGAAACTGTGCCTACCATCTCTACTGACCACAACAGCACTAGCTTACTCACCTCCATCCCTCCCTTTATCCCATTATTGCCAACTCACCACCGGGTTAATAAAACCAGGCAACATAATGGCAGCAGAGATGCATTTAGTAAGAAGACTATCCTGCAATAAAGCTATGCCCACAGTGAGACAGGCCTGCATACTGTCAAGTACCAAACCCAGAGCCATCCTAATATCAACTACCACAGCTTGGTGCATGATTAACATGATAGGTGCAATATCTCGACTCATACTGCTTTGTAGTAATTTACTACTGATAAGAGCTCAAACATCAACTGAAAATGGTTCACCTGCATGAAATTATAGAAACTCTGCAAACCCAACTTTGTATCTCTCTCTCAGCAACATACATTCTCTTCACAGGCATTTCAACATAACCCTTTGTAAATCCCATCTCAAAATATCTTCTCCTGCCCATGCACACCAAAAACCGAATCTTTATAACACTCTTCCACACGCCTTCCCTCTAAAACAGCCTAAGCACCCAAATACTCTGTGAGCACAAATCCCATAATACATCATCTTGCTACAATATCCCAAAATTGACAGCCTATTTATAATAAAAAATCAATCTGCTCAGGAACCAGGAGAAAAATCACCTAATTTCAACCCAGTGACCAATCACCAACACATCATATGAAACCTACCATCTGAAATTGTAAGTATGTGGTCATTAATCAACTCCTGTATCTTCCCTCATACACAGCTATGTCTTCATCTCCATTACAGTCACAATACCTTGTTCTGTTCATCTGCCATCTTACCACCATCTTACCTCCAGGGTAAAACATCCTGCACTTCAGTAGAGCAGAACAGACTGGTGGGATGTGGCCTTTATACACAAGGAGCCTTTTAAATATAAACTGAGTAATTCACTAAACCTCTCCTCTTTGCCTCACTGTGGAGATTATAAGCATGGCACCTGAGACTGAGCATCTTACACAACTCACATTACAGCAAAAGGTTTTATTGGCAGTTTCCCTGATCAAAGCACTGATCTTCTCACCTCCTCTTGTGGTAAGATCTTCCTAGACGATTTCACCTTCCAACTGGAAAAAGGCAAATGCACCCACACATCACTCCTCAAATCCTTTGAATAGATCCATAAACTACTACAACAATGCCCCTTCCATACCCACAATATAGGCTCTTTCCTGGATCTGACTTCCATAATGAAACACCACATTCAAGTCTATAACCCTTTAAAACTGGATTAATTAGATTAGACTATTTCTTCATTACTTTCAAACTCCTGACCTTAACATGCCCTCCTGGATCTAAACCAAAGTTGGATTTCTAAGACTTAAACACATTGACAGAACTCATTGGCATCCCCAATGAGTCTTGCTTTAATGTAATAGCAACACAGACACCCACAGCTATGAGCCATCTATTTTGATTGCATCTCTGATCAACTCCTCTCTCTCTGTGCCTCCTCTGTCAATATCCTGTTTTAGAATTCCACAAGCTCATTGTTCTTCTGTTTTGTGTTTCATAAGCCTGAGATGCTACTGCCATACAGCACTACAGTTTTTGGGGTAAGAAGAGGACCACACACATAGAATGCATAGAAAATGCAGACTAAGCAGAGGCACAGCACAAAAAAAATATTTGTGTATTTGTCAATGCCTGTTTTCTTTGTATTCTGGTACATATTGGCTTGTGAATGCAATTGTATATTTTGGACTACAAGTAGCAATATTTGAGAGCTCTGAATTACTTGAAAAACCTAACTTTCAAACATAAGAAAATCATGGGGCATATTATCAACGGCCAGCGATAATTATCGCTGGCCGCGTCTAACGTGCACATCACTAACGCCGTCTATCGCCGGATTCTATCGCCCGGTTAGCGCACTATCACCAACGCGCATCGCCGAGGCGATAGAAATCCCGGCAATAGCGGCGGAAAGAGGCAATATCGCAGGAATACCAGCGATATAAAACCGCGTTAGGCAAAACATCGTAGATAGGGAGATGTGGACTCAGCAGGACAATCCACCTCCCATGATAGATATGGCTAAGTAGGAAAAATAGCAGGCGTAACAAACCGGCGATATACCCGGTTAGCGCTGCTTTTTATGTCGCTAAGCGGCTTAGGGAATTACTTGTTAATAGGGGGTAGGAGTGTAAGCAATGATTTCCGCTGACTTATAGACGGGAACGCCTACCTCGCATCTCATTAGCGATGCGAGGCGAGGCGCAAAGGAAATGGGCGCTAAGGCATGGATTCACGCGTTAGCGTGTGCATGCTGATAGGGCGTTACAATTATCGCCGCTTTTCGCCCGGAAACGGACGCAAAAGCGGCGATAATTGTTTTACGCCACCTTGATGATATGCCCCCATGTTTTTAACGGCATTCACAATAGTGTATTTTTATCAACCACGCTGTAGCGAGCTCTCAGAAAACAATGCAGACTGAATGTGTCCTCGTGATACTCATGAACTGCATGTTTATCAAGCGCCCCAGACTGCCCTAGAAGCCTTCAATTAGCCCATCTGGGAGCTGACTCAGCCGCCTGCAAATGACAGAGGCTGAAGTTAAAAAGTATTGATTCGCATGCACTTCATTTAAAATTAAACCAACTGAAGAAAAATGTTTCATCTTACCACAAGCTCGGTACTTGTGTGCATTGCGTGTTCTGAGATGATTACCTTCTGACAGTTTCCAAAATTCGTTGGCAATGTTGCCTGCTATAGAGTGGCTTATTTTAGTCTTCATTTCCGTCCGTCAGTGATCAAAGCTCTTTATCATGTTCACCACACTGAAGTATTGTATATACCTGCATTATAACCCTTCGATTGATTTTCCCCTCAAGCTCTGTGTGTTCCTGCATT
Organism: Calotriton arnoldi; assembly: GCA_963921515.1. NCBI lineage: Eukaryota > Metazoa > Chordata > Amphibia > Caudata > Salamandridae > Calotriton > Calotriton arnoldi. The sequence continues at coordinate 1,527,374 of CAWUFW010004273.1, read as the reverse complement.
TCTTGGGTTTGATCAAGTGATGGATAGCTGCAATATTTGTTAGTTTGTTCATTTTCTCTAGGTTAGTCTATACGGACCCGGAGCTCTGTGTCCTTGTTGCTCGAGTAATCACTGATCAATAATTACATATTGCTTGCCAGTGTCAGCTGAGATGACTCCTCATTTCAACTCGGGGCAGCCAAACAGGGAATTCTGACAGATCTTGTTTTTTCTTTGCTTGTACTACAACGCCTCTTCCATTCATTTTTAATCTCGAATGTTTGCAGGGTTCAGATAAAAGTGGTCTCTGGTACTACCCTCTGGTCAAATGTAATAATGCAGAATATATTAATAATTAGTGCAGATATTGGGGCAGATTTACAAGCCCCTTGCGCCACTTTAGCGCCGCCGTTGCGTCACTTCTGTGACGCAACAGCGGCGTAAAGCCAGCGCCATGCTGCGGGAGTATTTACAACGTGACGCATCTAGGGAGATGCGTCACGTTGTAAGCCTGCGCCACATGAAACCTGCGTCAGGTTTCATGTGGGCGTTCCGGAGCAGGGGGGCGTTCCGGCGCAGGAACGCCTCGCAAAAGTGGCTGAGTGAAATCTACTAGATTTCACTCAGTCACTTTTCCGACCCCGGTGCGTCTAAACCTTGCGCCTGCATGAAGCAGGCGTAAGGTGTAACGCACCATGTGCAAGATAGGCCGGGTCGGCACAGTGCTGGAGTTGCGTCGCGCCCGCGACACAACTCCAGCACTGCGCCAACGTTACGACGGCAGATGCGACACGCATCTGCATTTCCTTGCGCCATGATGCGCCGCATTGTAAATGCGTCGCATCAGTGGTGGCGCAAGGATGGTGATGCGTGTCGTAAGTTTCCTGGCGCATCCCTGCTGATTTGCAGGGATGCGCCAGGAATTGTAAATCTGCCCCATTGTGTGCAGCATTTAATTCAATTTCAAAGTTTCTCACTTGTTATGCTTGGAAATGTTCAAATTTGAAGAAAAAAAACATGGTGTGCATAGGTATTTTCTATTTACGGCATCATTTGTTTACATATTCGCAAATGCAGCTTTCACTCTGACGATTTTCCTCTTTAACTCTGTGTCAGTTTTCCAATGCAATTATAATAATGTTATACCATGTTGTATTTGGCGTCAATCCAATTCTATCCCAAAGAAGTCGTATGATAATATAATGCCAAGTAGAATTTGGCATCAATCAAATGCTAAATAAGTCGGTTCGGCCTAAAGGAAGCAGCTCAGATGATTTAAGATGATTTGTCTATTTCAGAACCAAATCTGTGTTCTTAAGGAACCAGATCTTGCAGACTGAAATTGCCCCAAAAAAACTTTGCAACTGTGAAGAGTTTTCTTACTCCAAACAACTTATAAAGCTATTTATCCTAGTAACAAGCTTGTTTAACTCTTCCACGAATTAGTTGCTTATTTTATGAAATTATTATGCTCCCTGAATTGTTAGGGGTTCCCCCTAACTTTCCTAAAAATTGCTGGCCCTCCTCTACCATCCTACTATCTTAGAGGATGTGGTCTGTAGTCAACTGTTATTTTCTTTAAAATCAGGCCTGCCAAGTGTTGTTTGTGTAAGACTTCAGGCGGTATCTTTGACCATGTCTTGGCCATGATGTGTCACTGAATGCCTCCTTGGCCAACAGTCAAGTTCCTCAACCGTGGAAAGTGCAGGAGTTTGCCTATCTCCCATCTCCCTATCAATAGCAGTTACAAACAAGCATTGGCAAAGCCAATAGGCCTGGACCTGGCAGGCTGATGCAATGAAATTTTTTTTTTACTGTAAGCACATGCCCCAAAAATAAAAAGGGAAAAAATGAATATACAACCAAATAAACATGAAAACCACGTTTGCAACAACAAATGCAAATTTTAAAACAATCAGTAATGTGACTGCTTTACCAGTGATAAAAAATAACAATAATAATAACTCTTCCAGCTGCTCCAGGAATTTCTTTCGTAGTCTTGTGTGTGAGGGAAACTAGAAAAAAAAATACAACCTAAGCAAACACTCAAATTGCAGGCAGCTTCACTGCAGATGAAAAATAAATCCCCATCTAACTAGACATCCGAAGTGAAGGCAAAAAATAGCTCATATTTAATGTTAAAATAAATAAAAAGCATACTCTAAACCAGCCTTGCAGCTGAAGGAAAATGAACTACCTTTAGGTGGATGTAAACACATAGGCTTTGTGCAGTAAATCAAAGCAAGGAAACCAAAGGGTAAAGTAGGTTGACTTGTTGCCCTATGCTGTATGCTGAGGTGGGCGGACGCAAAATATGAATGACAGTTTAACAAATCAATTAATGAAGTCTGTTGAGCTAAAGCCCTTCTATGTATGTATATTATGTATTCATGTTTTTGAAAAACAATAGTCTGTTGTAAAATCTAATGCTGTCTTAAAAGCCAGAACTAAAAATGTGGACATTTTTGTTTCACTGCCTTTCCAGCCACTTGACATTTTCTGACTTTCTGGATTTTGCATAAGTGGGTTGTTGCCCAGCAATGGCGACCGTAAAAAATGTTGATGGTAGTCTGCGATCAGTTAAAGATGAGCTTGGACAATGTCAATCCTGTTGATCTCACTTGCTAGATCTTTTTGCTGCCTTTGATACTCTGGATCAATCCACCTTGATGCACAAAGTAGCGGCTGTTGTCTGTAGGGGTTGACCCTTGTCTTGATTTCCTAATTCTTATCAGACTGCTGCCAACCATTTCTCTACCTCCTTTCTGCTCTGATTATTCAACTAGTGGGTACTTCTCATTCCCTATTTTATTCAATGTTTAGAGTGTTTTGTAAAGGTACTTAAAACACATCTTTTCTGCTAAGCCATTGTTTTTTTTTTGGGTGGATAGGAGTATGCATGCCTTGATTATCTGGTCCCATATTGCAGCACCAGAATGCTATTGGGTGACTGTACACTTTATGCTGGAATAGCATCTTGGCACTGCTTTACCTGCTCCCCTTACGATCTTAACATACTTCAATAGTGAATTGTCTTGAAAAAGACAGATCTTAACTCACTTCTCGAATTTAATATGGTCATAAATTGCTCTAAAAATGATGGAATTATTTCAAATAATGTTTGTTTACATTTTGAATACGCTTACCACTTGTCAAGGAAGAGTGGTTATGTCTGAACTTCCACAGCCAGAAGGCTCTACAGTAGCAAGCAAAATGTCTCTTTAAAGCAGTGTTTACCACACTTTTTCAAAACACAATCTGATGTTCATAAGGTCAAGCTTTTGCATCCAACCTACCTTTAATGGACATGAGGTGAGTGACTTTTTAATGTAACTACAGAATTAAGACTTTTGAATGTAACTAAAGAATTGTGTGGTAATGCACTGTAATTTACAGACAGCACATTTTCCATTGAAATGGCCACTAAATTTGCACAGAAATACAGTTTGACGGATAAAACTATATTGCACACAAATGATAATGTATGGACATCGGGTTTCAGTGAATATCCTTTCTGCATCACCAAGTAAAGTGTATCTATTGGTTTTGGTCCTATTAAAACCTTTGATTCCATCACACTTCTGAATTACACTAAAATGTGTTTCATTTTTGCGTTCCTAACTGATAAAAGTGTATATTTTGTTGTGTGTTACATTAAAATGAAATCCTACAGCCTTTCTGTTCACACTCTCTGTAGTCCAGTAAGATTGTCACATAATTCACTTTATTTTTATTTCTCTGACTGCAAAGTGAGAGGAGTTTGTGAGCATCAATTCTTATGTTAAAAAATAAGAAGCAAGTTGTTATAAGACACAGCCTGACATTTGACCTATATCTTTTAAGGCAACAAATGTGACAAGATAAATACAGAAGTTAAAGGCATCTTTATTTATTGCTTGGACTTTTACAACCCACCAAAAGTCAGCTGGAAACCTACCAGTTGATCGCGAGCCACAGTTTGGGAAACACTGCCTTACAGTATCATTGTCCCTTGTTATCTTGCTGTCTTGGGTGGGAATGTAAAGAAAATGTAAATGTAAATCCGTATTTGTAAAGCGCGAACTACTCACCCTTATGGGTCTCAAGGAGCTGGGGGCCGTCGTGGAAATTAAGTGAGCTATTGCCCAGAGTCACATGGTGCTGAGCTGCCGCCGGAGATCGAACCGTGAGCCCCGTGCTCCGAAGTCAGCTGCCCTGGCCGCTGCACCACACCTCTCCACTGTGGGATCACAGATCAGAACCTCCCTTCCTCTTGAAGCCTGGGGTTCTAACTGGGTAAGGGAGCTCTCACTGGACTCTAAAGACTCTATGCTGGCCTTACCTATTAAGTTATAATTCATCGATTTCCTTATTTTTTTAAGTTCTAATAGTTTCTTGCTGCAGGTCTGGGCTTGGTCAGCCCTTAATTTGAGAATTGAAATATTCATTCTCCATCAGCCGATTTTACTCTTGCTGAGGGGGCCAGTGTGGCAGTGTACACTGGCCAGCTTCATTGGCTAGGGCTCTTGATTCCAGGATGCTGGTGTTACATTCCAGTATCATGGAATTGATGACCTCAGGCACTTCACTAAGTTTGCTTAAATATGTCTGAACAGTTGTACTTGTCCTGTTGTAGATGTAATTTGGGCAGGGAGATGCCGCAATCTTTCATATTCTTGATCCTTTTATGGAATGCTCCCACATGATTTTCATCTGGGATCTAACTTAAAGGATTGCCAGTTTAATGCCTCTGTAATGGTAGGATCATTGACATAATTTGAGGTAAACAATATCATTTGACACAAATATTGTGTTAAAAATATTGTTTACCAAAATATTTTGTCTCTTGTGTTTAACACTAATATCATCCAAAAACATACAAAAAAATCATTTTTTTAAATACATAGTATAAAGTAGTAAATCTTAAATATTTTAGTATGTAACATTAATATAATGTACATAACATACATTTCACTAATACTTAACACTATAAATAAATATATACTTATCTAAACGCACATGCACATATATATGTGTATAGTGGAACACATTTATTGAAAATACATATTTCTATGTATCTAAATATATAAAAATATTTAATTAAATAAAACATTAAAAAATACTAACAATTCAATTGTAAAATATTAAATACATTACCAAATAAATGAAATATAAAAAAAGTATAAACCAAAAAACCACAATCACATATAACATTAGAAAAATTTAAGAACATAACAAAAAATGTATGTAACCAATAACAGAAAAAGTATTGGAGTACGGGAATATTAGATATACTATTTCCACTTCAATTTAAGCAACAGTAGGGAAACTGTTTGATGTCGGAGGGCTTAAGTTTCTTATTCCCACTCCAAACAACACAACAATAGGAACATTGTTGTTCTTAGGAGGGGATAGATTTACTATTCCCACTCCAAACAGTGTAACAGCAGGGAAAGTGTTGGACTTCAGAGGGGTTACATTTACTATTCCCACTCCAGTCTAAGCAACAGTAAGAAAGCGTTAGACTTTGGAAGGGTTCCATTTACTATTTCTACTCCAGTCTAAGCAACATTAGGGATACTGCAGCCTGTAGCCTGGGTTGCATGATTAGATCTAGCTGGCAGTTGGTCTTCGTGTATTGCTCACAGATAGTGACACATTGGGGGGGTAGGTGTTGGCAGGATGGGCCATCTCTGACTCAAAGGGTGGAGGAGCTGTCACCTGCCATATTTGCACGTCACAATGGCTCTGCCTCAGCAAACTCACAGAAGGGTTTTACACTAGTCTTTTGTGCTCCCAGACAAGCTGGGACCAGTGCAGGGAGGCAGGAAATTGCAAACACCTTTGGGGATGGAAACCCCTAGAACCATTTCCTACTTTAAAGCTGGCACCAAGTATAAATATTGCACCCTCAGACCTAACTCCTCAGTACCCCTCTGGACCTGTGAAAGACTCAGAATGACTGCTTTGCTGCTCTGCTGTCAGTCGGAATACTACTCTGCTGCCCTGCTACTCTGCTGCCTGCTGCCCTGCTGCTTGAGTGAAAAGGACTGGACCTACATCTTGAACCCAGGACCACCGGAGTGACTCCAAGGGATAGTTGGCTGGCCTCCTGATCTGTGCCTCAGGGACAGAATAGGCTCCAACCACCTTGAACCTAACACCTGGACAGTGTCTGCTGTGCGTCATGCACCCCCAGTGGTGCCACCCCAGTCCTGGACCCTTAGAAGGGGACCTGAAGGTGCCCAGCCAGTCCAGCGTGGTCTCTTGGGCAGAACTGAAACAGCATAACCCATCTCCTTGCAACTCCGCATCGGAACCTCTGCAGCTCAACGCATCCCTGACACAAGACTTCTCATTGCAAGCCTTATCCTTGTCGACAATGTAGGACCTCACATTGCAAGCCCAGTTGAAGACTTCATTGGAACCACTACTGTTTGATGCATCTCCGATGCAGGACCTTGCATTGCAGCCGGCAGTTTCTTTGCAACCAGAACTGCAGGATGCATCCTCGACGCGGGATCTCGTACCGTGCCACAACCAGGATTTAAGGAACTTTGGGAATGATTTAGATCTTGACAGATGGGTTACTCCATCACAGCCATGACGGATATCCCATCCACCAAAATATAAATCCCATTATATCCTATGGTATTTATATTTCAGCGGACGGAAAATCCATCACCGTTACGACGGAGTAATCCGTCAGAGAGATCTAATTTAGGCCCTTTGTTCAGCAGGCCAGGCTTGGTCCCAGTATCCTGCCTACCCTCCATCTCTGTTCAACCTGAATTTGTGACTTTGTCCCTGTCAGACGTGGCCGGATAACCACAATTGGCGCTTTGTGCTTCTAAACAATGTTTTGACTTTAAATCTGTACAATTGCAAATCTCTGGTTGTACTGTTTTGGAATTTTCACATTTTGTTGTCAAATACTATATTACATTTTACTCTATTTTAACAAACTGGTGTGGGATTTTTCTTGTGTTGTGGTTTCACTTTATTACTGTTTGAGGTGTTGCATAAATACTTCACACATTGCCTCTATATTAAGCCAAACTGCTATTGTGCCAACCTATTGACTTACCACCAAGAAAGGCACCAACACGTTGGAACTTCAGAAAACCCCAAGGGTCTAGGCGGAAGTTTACCAGTTGCTGACAGCAGCAAAAGATCCACATGAGGAGTATGATATGGAGGAGCAGGATCAGGATCTGGGTGCATGTCCTGAAATGCAGCACACAGGGGAGGGGGGTGACTTGTCTCTCAGAGTTGAGAGCAGTGTGCCCTCCCAAGGGCTGTACCCAGAGACGCTGGCGGACAGGAAGGCTAACAGGGAGTTTAGGATGCAGATAACGAAGCTTATAATGGAGGAAAATGCACTGGCTAAGGAAGCTGAGAAGGAAAAGGGTAAGGATGAGAGAGCCTTGGCAAGGGAAAATGCTGAGGCTGAAAGAGCCTTGGAGGAAAAGAGACTTGCCATGGAGGAGAGGAGAATGGCCAATGAGTTAAGTCTCAGAGTTGGGTATCAGAGCTAAAGAAGTGAGTCCAGTAAAAATAGTGGCAGCATACCTGCAGTGCGATCTGGAGACAAAACGGTCCACATTCCCAAGGATCTGGTGCCTAACTTTGCTGTGGGAGATAACTTTGATAAGGGTTTTGAAGGCTGTGAGGTATCTCTGGAGATGCTTAGGGTCCCATTAGATGATTGGGGGCATGTCTCTGGAGGCACATACCTAGTGAAGGAAGGGATGCCCTGCTGCCCTAGAGAAGGAGGAAAGGATGAGGAACCCCCCCCTGTATCAGGAAGTATGGCCCCGCCGCACAATAGTGCAGGTAGAAGTTTAGGCACAACCAGAAGCTGCCGCATCAGTCCTGGGTGGATTGTGTGGATTCATTTTGAAAGGCACTGGATGGTTGAGTGAAGGGCAGTGAAGCAAATGATTATCAGGGCTGTACAATTTGATGGCAAGAGAACAAAATAGTAAGCTCACTGACCCCAGGGAGCTTGCTAAGGTGGTGGACCGCTGGTTCAGCACGAGAGTCCACAAGAAATATCTGGGTATCTGGGGGGTATCAAGACAAGAGTGGGCAGGGTCCCCATCAGAACAAGGAGAGTGGAGGAAAAAAACACAAAGTTCACTAAAGGTCACCAAAATGTTTCCACAGAGCAGGATTTCCAATCCCCACCTGAGAAAAAGAAGAATTGGTTCTCTGATCATAAGTCCTCAGGGTAGTTCACCCCTAGGTTTTGTGAGTACCATCTGGCTGGGCACTCGCAGGGTGATGCCAAGTGTCCCAAGTGTGCACAGCGCCCCACTGGAGAGCAAACACTGGGGCTGGCTAGTGTAGCCCTTTAGGAGGAGGTTGCCCCAGTTAGTATAGGGGCAGTGCAGAGCTTACCCTAGTGTCCCTGGGTGATGAAGAGATGGTGCCAATTGCCCATGTGCCTACCAACACTGAAAAGTACAAGCAGTGGGTCTCCATCAATGGCCAATAGGTGGAGGCTCTGAGAGAAACAGGAGCCAACATGACAACTGTCAGGTGTCATGTTATATCCTCAGAGAAGGTAATCCCTAATGTAGTCCACCAGGTTGTAGCAGCGGACAACCATGAGAGTCACTACCCAGTGGCTCAGGTTCCCTTTGAATGGGTGGGTCTCAGGTTCCTTGAGGGTAGCTGTGAGTCCACCCATGCCTGTAGATGTCTGCTTAATAAACCTTTTGCCAGGCCTAAACTCTCCTTTTTAATACTCATAAGTCACCCATAAGGTATAGCCTAAAGGCTCATAGGGCAGGGGGCATTGGTTTTAAAAAGTAGGGCATGTGTACTTAAGTTTTACATGTCCCGGCAGTGAAAAACTCCTAAAGCTGTTTTAACTGCTGTGAGGCCTATCTCTCCAAACACTGGGTTACCTTATTACATTTAATACGTGTTAACCTTGAATTGGGAGCAGATAGAGATAAATTATTTGAAATGAATTGGAATTTAGAATCCATTTTAATGGTGAAAGCAGATTTTAAGTCAGAACTTTTTGAAAGCTGGCATTTTCTTGTCCCTACCATTTGTCCTTTTGCCATTGTCCAGGGTCACATGACTGTGAATGGCTCTACTGTTGGGGTCTATGTATTGATTCCAGACAGTCACACAAAATCGGCTTAGGTGTGGACAGGATGGGCCATCCTGGCAGGATGATTGGAGATGGGCTGTACCCAGCCTCACTGACAATTGAAAGGGTTTTGCCTCTGCACACATTAAATAATCTGACACCAGGTCTTTCCTGCCTTTTCAGACCCCCAGACAGTTTAAAGCCTTGACCGGGGAAGGAGAAGAACTCTCCAGAACGAGATGCAGGGGTAGGACAAGGAGGATCTCCAGAGACACTCTTCAAAATATTCCTGGACCTGTGGAATTTACAGAAGGAGGACTACCCTGCTGCCAAAGGACTGCCTTGCTGCTTGAAGGACTTTCTTGCTAGACCCTTGAAATTCAATGACAAAAAACAAAGGTTAAAGTGATATTATAGTTAGGTGAATATATCAGTGACAACATGAATGTTTTGAACTAAAAAAACACAAATATTCACCAGCTATAATTAACAGAGCTAACTATAACTTGTGCCCCCTTCATGCACTGCTTATGACCTCACATATCACATCACTCATGTCATGTTCTATGACATAATTTATGACATAATTTATGACATCACTGATGACATCTCAAATGGCATCATTGATGACATCACTGATGACATCAAGCTTCTTTTCTACACATTACTCTATAAACGAGTATGACAATAGAGGTAAATAGCTCAGAATAATATGAAGCATCATTAATGTCATTACTCATACAACCCCCTTAGTTGAAGCAAGCTTGTGTTATGTGCAACAATGATCCTATACCTTACACTTCATGGGTAGGTGAGTTCATATTACCAATCAACCACATGTTGATGGGTAACCCCTACTGCACACAGTTTTCAATCTGTATACAACTGCTCAGAGAGAACCAAGTTCCTCCAGATTCTCAACTTCTGTTACATAATTAATGCCCTACTACAACAGCCTTTACCTGTATCAAACCTCTTACAGTCACTGAACCTACAGTGAGAAGGAAAGTAGGTATGAATAGAAACATGGGTACTGTAAATAGTGTTTTCTCTATGGAGAGAGTTTACTCTGTCCCACACTGTTTGCAGGCAGTGAAATTCTCATGAGAAATACACCACAGAGTATGTACTATCAACTGTGTTCACTCTATGCAAAATATATCTAAAGAGCCACTATTCGCTACAAATACCCAAGGCCTGTAGGTGCTAAAGGTCATACTACCTGCAGCCTTTAAACTGTGGTGAAAGCTTTACAGGTAGTCCAGCTACTGAAGATAAACGTCTTCTATGCTATATAGAAATTGTCATGCTGAGACAATTCTGTCTGAAAACTCAAGGCTGCTTACAGCACTTAGGGGCATATGTACAAGAACTTAACGCCGCCGTAGTGTCAACTTTTAGACGTTACAGCAGCTTTATTTATCGCCGTATTTACAAGTTGCCACTAACCTTAGTTAGCTGCAGTTTTCCGGCGTAAGCGTGAATTTTTAGGATCGCCACTTCTGTTAGCAGGACTTAACGAAAATTAGATGCAAAGTGGGCGTTCCCGTGAAAAAATTGCCACTAACCCCACTTCGCAATATTTACAATGCTTTTTCTGTACAGCGATAATTCACCAAAACAGCCGCCAAGTTCAGTTAGCGGCTGGTTTTTAAGACCAGAAAAAAGCTGATCTAAAAAATGGTGCAAACACACCTGTATATAAGGGAGAGTAACCCAAACCCTCATTTGCCTACCTAATGATGCCATGGAGGTACTCCTTTTGCAGCTAGGAGCTCAAAGAAGACCACAACAACCACCACCGCTACCACCACCACCAGCACCACCACAGAAGCAGCGCCGCAGAAGAGAGCGGGTCTACCACCAATGTATCACCCTGATAAACCTCCGGTCAGAGAATGTGATAGCCCACTACAGGCTAAAAAGGCCAGAGTGGTGGAGTCTCACAGTCAGCCTTCTCCAGATTCCTCCCAACTGTCTTGGATGCCATTATCAGCTTGACGCCGCATCACCTACGCTTCCCCAACACTGCGCATGAACAACTTGACAACAAGCAAGGCTTCTATGACATTGCTGGGTTTCCGCACGTGTTAGGGGCAATTGACTGCACCCATGTCCAACTTGTGCCTCCTGCGGACACTGCCCATATATACAGGAACAGGAAGCACACACACTCAATGAACGTTCAGGCAATCGTGGACCACCTGGGCCTGTTCATCAATGTTGTCGCAAAGTTTCCTGGGAGTGTGCATGACTCCTATATCTTTTGCCAATCGATTATCAACCAGCGGTTTGAGAATGGCACATAAGGAAATGGACTGCTTGTTGGTAAGTACAAAATGAACACACCACACACTTCAAGTACACAAGTATGTAGTTCAAATATGGGAGAATGCACACTGAGCAAATGTAATACAACCAGTAGCGGCCCGTGGAGGGAGTTCCGTGGGGCGGTGAGGCGGGGCGGGGGAGGGCAGGGTGGGGGTAGTAACACCGGAATATGGATGAACGGAGGTAAGTAAACATTTAAATAAATAAAACGAATTTCGTTGCGTGCGCTGCATTGCAAAATGCGTTGCAGCACGCGCAACGAAATTCGTTTTATTTATTTAACTGTTTACTTACCTCCGTTCATCCATATTCCGGTGTTTACTATCCCCCACCCTGCCCCTCCCCCGCCCCGCCTCACCGCCCCACGGAACTCCCTCCATGGGCCGCTACTGAATACAACATACCTTGTAACAGGTCCAAACAATTTACACAAGCACCCAATGCAAAATAGTCAATACATATGGTAGACAGCCCAACAAGGGAGTAGCCTAGAAAATCTCTCACAAACCACTGTGGCACCCTTTGAATATAGATTTTGCAGAACTCATCAGACAAAAATTTTAAATAATCAATGCACAGAACATATGCTTCTGCTGTGCTACATCCATTCCTAATAAACACATGTGCCATATGTACAACAAGATGACAGATTACCCTGTTCTCACTTGTGGTGGTGCACAATAGGCTGACATGCAAAAACACAGTCAGCTATGCACCATGCAGCATGGGTTCCTGCCTCATGGGTTTACAGGTATTGCTGCATGAAGGGAATACCAACTGCACACACACAATCACCAAAGTTGATTAAACATCAGTCTGTGTCATTGCAGAATAGAGCATGCATAGGAAGAGCATACAAACAATCTAAATCTCAATCTCACTACATGTTGTGCATCCATATGACTTCCCTGGTGAGGTGTAGCAATCTGTTGCACAAATTTAGACAAATAAATGTGTGTCGATTGTGAACAGACACACACAGCAATATTGATGGGTATTACCCCAACATGCATACATGCACAGTCAAATTTAACTCATGCACAAGGACATCAATGCATATGTACATTGTCTTCACATGTCCCAGTAAGTCAAGTGCACCAGGTAGCAGTGCCACTGTCACTCAAACACTGACCCAGCTTGGGTATAAGCTGGATGTAAAGAACCCACAATTAGTTCAACGTTTAGCAGACAAGTACTTTTGCTCCCAGCTACCCTCAGCACAATCACTCCCTATGAGGTATCTAGATGATGTTCCAACATAGTAATCTGAAAAAAGTCAAGGTGGATGCTTCACCAGGCACATACGCCAACGGTGGACCATACAAAATATGTGCACAGCTGACGTTCAGGTGGTGCAACGGGCCTGTAAAGAAGCTCAAATCTCTTTTTGAGTAACCCATACATCCTGACAGTCACAACATTAATGTAATACACAGGACCTGCCCAATAACAACATGTTGATGTGTAGGCTGTCAAGTAGATGCAAGTTAATTTCAGTGATGCAGGTTAATTGTCTGAAGCTCCAAATGTCAAAGCAGAAAGTACAAAGTTGCACATGCACACACACCAAAAAAGCCACTCTGCAAACACAGCAGGCACAAATACCAATGGGCACATCTCTCCATTATCTGTTTCAGGTGATCTAGGATATGCACTCTCACCATGGCTGATGACACCCATCAAAGTGACCCACACACAGCCCCAGAGAGACTACAATTTTGCTCTGGGATGCACAAGGGCCATTGTTGAATGGACCTTTGCAGTCCTTAAATCAAGGTTCCGGTGCCTTGATATATTGGGGGCAGAGAATCCTGTACAGTCCTTAACTGGTTTGCAAAATTATAATGGCATGTTGCATTTTGCACAATATTTGTGTATGGACAAACACACCATTGGATGAAGACCAGGAGGAGCAAGACAATCCAGAGGATGTCCAGGCGAAGAAGCTGATGCTAGACACACCACAGCTTCTGCTGCAGGAACAGCAAGGAGGGATGCCATCAATTTTTTTAACTAATCACAATAAACATATATCCCATCACATGGATTTTTCTTAAATAAAAAACACTGAATGTTACTTTGTTAAATAAAATATCACTACACAAAAGTCTGTATGCTTGGTGTTTGAAGTCAGACGTTTACCTATCTGTTAAGTGAAAGGTAACTAAAAAACTGTGCCCCACAGCTCTCACACATAGCAGGGCACACAACATCAATTAAACGAAGATTAGGGATGGAACAACGTATTGGGCATATGAGCAAATTAAGGTGTATGGTCCCTCAGTGAGAATCAATATGTGTGTATTGTGTCATCCCAGGAGCATATCTGTTTACATACAAGAGTGTAGTACAACATAAACTGTATGTCTGATGCGTAATTGTAGCTGTGGCCACATAGCTAAAAAACATCATATTATGTGTAATCAAACATCTGTTAATTCAATGGCACAGGAATTAAGGTAAGTGACAACAGTATCAAATATACATTGCTGATCTGTACTGCATCCACTTCTGTTTGTGGAGGATGAAGATACAGATGATAGTACAGAGACAATAACTGATGTGTCAATACAGTCCAGGGAATGCCTCAAATACCATACACACACAGTCAAACAACAACAGAAATTGTGAATACCTCAAAAGATGACAAAGTACCATCGAAATGATCAATAAGCACGTCATGCATCATTCACTGTGCATGTATCACTCTACAACACAGCAATGATCTGACAATGCTAAAGTCACATAAGCACAAACAATGACACATATGTCATACATGGGACCAATGGCAAGACAGCAGCACACAGAAACGTGTATGTAGGAACATGTACCTGCCAATGCAATGTCAATAAATTGTCGATGTCACATGCACAACAACATGATTACATCATGGCAATGAAGGGGTAGAATGGGCTATATCCTCATCCAATACCTCTTGCTCTGTGTGCACACCCCCAAAACAGAGAACAGACATACACATGAGTGAAGTGTCACAGGGAATTCAATCAGTACAGCCCTAACATACCAACAACATGCAACCTATGACAACAGGAATGGACATTGTTTTGGGTCATACGGACATGAAATGAATCATTATAGCCCCCAGAAGGTTCTCCACCTAGATCTCGATAATTACTACAAGTTTAGACATGTCAATTGAATGATGTGTGTACGTTTGCTCTTCAGCACAACTACACTCAAAATAGCCACACATCTGCAGGCACAGTTGAACACATAGACAAGCATGCTTCTACGAAGAAATGGTAATGTCACACAATGTTACATCTCTCAGGCATGGACAAATACTCATCATGAAATGTTGTTGTGCAAGCTGGCCAGCTATCATTTATTGTTCATGTAACAGTACAGTGTGGACACCAAGACACTCCAACCCAGTCAGGAGAATACCTGACAAAAATATCTGTCCCAGTAGCATCCATGGAACTTCAACATACACCAAAGTGCTCCCTAACATATGTGGATGATAGGCTGCACCACATATTTGCCTCATGAATGGAAACAGTGGGAAGCGGATCGCATGTTCCATATTGTCCATGAAAAACTGTTATGTACAAGCAGTCTGTTTATGGCCAATGTGCAGAAACAACCCCTGGGCCTCTTCTGCTTCACACACAACCTTCTCCCAAACTTCAATACTACACCAGGCCACACATCACAACATCCTCGCTGAGTCACTGACTCAGCCAGCATAATCCTTGGTCAGTCCAGATCATACAAGCCTGGGTACAGCATGGTACGCTAAGTATGCATTTGAAACTACTGATACAGGAGACGCACGTGGACACACTTATTTGCCTAGTCACAGGTCCCCTGCATCACAAGTCTTGTAGAGTATATGGGCCTCATCCTCGACATTGACGGACAGCACAACCTACTCGGGCTTAATAACGTTGAGAGGCAATTCAAAGAGATAGGATGTCTCCCCTGTCAGACCAGTGTCCTCTTGGTGTGTGTCATGCAATGAACACCTCCCTTTGTACATGATCAGTAGCACCTTCAATGATCAACACAACAAGTTGCACCATGCATACTTCTCATGTCAGCTATGTTAAAATAATAACATGCCATTCCTTGTCATCAGGTAATGTTCCTTGCTGAGCACCGATTGCAAGAGACTGGGTCCACCATATCACACACAACGCAGGCATTGACATCCACGTCAGTCTGCTGTAACTCAGCAGTATCTGTGTCTAGCCACCTGCGTATCATACAAAAGCTCAGCATGGTCTCCAGGGCATGCGGACTGCTTGCGCTTACAGGCATCGCTAGTTTTGCTGTTGCAAGGGTTGTGACATGCAAAGTGCTGCTTTGCTGTTCAAAAGTAACAATGACATGTTCACATGTGAATCTGGGGATTCAACATGTTTGTACATGGCTGAGTGGGGCATGTTGATCTATGCATACTTAGAATTTTTCAGCTCCATTCTGCTATCTGTCACACACATTTAACTATGCATTATCTGAGGTGTCCCTGTAAGCTCTTGTAGGGTATTTAAAATATGTGATGACACAATATCAAAAAAGAATTGTACTGGTATCTGTCCAGCCGTAAAATAATTGTCGATACCAGCTACTATTTGCTCTTTGCTGTCATGATAGACTGATCTTGAGATGTTGCTTGCACAAGAACATACTTACACCATGTAACGCCTGGTTTAGCATTTTTTGTAATGTTGACAATGGAGAGGGTCATTAGACACTGGTCATAGACAATGTCATGCATAGCACAGCATGAAATGCATAGACATATCTTTTGAAAATGAAGCCATGAGTGCCTTATCACAAACTGTCATCAGTGTGCTCCTCTGTGCCTCCAGCTAATCATATACTCAAATGTTAATGTGTGGTTATAGCTGCGCATTGTATGCTGCATTGCAAATATCATAGACTCGTAGTGACTGCCTGTTGGTCAAGTACATGTGTGTAGCAAGCCCATCTAACTGGCATAGACATCACAGCAATGTGTGATGTAAGAGTCTCACATGTAGTGACACATACCACCAATGCTAACCCTAATGTGTGACACTGAGGCATGTTTTTACGTACACACATGACCAGTCATGAACATACATCAATGTGAGTAACTAGTGCCTCCTGAAAGCTCAGGATCACTCATATCCGGACAGTTCAGATAGACTATACAACAGTACAACACACAGATCACATCACATATCCTTATTGTGTTGTTAGGCCTGACAAATCTGGTATAATGGTACATATACTGATCAAGTAGCAATAAACGGTTAAAATTTCAAAGCAAATCCATGTTTGCGGTAATATTTTTCATATTCGCCACAGAAAAAACTCGCAAAATACATGTATACACATGAAATATTCCCGCTTACCCGTAGGCGGGTGAAATTTCATCGCAAACTCTGAAAACGGGCTGCAAAAGGCCAGGAAGTGATGTCAGTCTGCATCCTGTTCCATGGAGGAGTACAGTACACTTTCTCGTTCAACCACACTGTTACTGTCTTTTGTGAGTTGCGGAGGTGTTGGAAGGTGTCTTCTGGTCGTGGTGTTTTTGAGAGAGTTCTGTGTGTAGTGTACTGTAGGAAACTGGCTCTATACATATTACACCAAAGTGAGGTATAGTGTGTAAGGAGTCCAGGTGACTCCAGAGGTAGGCAGAGGTTAAAGTTAGATAGAACCTTACTCTCTATTTGTGGTAGTGTGGTCGAGCAGTAAGGCAGTATCAGAGGACAGTGTTAAGCATTTGATGTACACACTCAGTCAGCAAATGAATTCACACACTCAAGAACTGAACTCTAGGCCAATTCTTTTTGTATAAAAAAATATACTGTTGTTTTATTTTTAGAACCAAGCAAGCCTGGCACAGGTAAGCATTAAATACTTTTCAGTAATAAGTTGCTGAATGTAGAACAGTTTGAAAATGCAATAGAAATTGTACTTTGTTTGATTTACAGGGGATGCAGTAGGTTGCGACACTTAGCAAATACAGTACATTGAAATGAATAGGCTTTTTCAGTAAATTACAGGTAAGTTACTTTTTACGTTACTTTTCTAAGTCAGTGCTGGATACCTAGATTCAGCACTGGACATTTCCTGCAAACAGGTAAGTAAATACTTTTTTGGTTATTCGTGCGATTTTTAAAGAATATTTTTAGATTTCAAAACTCCACACTTTGAAACTTTTTGGAAGAAAATTGTCAATGTTATCCCATGGAGGAAAAACAGGTTATCGGTTCACAGGTAAGTTATCGACTGTGGGAGTTAAGGTTCTGGGGTTAGACTCAGGGGTCCCCCAGGGTCAGTGATGCACTCTTGTTACACCCTCAGCAGCACTAGGGCGGCTGGGTGCAGAGTGTTGAGGCCCAATGTTATCCAATGGGGGATAGGGGGCCTCCGGTTGGTGGCTGCTGGCAAGCAGGCCACTGGGTTGTGAGAGCAAAGCTCCTAGGGTTAAGCTCAGGGCAAATGGGGAAACAAAGTTGCACAAAAGATGCACCCTCAGCGGCACTGAGGCGGCCGGGTGCAGAGTGCTGTTTTGACGTCGGGCGCCCTGTTGTTTTCAATGGAGAACCTCCGGTTTGCAAAAGCGCTGAAGGCAGGGAGACGAATGTCTTCTGGGTGAGACCACCACTTCAAGAGGTAAGTTGGAAAGTTAGGGGTTCGTTAGGCACCGTTGGTTTGGGCACACAAGGCCGAAGGGGCGTCGGGTGCAGGGGTGCCTTTTGGGATCTTCTTACCAGCTCTGGGTCGCGGTCAGGGGAGCCTTCTGGTTTTAGACTGCAGGCGTCGGCTGGAGGCTTGAGGCAGGTCAGGGTTCGCCGGATCTCGGGTCAGGATCGCCAGGGGGACCTCCTTGTGGTGTTTTTCCACTCGAGTTCGGGCCGGGTTCGGCAGGTGCAGAGTGGGCTGGATTCGCGGTCTCTGGCTGCTGCCAGAGGTTGCAGTTGAACAAATCCGGTGTTCACGGGAGAAGCAGTCTTTGGAAGTGAAGGCAGGCAGGTCCTCTGGGGTTTTCGAGGTTACTGACTGCAGGACACACCGGGATTTCGCAGGAGCAGGTTCGAGGGGAGGCAGGCCTGTAGGGCTGGGGCCAAGTCAGTGGGCGTCTTCCTCTTGTTAGCTGGCTGCACGGCTGTTTGGTCCTTCTTCTTTTCTTCTTGTCATTTCTGTATCTGAGGAAGCAAGGTTCAGGGTGCCCCCTAAATACTAGATTTAGGGGCGTTACAGGTAGGTAGAGGGCAGGGGCCAATGGGTCCCTTCCCTGGGGTGGGTACACCCCCTATTGTGCCACCCTCCAGTGGGAGGGGGGCATGAGCCTGTCCCTGGTTGGTTGGGTCCCCCATCCTCAAGATGGCGGGGACTCGGAGTTGTGTTTCACCTCGCCTCCCCCACCTGAGGGGTGGAGTTGGCAGAGGTGGGCACACCTCCTTCCCTCACTTGTTTTTCCCGCCAGTTCTCCCGCCCAAAGTGGGAGGCAGAACCAGTGGGGACTAGTTGCTGAAAGCAGCAAGTGGCTTGGGGAAGCTCACAAAGGCGGCATGCCTTTGAAGCTTCCCCTTCGTGAACCCTGCTCATCCTGGGGGAGGAGGCTTGGCACCTCGTCCCAGGATGTGCATTGTTTCAGGCCTCCGAGAGCAGCAGGCTCTCGACCCAGGGGTCCAGAAACATGTCTGTTGAGGGCAGCCTAAGCAGCCACTCAGTCGGGACACTAGAAGTTGGTCGAGTTTCAGGGGGCATCTCTAAGATGCCCTCTGTCGTGCATTTTTCGTTAAATCCCACACTGGCATCAGTGTGGGTTTAATGTGCTGAGAAGTTTGATACCACACTTCCCAGTTTTCAGTGTAGCCATTATGGTGCTGTGGAGTTCGTAATGACAAACTCCCAGCACCATATACTCTTAATGGCAGCACTGCACTTACAATGCTCAGGAATGGACCTGGGCACTGTAGGGGTACAGGGCTCATGCACCTGTACCCTCACCACTGGCATAGTGCACCCTGCTAGAGGGGTGACCTGATCTATGCCAGGGCAGTGGTTTGTAGGCATGGCACACAGGGATGTGTGCCATGTCGACTCTTCACTTTGTTCTGCACCAAGACACGCAGCCTGCAAAGGCAGTGTGTGAGTGAAAAGCTGCAGGGCCTCTAAGGGTGGCACAATAAGTGCTGCAGCCCTTAGGGGCCTTCCCTGGTCACAGGGCCCTAGGTACCTGTGGTACCATTTACCAGGGGCTGACCTGTGGCCAGAGATGCCAATTGGGTTAGGTTTGGGGAAAGAACACAGGCCCTGGGATCCTGATTGGCGGGGACCCAGGGCAGATCAAGTCAAAGTGCATCAGTAGTCTGGCAAAAAGTGGGGGGGTTACTGCAACAGAGACCCACTTTCCTACATGTACTGTCCATACTCTCCTTTTTGAGTCCTGTGTCACTGTCCATATGTGTTTTTTGCGACTGTCTGATTGTTTGGTTGGGTGTACATCTCAGGGGTATCTTTGTAATTTTTCATATTTCTTAGGGGTTATTTGTGGGTAATTTTTTGTTTTCCTGGGGTCACCTGTGTTTCCAGAGATGTTGAGTCAGGGTAGGGAGGGCAGGATGTCGGAGGGGGCCTTGGGGGGCTTCCTCTGGCTTGTAAAATTTTACTTGCCCAAGATGGTAGAGGCTGGGGGACGTATCCTACAGGTATACAATGTGAAAGTCCGGAAAGTGAGGTTGGAGCACATCCGGGAGAAAATGTTTAAAATGTTTGGTGTGGACAGGACTGTCCAGCAGTGGAAGCACCGTTGGCAGGATTGCGTGGGCCGTGAGGGGGACCTCATGGATCACCTGGAACTCATCGTCGGCAGGCAAGGAGGTAAGTACATGACCAACTTTGTATCACATCAGAGGATGATTCCACTGGACACTAATTAGGTTTAGGACAACATCTATACACCCCTCATGGAATGTGCTATCTGTCACACACCTATCATCATATTCTGTGCCGCCCCTACGTGCTTTGATATTGATACACTTCACATCATCAACTGGCTGTCAATCTCAGTGAGATACACAATGTGGGTCATCAACATGTCAAAGGCCATTAATCATAAAGCTGTGGAACAAGTTGTAGTCTGTTACGTCACTCGGATTGTGGCAGGGATGTCCATTAGGCCACAAGGCTGAAATTGACATGTGTTGTGGGTCAGACAGGAAAAGCAGATTGCAACATGTATTTAACAAGGCCACACACATGACTATTACAATGAATGAAATTGTATCATGAAACCATCAATGATGTACGTGAGTCTTGTGAAAAGTGATGTCAATGACATTAATCGTACTTCCCATACATTTTCCACAGCTGGAAGACCCTTGATCACACAAAGAGATGTGGATGCCTTCATGGACCCACATGCCACTGGTGAGTGCATTGCCCCTACCTTTGGATTGTATGTGTTGACATAGACAAGTCATGCCACAGGCAGTGTATATTGCTGAACACAGTCTGGATGTGCATCACATGGACCTCACCTCTAGATGCTGCATCAAGTCAAGAGTGATGCACATCAGCATCATGTGATGCTGGAGGACAGCATTGCCCTTCCTGACTTGATATTACAACTCCTCATATGATTCACAACATCCTAGCTATGTACAAGCAAATAGTCCATGTTTTTGATAATGTCATTGCAATGTTATAGAGCCGATCACACAGCATCCCAAACATCTATGCACCCTGACATGAATGTGCAAGGGGGCCAGATGTGGTGCTGGCCATTTCAAGTGTAGACTGTTGTAAATGCTGATAAGTTCCTACCACTGAACATGTCACATCTGTTGTTGAGTATCATTTGCTACATGATGTACTATTCTGACATGAATTTGTGACAACAATGAAAATACAGACTTATTTTAAGAAGATCTGAGAATGTACTACCATTACCATATTATGTTTGCCCACATGGTATCAACTGTGTCACCACAACTCAATGATTTGATGTAAGATGTGTCTGTGAGTACTCACAACACGTTCAATGGGATATGTCATTTCTCAATAATGGACAGACACATATGTGATGTATTGTGCATGATCTCATCCAAAACTCAAAATGATCATGGCTCTTTGACATGGTCTAATGCGTATAGGCCAGCCTGGGACATGTTGCATGTCCACTGCTACATCAAATTAAATATGTTTCCTGAGCATGGAATTATTTGTCACATGAATATAGTATAGTTTCAGATCCTGATTATCTGAGCCCATTAATGCAAACTTTGTACATCACTCCAGCCATTGCACGTACATCTCAGAGTGTACATACTTCAGAGGATACATTTGAGTAATAATGTTGATGTGTATGAGCAGATATGGAATACGTTTAACCCTGGGCAAAGCACTACGCTACGCTCGCGTAGTTTGCGAAGTTTGCGCTACTTCGCACAACGCGAATTGCACGTAGCACAGTGCAAACACGCGTAGCGTAGCGTAGTGCAGCGGTCATTTTTTGCTTGCTCGCGGTCCTCAACGTCAAGTTGGCGACCGCGAGCAAGCAAAATGACATCCCGGCGAGACTTTTTCCTCGTTCGCGATCAGCAACATCAAGTTGCCGATCGCGAGCGTGGAAAATAAACCTCCTGGCGAGATTCTCAATGCGGGGAGGTCAGGTTTCTCATTGCGAGTGGTCGCGTATGCTCGCGACCGCTCGCGATGAGAAACTACCAGTCCGCGTTGAGAAAGCTGCTGCTCGAGTAAAAATCTACTCGAGCGGCAGTAAAAGACAGCTCGCACTGTGCAAGATGCCGTTTTCAATGATTGCACAGTGCGGACAAGCATCCGGCACTGTGCAATCATTGCGAACAGTGCACTACGCAGTTCGCGTAGTGCTACGCGTAGCTCGCGTAGTGCGAACTGCACTTTGCGTAGCTTCGCGTAGCGCTACTTCGCGAACTACGCCCAGGCTTAAATACGTTGACACCCAGCACTGATGTGCATGCTGGTAAATGTCAAGTCTTATAGCAGTTACAATTGACATTGACAGTTAGTTGTCCAAAGAGCAGGTCAGCTAACCACAATAACAATGTGAGTATGTCTCACAAATGGCTGACTGACATGATGAAACGTCAACAAGTTTGGGAAAAAAACGTGTCCAATGTAACACAGATTGTTGGTACATAAATCTGTCCCATCGAATACTTTCAGATTTGATGATGATTCTCGTGATTCAATTCCATGCTTATGTAATTCAGAAGGCCTCTGTAACCAATGCAAAGTTTGGTGGCACAACATTGTCTTGGACAGACTATCTCAGACTCAGTTCCAAAGCAGGGATAATCAACTCAACATAGGACAACTTCAAATCATGCATCAGACACCCTTTCACACTACATTTAGGTGATGAGGGGTTGACATTGTTACACTGCTAAGCCCATTTATCATCAGACAGAACCATTCCCACAGGAGTACCTTGAATATTGTGGAGTGCCTAAAACTTTAGACTGTGTCCAAAATAACTTTTAACTATGCTCATTACGGTGACATGCTCAACAGTTCTTCAATGTATATGTTGCGAGTTGGTCATCAGAGTGTGTCACTCATGAAAAACACTATAGTTCAATGAATGATCAAGTGCATGACGGTGATCCTTGCATCACATTGACTAACGTGCTAAGTCAGACAACACAGCACTGTTTGGCGAGGGTGCATTACTTAGCACTGGCATGAATGTGTTCACACTGACACTGGTTGAAAAGCAGTGCGGCCAAATTTGTGGTTGACATGCAGCAGCTTTGCTGTCCCATTGGGTCATAGCACTAAGGTGCAGAGCAGGTTAATACCGCTACACAATGATTCATGCAACATATGCCCTCTTTTCTTTCATTCATGTCAAATTATATGCAGAGTTCCACAGATTTGCAAGTACATATATACATAATCTATTATGGATGTGTAGCTGTGTTGACACCTCTAAAGTGTCCCGAAAACAATAACTTTCCATTTCCTAACATGCACTACATGATTATCACTGTTGTGATTAGTCATCTGACTTGATTGCAGACAGTGCAGCCTACAGTCTTTGTGTAGTTGGAATGGCAGTGTCTGCTATGGGCCTGTTAAACTTCATACTTACAGAACTCCCCTTGTTGGACTCAATCGTTGTTTATTTGCACAGCCTAATTACAAACAGCCTTTCTACAACTGTTGTCACTGCACTCTGTGCCTACTTTGTCCAAGCCCAGGAATAACCATGTTGTCATGAACATCTTATTCTGATTTCTGCTAAAATGTATTTAGGAGTTGATAAGTCATGTGTGTTGTTGCATGTTTTTTTATGATGGTGTTAATAGAACATATTGTGTTTTTTTTGGTGTGCCAATTATGCATAAAGCCATCATGTCAGTCAGAAAACATGACGTGTTTTTGTTTTTTCCAGACAACATGTCACCGCAGGAACAGAGGCTGGTCCTACAGCGTAAGGAACGTTACCTACACATTAGGCGTGTGGTGAGGAGAGGGCTTCGGGCAAGTGGAAGTCCATATCAGACAGCACAAAGAAAGGTGGAAAACAATATGCTACCCTGCCTGCCTCCACAACATACCAGAGCCAGACCCAGCCAATGCCTGGACCTTCAGGCTTACATAGTCGCACACATAAAAAAACCTCGGCTGTTTCAGGACCATCAAGAAGTGCTCCACGTGCTGCAACCACCCCTACTACAAGAATTGTAGCCCCCTAACAGAGTGCTCAACAGGGCCCATCATCAAGATCTGCAGGACACCAACAGAGGTATGTCCTGACAAAGAGGGAGAGGAGGCTATTGTACAATTTGAACGTTCGGGTGGCCCGTCTGGAACGGGACAGTGATGAATTCAAGGACTACCTCATGGACATTATGGGGGCCCTGGGGCTCCTCTATTGATGTGCAACTTATTTTTGTTTCCCACCCTGTACAGTCCACTGTTTCCCCTCACCTACTTACCATCCTTTTTCTAGAATATTTTGTTATTTAGTGTTAAGTGTAGTTTTAGTGTAGGGCTAGTATAGTGTTAGGTGTAGTTACTTCTTACTTTTTTGCGATTCTCTACTTAGTACTTTTGATTAAGTTTCCTCTTCCTTAGGGTGGGGGGGGTTGATGTGTTTTTGGACTTGTTTTAAAAAAATATATATATATATACCCACAGGTGTATGTGCGATTGAAAACCAGCGGTCGGCGAGGGGAATAGCTCAGCTTCCGACAACAAAATAGTGGCTACCCACACGAGACGACACCAAATTGGGCTAAATGACAAAGGCCATAAAAGACTTGAATAACGCAAATTTAAAAATGGTGAATTATGGGACATTGAGGCCTCAATTACCTGTTATTCATGTCGATGCGAAATGGGTCGTTTCTGATTGGTTCTTGCCCCACCAATGGAGTGTTTATGAGTAAGGACTGAAAGCTGAGCGAAATTTTAAATGGTTTTAGCACTGAAGAAGGTAACAAATCGAAATGCATTTGCGATAATAAACCATTTCTCAAGATCCCCGGAGTGCTCCGCTTCTTGGAGTTTTTGTGTAACATGACGGACTCACCTGCCGTCCACGGATGCACCCACTGTTGTGTTCGGCCGCCTGGTGGAACTGTGTTTGGGATATATATATATATATCCAGTATGTATGTTTAGTTAGTTAATGTATATGTTAAGTTGTCTTAGTCCAGTCCCTGGGTAAGTGGGTTGATGTAGTATATATGTTGTTATGTGTATAGTCTTAGGTAAACTAGTTAGTTTAGTATAGTTTAATATTAGTTCAAGTTAGGTTTGTGTAGTTTAGGATGAATCAGAATTATTAGTTTAGTTTGTTAAGTTTGTTATGATTGTATTTTGTAAGAATAAATTGCTACTGGATGATGGTTTGTGCTGCCATTGATTGTTGATGTGTGGACATATAGGGGCCGATTCAGATGTCGGCCGGAAGGGCACCGAATGATGGTCGGAGCCTTTCCGACCGACTCGGAAGCTGCCGCTCGGATTCCTTACCGACCGAGCCATTCCGATGGGCTCGGTCGGAAAAGAATCCGACTCGGATTTCCGGATGGCTCACGACGGGTTCGGAGAGCCCGTCAGCCATCCGGAAATCCCTCTGTACTCCCCCGGCTGCCTCTTTGCGACCGAGGGAGTACGATGGCAGTTTTCACTGCCTTTTGTGCCGGTCTTTCCGGCACGAAAAGGCAGTCGGTCACTGTCTTTGGGGGCCCCCAGTGGGACCCCCATGGGTGCAAGGTCGCCGAATGGCGGCCTGGAGGCACCTATGGTGCCCTTCTGTTGAACCCTGCACCCGGTGGCAGGCACCTTGGGGTGCCGGCCACAGGTTGCAGGGTTGAACTGCACCCCTGCTTTCTCCAATGCCAGCATGCATTCCGTCCGGAATGCATGCTCCCATTGTGGGAGATACGAGTGCGACCGAACAGGGTTCGGTCGCATCGTACTGCCTGGGCCGTAACCGACAACAGCAGGTCGTTCGGTTACGGCTCCGGACCGATGTCGGACGGACAAGAGTCCATCCGACATCGGAATCGGCCCCATAGTGTTGAATTGGTAGTGGATTACAACAGATTCATCACCTGCACAGTCAATTTGAATGTCTACAAATGTAATTACACCATCTTCAAGGGACAGGCTACCATCAATCTTCATTTAAAATGTATTTGAACCAAACTGATTGATGTTTAGGGTGACAAAGTTCAGTTAGGAAAATGTTTTGGAGTGGTCTGAGAAATATTTATCCATATGTGACTATTTAGCAAGTACAGAATTACACAGGATGCACCGTGTGCATGGTGCTCACACAGCATTAGTTACATGCTGTGTGTAGGACTTGGCCTTTTTGGCTAAAGTTCCCTAAACTTATTGCTTTCCCCCTAGACCGTTTTCCTGACATAGAGTTGCCAATTTAGATGCTTTGGGTACTGTGCCACTGCTGATCAGTGTCAAAGTACAAGTGTTTCCTATGTAAAGTGTAATAGTAATTGGTTGGCCATGATTGGTATGTTGCCTTACGAGTAAAGTCCCTAGTGATGTGCACTGTGTGTGCCAGGGCTAGTAATGCAAAGGTGCGTGGAGAAGGGAACTCAGGCCTGCAGTGTAGGGCCTGCGCGCAGTTTGCTAAGTTAGCATGTTGTCCTGACAAGTGCAACCACTTGTCAGGCCTTACTTTCCCTTTTGCGTACACAGTGGGCACCCCTGTGGTAAGTCCCGGGTTGCCCCTGGGCAGGGTGCAGTGTAAGTAAAAGGCAGGACATATACTGAGGTGTGTGTTATGTCCTGACAGTGAAAAACACTCCATTTCATTTTTCACTGGTGAAAGGCCATCCTGCCAATAGGACAGAATGGGGGAGGCTGGGTATTGTGTTTGTTAGCCTAGTTTCCCATAAGTTTAAAATGGAGAGGTGAAGTTTAGTATGTATGAACTCACAGCGTCATAACACATCTTTCTATGAAAGTGGTTTTGTCACTGTGTGTTCAGAAGCCACTCTTTTAGAAAGTAGCTGAGTTTTGTGCTTTAAGCATTTCTGTGTGTCTCTGCTGAATGTGGATTGACTGTCTGGATCTGAAAGGGGAGAGGAGCTGGGGGAGGTCTTGACCCGGGAGGGGTTGAGATGGCACCAGGCTGACCTGCATCTGGAGAGTAGGCGAGGAAAAGCACCGGGAGGTGAAGAGGCCTGGGTTGCAGCTATAAAACAATTGACCCATCTCCTGCTGAGTGATTAAGGATCCAGACCACCAGTATCAAAGGGAGAAAGGTGACACTGGGAGGGAGACACCCAGAACTGATTTAGGCATGGGTCAGGGACCCCTGAGCACAAAGAACTTCAAAGACATTTAGGGGTATAACTATGAGAGCTGAGACCCCTGAACGTTGGAATAGAAATGGATTGAGACTGAAAAGGCTTGGACCCATTTCATGGTCAAGAGGAACCTCTGCTAAGGAAGGAGCAACTGAAGAGACTGCTGGGAAGGACCAACCCTTGCTTAGTGATCTGGGGCTGGTCTGAAGTTTGCTGTTTTAACCAAGGAAGAGGCTGTTGGGACTGTGCTGTGTGCGCTGGGTCCCCCTGCTTGAAGAAGACTGTGCTTTGTGCTGTGTCTTGTTACCCCAAGGGCCCGAGGTGAGCTGGCTCCCTGTTTGGAAACACAGGAACATAAATGTTTCCGGAGAAGTTTCAAGCGACGCGGTGGGCGCGTGTTGTGGCAGCTTGAGACTAAGCCTGGGCGTAGTTCGCGAAGTAGCGCTACGCGAAGCTACGCAAAGTGCAGTTCGCACTACGCGAGCTACGCGTAGCACTACGCGAACTGCGTAGTGCGCTGTTCGCAATGATTGCACAGTGCCGGATGCTTGTCCGCACTGTGCAATCATTGAAAACGGCATCTTGCACAGTGCGAGCTGTCTTTTACTGCCGCTCGAGTAGATTTTTACTCGAGCGGCAGCTTTCTCAACGCGGACTGGTAGTTTCTCATCGCGAGCGGTCGCGAGCATACGCGACCACTCGCAATGAGAAACCTGACCTCCCGCGTTGAGAATCTCGCCGGGAGGTTTATTTTCCACGCTCGCGATCGGCAACTTGATGTTGCTGATCGCGAACGAGGAAAAAGTCTCGCCGGGATGTCATTTTGCTTGCTCGCGGTCGCCAACTTGACGTTGAGGACCGCGAGCAAGCAAAAAATGACCGCTGCACTACGCTACGCGTGTTTGCACTGTGCTACGTGCAATTCGCGTTGTGCGAAGTAGCGCAAACTTCGCAAACTACGCGAGCGTAGCGTAGTGCTTTGCCCAGGGTTACTTGAGACCCTCGGAAGGTGTGCCCTGTGATCTTGGACACACGGAGGAGAAGAGAGACTCGGACGCGCTGGGTGCGTGTCGTGGTGCACAGGAGGCGTCGGTGAAGAGCGCCTGGTCACCGTGTGCACTGAAGGTGAAGTGAGTCTCGGACGCGGTGGGTGCATGTCATGGTGCACAGCAGGCGTTGGTGAAGAGCGCCTGGTCAGCGTGTGCATCGGAGGTGACGTGAGACTCAGGTGCGCAGGGTGCGTGTCGTGGTGCACCGCAGGCGTTGGTGAAGAGCGCCTGGTCGGTGGGTGCATCGGAGGTGAAGGGAGTCTCGGACGCGCAGAGTGCGTGTCGTGGTGCACAGGAGGCGTTGGTGAGGAGCGCCTGGTCAACGTGTGCATCGGAAGTGGAGTGAGTCTCGGACACGCAGGGTGCGTGTCGGGGTGCACCGCAGGCGCTGGTGAAGAGTGCCTGGTCATCGAGTGCACCGGAGGAGAAGTGAGGCTCGGACACAGTGAACGTGTCGGGGTGCGGCCGGAGGCGTTGGTGAAGAGTGCCTGGATATCGGGGCACCGGAGTAGGAGCAAGTCTCAGTGAAGCAGTGTGCGTGCTTTGGTGCAACCTGGGACTGTGGAGGTGATCGGCTGATCATTGTGTGCACCGGAAGAAAGTGAGTCTCTGCAACGTGGTGTGCGGGTCTTGGTGCCAACTGAGACCGCAGGAAGGAGTGCCTGCCGAGCGTGCACTCGGAGTCGACGTGAAGTCCCATCAGCGTTGTGTGTGTGGCTTCGTGCCAGAGGAGACCCGGAGGGTGCTGTGGTGAAGTGCAACCGGAGTAACGTAATCTCAGGGGCGTGGGGTACGTGTGCCCTGCGGCTGCCTGAGACCTTCCTAACAGTTGCGGCCCGGACCGGCAGCCCGGAGGAGCTGAGCTGCCAGGCCGAGCCACTGAGGCCCATTGAGAAAGTCCTACACAGAAGGCCCAGTTTGCTGAAGGAGGAGAGGAGAGTGGGGTCGCGCCCCCAGGTAACGTGGATCACTGCCTGGGCAGGGTGCGCGCTCGGAGGGAAACTCTCTCGGCCTCTCAGACCTTCTGGCAGCGTGAGCTTTTGCTTCGGCTCAGATTGAGGCCCGTACTGCGGTCCGGAGTGGCAGTGCTGGGGCCCGAGTGAGAAGCTGTACTTTATGTCATTGTTGATACGTGTGGGGGGCATCTGTTATCGAAGAGGCTGACTGTCGTAATACCCATTGCCAATATTGCTGCTAACGAACTGCCGGACTGTCTTATGACGACTCACATTATTTCTGCATAACGAAGTACACGATTGTAGCGCTACGCATTGCATTATTTCTCCCTTGCAAAGAGTACAGGATTGTAGCAGCCCGCATTGCATTATTCCTTATTTGCAAAGTACATGATTGTAGCGGTGCGCATTGCATTATTTCTTCATTGCAAAGTACGTTATTGGGGTGTGACGCATTGCATTATTCCATCATTGCGCAGAACATGATTGTAGCGGTACGCATTGCATTATTTCTCTCATTGTAGGTACCGGGGTGTATCGTTACGCATTGTATTATTATTCCTTTGCCCAGCACAGGATTGTATCGTTACGCAGTGCACTATTGTTTGTCCATTGCAACGTGTGTGATTCTAGCTTTACGACCAGCCTAGCATTTTGAAAGCAGTGGTTGGGATTTGAACCTACCAACCAGCCGGAACGAATATTACCCTTTATTATATGTTGGCTTATGTATCGTGTGGTCTGATCGTATATATTTTTACATAAAGTTTATACTCGTGTTATCAAACTCGTGTGGAGTCCATTTGTGGTGTCACCAGTGGGTTGTTGTGAGTGTGGTTGCACATACTGTACACTCGTGCCTTGGAGATAGGCCTGGCTGCTCGTGCCAAGCTACTAAGGGGGTGAGCAGGGCTATCTCAAACGGTGTCCTTACTTGGCCTAACGTTGAGTGAGGAGTCCCGGGTCTCGCATTTGTGACAGTGGCGCGGGACAGGGACTCCGGCTTCCAACATTTGGTGGCAGAGCGGTGGGATACGATCCTAACATAATTGAAACGCGTGTGTGCAAAACCACTCACAGTAATTGGTGTACATCATAAATTTATCGCAGACCACGATGCAACAACATATTGTTTTGAATTGTTGGTTCTATTGTTGAGTAACCTTTAAACCACACATCATGTCTCAGGAGGGGAGCCAGATAGCCGGTGAGGCTGGGGCTGCAGAATTGGAGTTTAACATTGAGGCATTGTTTACCTACAAGGTTGATCAGTTGAGGAAATTCTGCAGAGCTTTGGGAAGGCCCATGAAGGGTAGCGCCAAGAAGGAGGAGCTGCAAGTGGCCTTGAGGGCCTGGTGGGAAGCCAAAGAGGCTCAGGAGGCGGGTTATGTTGAGGTGGATGAGGATGACCCAGGGAATGGATTTGGTCCACAGGATTTGCCAGTGGAGGGACAAGCCGCAAGGGCTGGTAGTAGCCATTCAGTGAGGAGTTTTTCACCAGAGGAGTTGGAGGAAAACCAAATGGTCAGACTGCATGAGTTGGAGGTGTTAAAACTTAAAACTCAAGCAGAGGAGAGCAGGAACGCTCTCGCGTTGGAAGAGAAACAGTTTCTCTTCGCTCATGAGTGAAGCATGAGGGAACTGGACATTAAGGGTAAACAAGTAGAGTCCAGTTCGAATGGTGGCAGCGCAAAGCCAGTGCCAAGTGTGGATGAGTACAAGTGTGCACTGGAAGATTGGGTAGTGGTTAGCATGGTAAATGATTTGGAGGGGTTGTCCAATTTGGCCCCAGGGGAACCTAGGCTCAGAAATTATTTTCCAGGATTGCGCCACTCCAGGTTAAGGTGTGGGCTCTTTGATTCCCGGGAGCCTGCACGAGAACCGGACCCCTGGTCATGGGTCCAGGGGCCTGATGAGGTCCCAGAGAGGGAAGAAGGGCCAAGTGGCGCAAGGAGATCCCAGAGTAGTGAGGAGGGGTTGTTGGCTAGCCCCTAGTCTCAAAAGAGGGGGATGAAGAGTAAGCAGCACCCCCAGGGATCAGCAGCACCACCCAGGAAACTGGAGGAGGGGCGTAGGAGAGCCCCCGGGTGGAGGCCTAGTGCCTACTTGCCAGAGGTGTGAGGAAGGACACCTAGCGGCAGGAGGGCGTGGGGAGTCTGTAGCCAGAGCTCTTGCCGTCCTGAAGTTTATGGGTGCCATTCCTAAGTGGCTGGCCCAGAAAAATAAATGGAAGGATAAAAGAGGGTTGTGTTCCCCAGTGGGGACACCCGTGGGACAATGTCCAGCCAGTGGGGCTGGGTCCCCTAGAAGTGACCAGGGTAAACCCACTTTTTACCTGGAGGGCAGGATGACTGGAGGTAGTATCCTGACCGATGGGCCTTCCCCGGGTACCACTCCAGGGTGGGGTTGGCATGGGACCAGCACCCCTGGAGGGGTCCCCCTGGCCGGGGGGGATCCATGGAACAGCATTGTTGGCTCAGGGAGTAGTGATCAAGAAGACCCCCTGGGGTCAGCAAGGCGTGGAACAGGAGGGTGTCCCTGTGATAGAGGGCCTGCGTCCTGGTTCTATCGCCCGAAGCCGGGAAGTCCATCAAAGTAATGATTGGTCTACCCTGGCTTTTGGCTGGGAGGGGGTTGTGTAGGACTTGGCCTTTTTGGCTAAGGTTCCCTAAACTTTTTGCTTTCCCCCTAGACCGTTTTCCTGACATAGAGTTGCCAATTTAGATGCTTTAGGTACTTTGCCACTGCTGATCAGTGTCAAAGTACAAGTGTTCCCTGTGTAAAGTGTAATGGTAATTGGTTGGCCATGATTGGTATGTTGCCTTACTAGTAAAGTCCCTAGTGATGTGCACTGTGTGTGCCAGGGCTAGTAATGCAAAGGTGCGCGGAGAAGGGAACTCAGGCCTGCAGTGTAGGGCCTGCGCGCAGTTTGCTAAGTTAGCATGTTGTCCTGACAAGTGCAACCACTTGTCAGGCCTTACTTTCCCTTTTGCGTACGCAGTGGGCACCCCTGTGATAGGTCCCGGGTAGCCCCTGGGCAGGTTGCAGTGTAAGGCAGGACATATACTGAGGTGTGTGTTATGTGCTGACAGTGAAAAACACTCCATTTCGTTTTTCACTGTTGAAAGGCCATCCTGCCCATAGGACAGAATGGGGGAGGCTGGGTATTTTGTTTGTTAGCCTAGTTTCCCATAAGTTTAAAATGGAGAGGTGAAGTTTAGTTTGTATGAATTCACAGCGTCATAACACATCTTTCTATGAAAGTGGTTTTGTCACTGTGTGTTCAGAAGCCACTCTTTTAGAAAGTGGCTGAGTTTTGTGCTTTAAGCATTTCTGTGTGTCTCTGCTGAATGTGGATTGACTGTCTGGATCTGAAAGGGGAGAGGAGTTGGGGGAGGTCTTGACCCAGGGAGGGGTTGAGATGGCACCAGGCTGACCTGCATCTGGAGAGTAGGCGAGGAAAAGCACCGGGAGGTGAAGAGACCTGGGTTACAGCTATAAAACAATTGATCCATCTCCTGCTGAGTGATTAAGGATCCAGAACCCCAGTATCAAAGGGAGAAAGGTGACACTGAGAGGAAGACACCCAGAACTGATTTAGGCAGGGGTCAGGGACCCCTGAGCCCAACGAACTTCAAAGACATTTAGGAGTATAACTATGAGAGCTGAGACCCCTGAACGTTGGAATAGAAATGGATTGAGACTGAAAAGGCTTGGACCCTTTTCGTGATCAAGAGGAACCTCTGCTAAGGAAGGAGCAACTGAAGAGACTGCTGGGAAGGACCAACCCTTGCTTCGTGATCTGGGGCTGGTCTGCAGTTTGCTGTTTTAACCAAGGAAGAGGCTGTTGGGACTGTGCTGTGTGCGCTGGGTCCCCCTGCTTGAAGAAGACTGTGCTTTGTGCTGTGTCTTGTTACCCCAAGGGCCCGAGGTGAGCTGGCTCCCTGTTTGGAAACACAGGAACATAAAAGTTTCCGGAGAAGTTTCAAGCGACGCAGTGGGCGCGTGTTGTGGCAGCTTGAGACCCTTGGAAGGTGTGCTCTGTGATCTTGGACAAACGGAGGAGAAGAGAGACTCAGACGCACTGGGTGCATGTCGTGGTGCACAGGAGGCGTCGGTGAAGAGCGCCTGGTCACCGTGTGCACTGAAGGTGAAGTGAGTCTCGGACGCGGTGGGTGCGTGTCATGGTGCACAGCAGGCATTGGTGAAGAGCGCCTGGTCAGCGTGTGCATCGGAGGTGACGTGAGACTCAGGTGCGCAGGGTGCGTGTCGTGGTGCACCGCAGGTGTTGGTGAAGAGCGCCTGGTCGGTGGGTGCATCGGAGGTGAAGGGAGTCTCGGACGCGCAGAGTGCGTGTCGTGGTGCACAGGAGGCGTTGGTGAGGAGCACCTGGTCAACGTGTGCATCGGAAGTGGAGTGAGTCTCGGACACGCAGGGTGCGTGTCGGGGTGCACCGCAGGCGCTGGTGAAGAGTGCCTGGTCATCGAGTGCACCGGAGGAGAAGTGAGGCTCGGACACAGTGAACGTGTCGGGGTGCGGCCGGAGGCGTTGGTGAAGAGTGCCTGGATATCGGGGCACCGGAGTAGGAGCAAGTCTCAGTGAAGCAGTGTGCGTGCTTTGGTGCAACCTGGGACTGTGAAGGTGATCGGCTGATCATTGTGTGCACTGGAAGAAAGTGAGTCTCTGCAACGTGGTGTGCGGGTCTTGGTGCCAACTGAGACCGCAGGAAGGAGTGCCTGCCGAGCGTGCACTCGGAGTCGACGTGAAGTCCCATCAGCGTTGTGTGTGTGGCTTGGTGCCAGAGGCGACCCGGAGGGTGCTGTGGTGAAGTGCAACCGGAGTAACGTAATCTCAGGGGCGTGGGGTACGTGTGCCCTGCGGCTGCCTGAGACCTTCCTAACAGTTGCGGCCCGGACCGGCAGCCCGGAGGAGCTGAGCTGCCAGGCCGAGCCACTGAGGCCCATTGAGAAAGTCCTACACAGAAGGCCCAGTTTGCTGAAGGAGGAGAGGAGAGTGGGTTCGCGCCCCCAGGTAACGTGGATCACTGCCTGGGCAAGGTGCGCGCTCGGAGGGAAACTCTCTCGGCCTCTCAGACCTTCTGGCGGCGTGAGCCTTTGCCTCGGCTCAGATTGAGGCCCGTACTGCGGTCCGGAGTGGCAGTGCTGGGGCCCGAGTGAGAAGCTGTACTTTATGTCATTGTTGATACGTGTGGGGGGCATCTGTTATCAAAGAGGCTGACTGTCGTAATACCCATTGCCAATATTGCTGCTAACGTACTGCCGGACTGTCTTATGACGACTCACATTATTTCTGCATAACGAAGTACACGATTGTAGCGCTACGCATTGCATTATTTCTCCCTTGCAAAGTACAGGATTGTAGCGGCCCGCATTGCATTATTCCTTAATTGCAAAGTACATGATTGTAGCGGTGCGCATTGCATTATTTCTTCATTGCAAAGTACGTGATTGGGGTGTGACGCATTGCATTATTCCATCATTGCGCAGTACATGATTGTAGCGGTACGCATTGCATTATTTCTCTCATTGTAGGTACCGGGGTGTATCGTTATGCATTGTATTATTATTCCTTTGCCCAGCACAGGATTGTATCGTTACGCAGTGCACTATTGTTTGTCCATTGCAACGTGTGTGATTCTAGCTTTACGACCAGCATAGCATTTTGAAAGCAGTGGTTGGGATTTGAACCTACCAACCAGCCGGAACGAATATTACCCTTTATTATATGTTGGCTTATGTATCGTGTGGTCTGATCGTATATATTTTTACATAAAGTTTATACTCGCTTTTATCAAACTCGTGTGGAGTCCATTTGTGGTGTCACCAGTGGGTTGTTGTGAGTGTGGTTGCACATACTGTACACTCGTGCCTTGGAGATAGGCCTGGCTGCTCGTGCCAAGCTACTAAGGGGGTGAGCAGGGCTATCTCAAACGGTGTCCTTACTTGGCCTAACGTTGAGTGAGGAGTCCCGGGTCTCGCATTTGTGACAGTGGCGCGGGACAGGGACTCCGGCTTCCAACATTTGGTGGCAGAGCGGTGGGATACGATCCTAACGTAATTGAAACTCGTGTGTGCAAAACCACTCACAGTAATTGGTGTACATCATAAATTGATCGCAGACCACGACGCAACAACATATTGTTTTGAATTGTTGGTTCTATTGTTGAGTAACCTTTAAACCACACATCATGTCTCAGGAGGGGAGCCAGATAGCCGGTGAGGCTGGGGCTGCAGAATTGGAGTTTAACATTGAGGCATTGTTTACCTACAAGGTTGATCAGTTGAGGAAATTCTGCAGAGCTTTGGGAAGGCCCATGAAGGGTAGCGCCAAGAAGGAGGAGCTGCAAGTGGCCTTGAGGGCCTGGTGGGAAGCCAAAGAGGCTCAGGAGGCGGGTTATGTTGAGGTGGATGAGGATGACACAGGGAATGGATTTGGTCCACAGGATTTGCCAGTGGAGGGACAAGCCGCAAGGGCTGGTAGTAGCCATTCAGTGAGGAGTTTTTCACCAGAGGAGTTGGAGGAAAACCAAAGGGTCAGACTGCATGAGTTGGAGGTGTTAAAACTTAAAACTCAAGCAGAGGAGAGCAGGAACGCTCTCGCGTTGGAAGAGAAACAGGTTCTCTTCGCTCATGAGTGAAGCATGAGGGAACTGGACATTAAGGGTAAACAAGTAGAGTCCAGTTCGAATGGTGGCAGCGCACAGCCAGTGCCAAGTGTGGATGAGTACAAGTGTGCACTGGAAGATTGGGTAGTGGTTAGCATGGTAAATGATTTGGAGGGGTTGTCCAATTTGGCCCCAGGGGAACCTAGGCTCAGAAATTATTTTCCAGGATTGCGCCACTCCAGGTTAAGGTGTGGGCTCCTTGATTCCCGGGAGCCTGCACAAGAACCGAACCCCTGGTCATGGGTCCAGGGGCCTGATGAGGCCCCAGAGAGGGAAGAAGGGCCAAGTGGCGCAAGGAGATCCCAGAGTAGTGAGGAGGGGTTGTTGGCTAGCCCCTAGTCTCAAAAGAGGGGGAGGAAGAGTAAGCAGCACCCACAGGGATCAGCAGCACCACCCAGGAAACTGGAGGGGGCCGTAGGAGAGCCCCCGGGTGGAGGCCTAGTGCCTACTTGACAGAGGTGTGAGGAAGGACACCTAGCGGCAGGAGGGCGTGGGGAGTCTGTAGCCAGAGCTCCTGCCGTCCTGAAGTCTGTGGGTGCCATTCCTAAGTGGCAGGCCCAGAAAAATAAATGGAAGGATAAAAGAGGGTTCTGTTCCCCAGTGGGAACACCCGTGGGACAATGTCCAGCCAGTGGGGCTGGATCCCCTAGAAGTGACCAGGGTAAACCCACTTTTTACCTGGAGGGTAGGATGACTGGAGGTAGTATCCTGACAGATGGGCCTTCCCCGTGTACCACTCCAGGGTGGGGTTGGCATGGGACCAGCACCCCTGGAGGGTCCCCCTGGCCGGGGGGGATCCATGGAACAGCATTGTTGGCTCAGGGAGTAGTGATCAAGAAGACCCCCTGGGGTCAGGAAGGCGTGGAACAGGAGGGTGTCCCTGTGGTAGAGGGCCTGCGTCCTGGTTCTATCGCCCGAAGCCGGGAAGTCCATCAAGGTAATGATTGGTCTACCCTGGCTTTTGGCTGGGAGGGGTTGTGTAGGACTTGGCCTTTTTGGCTAAAGTTCCCTAAACTTTTTGCTTTCCCCCTAGACCGTTTTCCTGACATAGAGTTGCCAATTTAGATGCTTTGGGTACTTTGCCACTGCTGATCAGTGTCAAAGTACAAGTGTTCCCTGTGTAAAGTGTAATGGTAATTGGTTGGCCATGATTGGTATGTTGCCTTACTAGTAAAGTCCCTAGTGATGTGCAGTATGTGTGCAAGGGCTAGTAATGCAAAGGTGCGCGGAGAAGGGAACTCAGGCCTGCAGTGTAGGGCCTGCGCACAGTTTGTTAAATTAGCATGTTGTCCTGACAAGTGCAACCACTTATCAGGCCTTACTTTCCCTTTTGCGTACTCAGTGTGCACCCCTGTGGTAGGTCCCGGGTAGCCCCTGGGCAGGGTGCAGTGTAAGTAAAAGGCAGGACAAATACTGAGGTGTTAGTTATGTCCTGACAGTGAAAAACACTCCATTTCGTTTTTCACTGGTGAAAGGCCATCCTGCCCATAGGACAGAATGGGGGAGGCTGGGTATTGTGTTTGTTAGCCTAGTTTCCCATAAGTTTAAAATGGAGAGGTGAAGTTTAGTATGTATGAACTCACAGCGTCATAACACATCTTTCTATGAAAGTGGTTTTGTCAGTGTGTGTTCAGAAGCCACTCTTTTAGAAAGTGGCTGAGTTTTGTGCTTTAAGCATTTCTGTGTGTCTCTGCTGAATGTGGATTGACTGTCTGGATCTGAATGGGGAGAGGAGCTGGGGGAGGTCTTGACCCAGGGAGGGGTTGAGATGGCACCAGGCTGACCTGCATCCGGAGAGTAGGCGAGGAAAAGCACAGGGAGGTGAAGAGGCCTGGGTTGCAGCTATAAAGCAATTGACCCATCTCCTGATGAGTGATTAAGGATCCAGACCCCCAGTATCAAAGGGAGAAAGGTGACACTGGGAGGGAGACACCCAGAACTGATTTAGGCAGGGGTCAGGGACCCCTGAGCACAACGAACTTCAAAGACATTTAGGGGTATAACTATGAGAGCTGAGACCCCTGCACGTTGGAATAGAAATGGATTGAGACTGAAAAGGCTTGGACCAATTTCGTGGAAAAGAGGAACCTCTGCTAAGGAAGGAGCAACTGAAGAGACTGCTGAGAAGGACCAACCCTTGCTTCGTGATCTTTGGCTGGTCTGCAGTTTGCTGTTTCAACCAAGGAAGAGGCTGTTGGGACTGTGCTGTGTGCGCTGGGTCCCCCTGCTTGAAGAAGACTGTGATTTTTGCTGTGTCTTGTTACCCCAAGGGCCTGAGGTGAGCTGGCTCCCTGTTTGGAAACACAGAAACATAAAAGTTTCCGGAGAAGTTTCAAGTGACGTGGTGGGCATGTGTTGTAGCAGCCTGAGACCCTCGGAAGGTGTGCCTTTGTGATCTTGGACACACGGAGGAGAAGAGAGACTCGGACGCGCTGGGTGCGTGTCGACTCGTGGTGCACAGGAGGCGTCGGTAAAGAGCGCCTGGTCACCGTGTGCACCGAAGGTGAAGTGAGTCTCGGACGCGCTGGGTGCGTGTCATGGTGCACAGCAGGCATTGGTGAAGAGCACCTGGTCAGCGTGTGCATCGGAGGTGACGTGAGACTCGGATGCGCAGGGTGTGTGTCGTGGTGCACCGCAGGCGTTGGTGAAGAGCGCCTGGTCGGCGGGTGCATCGGAGGTGAAGGGAGTCTCGGACGTGCAGGGTGCGTGTCGTGGTGCACAGGAGGCGCTGGTGAGGAGCGCCTGGTCAATGTGTGCATCGGAAGTGGAGTGAGTCTCGGACGCGCAGGGTGCGTGTTGGGGTGCACCGGAGGCGCTGGTGAAGAGCGTTTGGTCATCGAGTGCACCGGAGGAGAAGTGAGGCTCAGACATGGTAAGCGTGTCGGGGTGAGGCCGGAGGCGTTGGTGAAGAGCGCCTGGATATCGGGGCACCGGAGTTGGAGTAAGTCTCAGTGAAGCAGTGTGCGTGCTTTCGTGCAACCTGGGACTGTGGAGGTGATCAGCTGATCATCGTGTGCACCGGAAGAAAGTGAGTCTCTGCAACGTGGTGTGCGGGTATTGGTGCCAACTGAGACCGCAGGAAGGAGTGCCTCGTGAGCGTGCACTCAGAGTCGACATGAAGTCCCATCAGTGTTGTGTGTGTGGCTTCGAGCCAGAGGAGACCCGGAGGGTGCTGTGGTGAAGTGCACCCGGAGTAACGTAATCTCAGGGGCATGGGGTACGTATGCCCTGCGGCCGCCTGAGACCTTCCTAACAGTCGCGGCCCAGACCGGCAGCCCGGGGGAGCTGAGCTGCCAGGCCGAGCCGCTGAGGCCCATTGAGAAAGTCCTACACGGAAGGCCCAGTTCACTGAAGGAGGAGAGGAGAGTGGGGTCACGCCCCCAGGTAACGTGGATCACTGCCTGGGTGGGGTGCGGGTTTGGAGGGAAACTCTCTCGGCCTCTCAGACCTTCTGGCGGTGTGAACCTTTGCTTCGGCTCAGATTGGGGCCCGTACTGCGGTCCGGAGTGGCAGTGCTGGGGCCTGAGTGAGAAGCTGTACTTTATGTCATCGTTGATACGTGTGGGGGGCATCTGTTATCGAAGAGTCTGATTGTCGTAATACCCATTGCTAATATTGCTGATAGCGAACTGCCGGACTGTCTTATGACGCCTGATATTATTTCTGCATAACGGAGTATACGATTGTAGCGCTACGCATTGCATTATTTCTCCCTTGCAAAGTACAGAATTGTAGCGGCCCACATTGCATTATTTCTTCATTGCAAAGTACATGATTGTAGCTACGCAATGCATTATTCCTTAATTGCAATGTACATGATTGTAGCGGTGCGCATTGCATTATTTCTTCATTGCAAAGGACGTGATTGGGGTGTGACGCATTGCATTATTCCTTCATTGCGCAGTACATGATTGTAGCGGTATGCATTGCATTAGTTCTCACATTGCAGGTACCGGGGTATATGGTTACGCATTGTATTATTATTCCTTTGCCCAGCACAGGATTGTATCGTTACGCAGTGCACTATTGTTTGTCCATTGCAACGTGTGTGATTCTAGCATTACGACCAGCATAGCATTTTGGAAGCGGTGGTTGGGATTTGAACCTACCAACCAGCCGGAACGAATATTACCCTTTATTATATGTTGGCTTATGTATTGTGTGGTCTGATCGTATATCTTTTTACATAAAGTTTATACTCGTTTTATCAAACTCGTGTGGAGTCCATTTGTGGTGTCACCAGTGGGTTGTTGTGAGTGTGGTTGCACATACTGTACACTCGTGCCTTGGAGATAGGCCTGGCTGCTCGTGCCAAGCTACTAAGGGGGTAAGCAGGGCTATCTCAAACGGTGTCCTTACTTGGCCTAACGTTGAGTGAGGAGTCCCGGGTCTCGCATTTGTGACAATGGCGTGGGACGGGGACTCTGGCTTCCAACACTGTAGTTATGGTGTTAGGATACTATGTGTCATCTTTGATTACACCGGTCTCCACAACAGCTTCACTTTCCATGTGGGAGTGCAGGGGATGTATGCTTTGCATTATTTACAAGTCGTCCTAAAGCCTCTGTAGGTGTTTCAACACAGCTTTGTACATTGTGGACAACACTGTGAAAAAATTGGCATACAAGTGTAGGGCAAGGGATGTTGTGATGTGCGTTACAGCAAAACTGCTCTCGGAATTGAACCAGTAACACTTTTTGACATATGCTTACCTACACCATTCCTCTTCTTTCAGCTAGATAGATTTGTTGGCATATGTGACATGTTGAGGGAACTGTCTTTACATGTGTCATGCCATGACACCCATCTATTCAAACATTGTCCACCACATTGACAATGAGTACTTGTTCTAAGTATTTTTTTTAAATATATTTTTAGAGACACTTCATGTGGCTTTACACTGACATGAATATTATTCCAAGTCACGATCAACATCATGGGCATTGAGTATTTTTATGTAGCTGAAACAGTGTTGTCTTACAGATCTGACCATTGGTAGAGTCACACGTGTCCAGCCTTCACAATGCCTATCATGGACACAGAGTAAGCATATTCCCTTTGCCAAATGTTCCTTGATTTGTAGTGGTGGCTAAACTGGCCATGTATTGTTGGCACGTTTAAACGTAAATGGTCACAGGCAACACACATCTTAGTGACTTAATTAATTTTATTTACATGTGCATTACCTGAGGTAGCAGACTGGCCCAGTTCTTTGTGCAACAACACCCCATTGTGTAAATGCCCAGTGGAGGGCCAGACAGAGTCCTTGGGGGGTGGTGAACATGTCCAGAGACATGTTGAGGAATAGGCAGAGTTCAGTCAGCAGGCTGATTGCAGTTTCATTAGGAACAATGCCAAAATTTGCAGTCCGTATTAAAGTCCAAGGTAAGTGAAGCAGAGTCATTCAGAGGACAGTGGAAGCTGATGTTCCAAGGCATGATGGTAGGCACAGGTCCAAGCAGAAACTGTCCATTTGGTACAGATGAATGCTACCGCTGACTATTTTGCAAGAATGTTGATTTATCCACATCTTCCTCCTCTGATGTGTCATGTGCCTCCTGTGTGCGTGATGGAGGATTGACTGGAGCACTGTGAGGGGGGTAAGATGTGGATGTTGAAGGTGCAGCAGCATTCATCTGTGCCAAATGATGAAGCATCACTGCAGTGATGAGAAGCTGCAGGGCTTGAAAGACTCCAGCAACGTCTCTGTGGTATGCAGCCATGGCTGCCAAGTGTGAAGCCTGCATCCGCTCCATGTTCTCCATGATCGTTCTCATTTCGCGCAACTCCTTGGAAACATCGCTGGAGCCACTTTGACTGGACAGTTGTTCTTGTCTCTGAGTAAGTACTCCAGCGATGTCAGCCATGGAATGCTGGAGAGCATGGAGCAGACTGTGGGTGGCTCTGATGGGCTCTAGGTGGTCCCTAATGGGACTAAGACACCCACGGACCCCATCTAGTTTGGCTGCCAGGCTGTTAAACCCCACTCGCACCTGGCCAGCCATCTCATGCTGGACTTCTACCACACGGCATTGAAATGTTAACAGTGGGTCTTTAAAGTCCTGGGAGACAGCTGTGGTGGCAGGTGCTTGCTGTGGGGTGTTTGATGCAGGTGGTGGAGCATCCACAACACTGTTGGAGGTCCCTGCTTCCGGAGATGGGCTGCAATGGAGTTGAGCAGCTCTTGGAGGGTGCCCTGGTCGATGGTTGAGATGTCTTCTTCATCTTCGTCATTGAAGAGTGGGACAGGCTGCTGTACAGGAGATGATGTTTCTCCCTCTGCAATGTAAAGGGGAGATGCTGTTGTATGTGTATCTCAAGTATGGTCATGCATTTAAGCAGTTTACAGGCAGACTGCATGACAATGTCCAATCCCTATTTTAAAAAAGCTACACCTATTACATGCAGAATTGTAAATCATCATACAACACCACTGATATGACATTTGAGTTGTACATGGTTTTTAACAATTTCCCAGTATGCCAAATGTGAGGGGCCAGTTTCACACATGCTACACGAGTTGCATCCTCTGTTCAGTAGTGACAGTGGTGCAGGTTGTATCACATTCTTGTTGATGCTGATTTGATCTGATTTATGTGTCTGTACAGTGCATTGGGGTTGAGTCACCCCTACTCATTCAAGTTTACATGTTTTTTTATTATCTAGTTTTAGAGGTGTAGATTGCAAGGCACCCCACCTTGCTGTTGCCAATGCCACATGATAGTTATTGTGGCATGAGTAGGGCAATCATGCAGTTGAGATCAGGGTTGATGTGATGTACCCCATGATACGACAGGTAGATGTGCTTGATTTGCCATGCTCCAACCAGTGTAAATCTATTTTAAGGTGGCACAATCACATTGACAAATGACATTCTCATTGATGTATGTCGATATGCAGGGATGGTACAGCTTCTTGTTTATTGCCCCTTATTCATTTCACCCAGTCACCCTTGCACTTTTGTGCATTTTCAATGGTGATATGTTGCAAGCCGGAGGACATATGGCTCTTAATTAGGCTTATGAAACTTGTGCATTGTTGGACTGCATCACAGGGAGCATAGATACAATGAAGTGACAGAGTGACAGAGTGAGGCCTTCTCTTTACAGGATTGACTTCGCACTCCTCCACCTCAGTAACACAGGCCTGCACCATAGTTACAAGTTTTCGGTGCAGCAATGCGTTTCATCCTGCACTGGCACTTAACTTCTCAGCGTGCCGCAAAGACAGGCACCTTAGCAAGATAGAGCAAGTGTGTCTGGGTTCAGGTTAAGAATGTTTATGTGCAGGGAGAGACCCCTTCATGCACATTATCAATGATTGATAATTTGATGTTTCTATGTGTGCTACACAATGCAGTACACATGGAAACTGCAAAAACGTTGGCAAATGAAGAATTTCTATATATTTGCATGTTAGGGATCAGGCATTTTCTTGCGTAAATGTATTACTAGCCTCCTATTGACTTCACCCTTGTGAATATAGGGCAGCGTGTTTGTCAATGGGTGTTGCAGGGGGCACCCGACACAACACCCATTACCCTCACCTTTCATGCCACGTGAAGTGTGTAAGTGGGCCTTGATTACATGGCAGTGGTTTACACTAACTTGTAAGTGGTGCTAAGCCCCTATCACCACCCCAGCATCACATCAAGCGACATTGGTGTGGGGATGGAGGCTTGTAAATATGCCCCTCAGATGGACACATGGATGATACATGATGTTCTGCTCAGGGTGATTGGATGCCTTTGTTTGTGTAAGGATGTTTACAGACATGACTGCCTATGCATTTGTTCACTGCCTCTGTTGACTTTACCTAAGGACTGGTTTCCAGGCATGTCAACATGTCATGGCCATCCCTCACACCGAGACTGTGATAACTATACAATACTGGTAACTGTATGAAACATGTAGATACTTTGATGTGGATGAGTGCATTTTGATGTATCAGGTGAAGATGACATGTGGCAAGATGACATGCATTGGTGCAACATTGTAATTCCTGCTCAGTGTCATACTTCACTTGACATGCACCTTGACAGGGACTGTATGGTTCTGTGAGCATGGCACACAGACCAAACATGTTGCAGTTTTTATGGGACACATTCCTGATATGCAGAGTCCTTACTCTGTACTTTTGGATGCATACCTCTTCTGCTCATAGTTGAACATCACATTTGCCCTCCAGTATGCTAATTTTGCACAATATGGAATGTGCACCTTTTAGACACAAGGGTGCATATTTACAATAGAGTGGCAATGCATGTGTTTATACCACAAAGACTCACAACATGCTTTGTCACTTTGGAAACACAGAGCTGCATCTCATGAACAGGCAAAGTGGCATATTGACTAGAGAGGTGGCAGAGTGTCGCATTGGCCTCCTTGGCTCAACACCACACTCATCCAAATTGGCAACACAGGGCTGCATCTCATTAACAACAAAATGATGCAGCCCGTGAACCATCCAGCTCTGGGGCAAAAGTTAGCAGGCCACCACCGATGCCGATACACATTCACGATTGTGGAAGGGTGTCTGAGTTGAGTTGAAGATTGTACATGTGCATGAAGGGGGACCTTACTGCACATACACAATCTTCCCCACAACACAGGCACCCTTGCACAATGGTGCATGTGTGCCAAGGGGGCAAATGCGACACTCTGCCACCTCTCCAGTCAATATGCCCCTTTGCTTGTTTATGTTGCCCTTATTTTGTAGACTAATGTATGTTAATTTTGCTCTATATTTGAATATGTTTATGTGCTGGATTCAAGTCAGTGACACCACCATTATGTGTCTTTATATGTAATCAACAGCTAAAGTGACATGTGTCTATACTACCAGGTACCTATGCATCTGGAAATAGATCTGCAGACAGTGTGGGTGTGCACTGAGGAATATTGAGTTGGGCATGAGATAATCGCCACCCCCCACTCCCCTTAGTCCCTGGTTGTTACTTACCCTGTTGCTGATGTAGCTGGTCATGTTCAGCACTATCCTGTCCCTGGACTCCAACCACCGACTCCTCGCAGATCACCGTGGACACCTGTTCCTCCAAGGCAT
Source organism: Calotriton arnoldi (assembly GCA_963921515.1). Taxonomy (NCBI): domain Eukaryota; kingdom Metazoa; phylum Chordata; class Amphibia; order Caudata; family Salamandridae; genus Calotriton; species Calotriton arnoldi. Next base: position 1,482,420 of record CAWUFW010004273.1, on the reverse strand, counting down.
CCAGCTCCTGCTGTGGTGCTGGACTCCCACCTCCCATCTGCAGTGCTGCCTGCCGATTGTTGGACAGTATCTGCTTGGTCTTGCGCTTAGCATCATGCCAGCACTTCTTGCAGTCGGTCACTGTCCTCTTGACCTCTGCTACTGCATTCACCTTGGCTACGATGGACTGCCATAATGCATTTTTTGTTCCCAATGGCACCGTGGAGCTGACAAAGAGCTGGTGTTGTTTCTCCGTCACCTCCGCAATCAGGATCTCATTTTCCTGCTGGCTGGACCTGGTTTTCCTCTTCCTCTTCCCCTGGGTCTCTGGCTGGTCCTCCTGGCTGTTAGAGGGCTTAGGAGGGTTGTTGTCTCCTGCACTACTGGGTCCAGCTTGCTCCATGTTGCTTAAGGGCTTTTTTTTTTGTTTTTGGTATTTCGTGGGCTTTTTGTAGTTTATTTTTCCTGTGAAGCATGTAAAAAGTGCCGTCGTGCTGATTAACGTGCATTTTCTGCCCGCTGCCTGGCCGGCCATCACTTTTTTCACATCAGCGGCAAGATTTTTATCGCCGTAACGCTGGTCTTAATGTCGACAATTCCCACCGCGATGAAAAACTATTGCCATATAACGACGTATTGTAAAAGCGTCTGTAACATAGCGATTGTTTTCAGCGGTACTCGGAGGTAAGAAAATTGCCGCTAACTGACGTTAGCGTAAGTTAGCGGCAATTCTTGTACATATACCCCTTAGCATCTAGTAAGCAGAATCTTTGAGCTGTTGGAAATTTTTTCTGCAGAACAAAACATTTGTGGAGAACATCCTGGGCCCAAGTCATCAATTGTCACTTGCACACAGAGTTCCTCCTGAATACACAGATTATTCATGTGTTTAATGCCTCTACATACCTATGATGAATTAGGAGCACCCCGGGGCTGAAACTTACCAAAAAGGTGCAGGAAGACCTTGAAATGCACTGGGGACTCTATCCCCCAGGGCTGCTAATTTTAGAAAAAGGGAGTGGGCCCACTTGCCCCCCAATCCTTTTTTGGCCCTGGGAACCCCATTCTCTCGGGTTGGCTCACATGCTATGTGCCGGGGAGCCAACCCCTGGGACACAGCGGTTTCCCTACCCACACCGACGCAGGCAGGGAAACTTGTTTTTGCACCCACCTAGTGGGAGCATTTTTAACACTCCTGTCAAATGGAAGCAAACACTGAGTCGTCTCCCAGTGGGCAGGAACTTTGAAAATGCTCCCACCAGCTAGGAGCAGGCTTGTATTTTGTTTCCCTGCCATCACTGATGCGGACAGGAAAACAGAACGCATATTACTCCGGCCTGGAGGGAGCAGCTATGTATTCTGCTCTCTCCGGGCGGATGCAATATCTTGATCTATATTCCTGCCTGCATCAGTGCGGGCAGGGAAACAGATCAAAAGTCTTCTCCCAGCTGCTGGGAGCATTTTCAATGTTTCCGCCCACTGGGAGCAGACTTTGTGTTTGCTCCTGCATGGTGGTAGATTTAAAAATACTTTCACCTGGCGGGAGCAAACAGAGGTTTCTCTGTCTGAGCTGTTGCAAGCAGGGAAAATACTGTGTCTTAGGGGTGGGCTCCCCAGGATATAGCATGTGAGCCGGCTCCAGGGGATGGAGTTTCTGGGGCTCCCCTCCCTGTTTTTTCACATCTTTATCTAAGGTTTTGAGAAAAACAAGACACTTGTAGTAGCATTGACATATCTAAAAACATACAGCCAGATACAGTCGACACAATAAAAGCACCCAATCCATCATACCATTCTCTGGTAATGCTCCTAGGATCTGGAATGCAATCCCTAGTGACCTCCGCTGTAACCCATCATTTCCATGCTTCAAACGGGACCTTAAATTCCTTCTGCTCAACAAATACTTTAATACTCATTCTAACTAAGCTGTGCTCCCAATTAAGTTCCACAATCCTTTCAGACTTTATAGGTAGGCGTCTGATTCCGATGTTTTTCAGCTTCCTCTTTGTCCTTCGCCTTAATCCAGTTTTTAATGTCCTGTAACGTTCTTGATCGCATAATTGATTTCCTTGACATGTCTATTTTGATAATACCTTTATGTTGTTGATCGGTCTATTTTTTATTTTCTTCTATGTAACGACCCAGAACCATATCTAAAGCGCTCTGATACCTTTGGGTCTAGCTAGCGCTATATAAAACCTATAAATAAAATAAATACCCATATTGGATATCCCACGTCTGACCCCCCAGCCAACCCGGACAGATCCCCTGCTTCGCATGATATATAGGAATGTGTGAGCAACTAGTCCAATGGGGCAACAGACGGCGACTTGCTTCTCGAATCGGAGGAAGACATATCACAAACCCTGGATGCCCTCAAGGTTTTGGGCATTGTCAGCTGTATTTCCCCAGCATTCTGTGGTCTTTTCATGTGAGTGGTAAAAGGGTGCCATATTGCATCACATTTTGAGACCCTGTGACAAAAAATAGTAATGAGTTTTTCCATGGCATAGATAGCCCACACTTTCTCCCACCATATATTGAGTGAGGGTGCCTGGAGTAGATTCCACATCAGGGTTACACTCAAACACGTGACTAGGAGGAAGTGGGAGAACAGCCACTCCTGAGGAGTCATTGTGGGGTATAGTCGATTTTCTCCTGGGTCCCCTAGAAGGATCAATAACCGGTCATGGAGTAATGAAACATTAGTGATAGAGTGTGTCCTAAGGAGGACTTCGTTCCAAAATTCCTGGGTCTGTGGACAGATACGCCACATGTAAAGGAAGGTACCTCTATACATGCTCCCCTTCCAGCACAACTCTGAACCCCCAAACATATGATGGAGTCTCACAGGAGTGAGGTACTAGTAAGTAAGTATTTTTTAGGAATTCTCCTTGTAGCAGAGGCAAATAGATGACTTGGAGGCCCTCTGCCATATAGCCCTCATGACTGCTTGGAGATTACAGTGTCTAGTTCACTCTCACACTGAGTTTGTATGTATGTTTTTTAGTTGGGGTGGGAGAGAAAATAGGATGGTAGAGCCAGGAGATGCCTTTGTGGCAAACATTGTTAGTGAATAGGGATTCAATGGGTGATTCCTCTCTCTGCATTGCTCTACAATCCCGATCTCTCCCTGTCCAGTGTAGTGCTTGGCTGACCCTATCTTTATGTGTCTCGTAGACGCAGTGTGTATTTCTCTATGAGGTCTCCCCCAGTTCGAAGGTCCTTGTCATCATAAAAGTCCCTCAAAGTAGGTGACCGGCTATGATCCCAAGAAAAGGAACCAGAGTCAGACATGCCAGAGGGGAAGTCCGGTTTAGTAGCCAGTGCAGTGAGGGGGAAGGGGTAGTCGGGTATGCTTGTTTTCTCCTAACGGTTTTCCAATGGGCCAAGAGGGTGGCCGTGAGGGGCAGAAGGGTGGGAGGCCCTCTCAGCCATAGCTGGCAGACACAAGAGTCAGCCCAGAGGGATCAGGGAAAAGGCTTGTTCCAAGTGCACCCATGGCTTATCCTCGGGGTCGTGGTTTCAGTAAAGGGATAGACGGAGCTGGGCCTCTAGCATGTATGCAGACATATCAGGAAAACCCAAATCCCCCCTCAGCCATTGGGCATAACTAGGATGATGTTGCCACTCTCTGAGATTTGCCCTCCCATACAAAATTGAGATTTGGCTCGAATGAGTGTTTGGGTTGATTTAGGGATGGCTAGGGGTAAAGTCTGGTGGACATATAGAAGCCGGGGCATGAAATTTATTTTGAGGTTATTCGGCCTTCCCAGCCAGGATATCTCCAGTTTGCCTCTCCTATAAAGGTCCTTGAAAAGGGCAGTGATCAATGGGGGAGTATTGCTATTGTAGAGAGCACTTGAGAGGGTGGGAAACTGAATCCCTAGATATGTGATGATCGATGTGGTCCACATGAACCCACCACTTTGAATGGGATTTCAAAGGGTACCCTGCGGGTCTCCTACCCCATTCCGCTTGATTTGGAGTAGTTGATTTTAAACCCTGACACCTGTGTATAGGGCCCTCCTTCCTTTCTATAAAGTTAGCTGCCCTAAGGGATGGGGTCTCCAGAGCCTTTTCAAGGTTCAGAGAGAGGCAGCTGCATGGCCCTCATCCTTCACCTTTTTATAGTTCAAATCTTTTGCTTCATGATTCTGCAGTATGGAAAACTGCAATGCTGGAGCATCGCAGCAATCCTCAGAATTATCTCATTTATTAACAGTATCCCCAACCAGAAAACTCCCACCCCTGTATCCATCTCTCCAGTAGTCATCGTAGCATTACATAGGAGCTATAGCTCTCCATCACTCGTTGGCGAAGGAGCTATTTGCCGCTGCAGATTGTGGCTGGGTAGCCACCTCCATAAAATGCAGGAGAAACAGGTATCTAGGGCAAGTAAGTTCTTGAAACTCTGTTGTGATTAGCAAAATGAATGGGCTCCATAGCTTCCCATAGGAATCGGCTTCTGCTGCGAGGGTAAGGGCAATTTGTTCCATCCCTAAAATGAGCCATAGATGGTGTAGCCACCCTAGCTGATTTGGAGTGTGTCCTGTGCCCCAGTGTGTTAAAATGTTCTGAAGAGCCGCCCCTAAAAACAGTTCTACCTGGCATCCCCTATGAGATTTGAGCAGGAATGTGAGTGCATTTGGGAGCCTCAAAATGGTATAGGAGGGAAACCTTGGAAGTTGCGTATCAAGATGTGTGTCGATATTGTCTAGGATGGTATTCCAGTATTTCGTAAGTTTCTGGCAATCCCACAATAAGTGGAGCAGCGTTCCAGGAGATTAGCAACCCCTCCAGCATCCGCCGTCCTTGCTGAATTGCACTTGTTTAAGCGCCCTGGAGTTAAATACCAGTATCTGAATATCTTGTGCGTGCAGTATGTGTTGCTCTATAGTACACCTCCTCCCACTCCTTGTGTGTTAGCTGTTGCCCAAGTTCCCCCTCCCAACTCTTCTGACCTGCTGTTCTAACACTCAGTGAGGCTTGACGGAGGATGCCGTATGCCTCAGTGACTAGGCGTCTATCAGAAGTCTACGTTACCCACTATTTCTCAAAAGGTGTCGGAGGCCTCTGTGCCCCGGGTTTGATGGTCAGGTGCATAATCCAGTGGTGAAGCTGGAAGTACCACATGCTCTCCGATTCAGGGAGGTTGTAGTCAACACTGAGCTGGTTAAAGGATAATAGGCCATGCTCATCAAACAGATGTCCGATGGAGCGTCAACTCGCCGGTTACCATGAGGAGAGTACCATGGGGTCCATACCTGGAACAAAATCTGCATTGCTGACAAGCGGTGTCAAATGAGAAGGAAGTTAAGAAAGCCCTTTACGGAAGCTGACTTGATCCCAGACTTCCATAGTGGCCCTGGTGACTGGGTAGAAGTAAAGACTCCTCGGCCGGTGTGATTTCCTAAGAAATGGAATCTTCCATAAGTGTTGTCCCACTACTGCTCAGTCCATAAATAGCCAATCTTTCTCCGATTCCTCCCGTCCTCATGCTATCAGATACCTAAGTTGTGCCACCTGGTAGTATTGCAAGAGATTTGGGATACTCAGTCCTCCCTCCCCCGGGGGTCTGTAGCTGTGGTCCCGCTGCATCTGCGGACGGCCCCCGCACCCATACAAAGCTATTAATTTCTCTCTGAAAGGTTTGGATCATACCTTTCAGAGGCATCACCAGTAGAGCCTGGAAAAAAAATAGGATTTTGGGCAGGAAAGTGATCTTGAAGGCTGCCACCCGGCTAGGCCAGGAAAGCCTGAAGTATTTCCATTGGGCAAAATCCTGTTTAATCTGGCGGAGAAAAGGCTCGTAGTTGAGGGATGCGGTCGATGCTACTGAACGGGCTAGTTGAATTCCTAGGTAAGGGATAGAGGTTGCCGCTCATTGGATTGGATACAGCCCTCCAAGATACGCTACCGTCTATTGAAGGACGGAAAGGTTAAGGGCCTGCAATTTATTGACATTGATGCGGAAGCCAGCCGAATGGCTAAGAGTCTCTAACTCTGCCAGAAAAGCTGGTAAGGGTGTTGGTGGACTATCCAGCACCACCAAGACATCAACCACATATAGGCTGATAGTGTTCCACCCCGCCGAATGTGACCCCAGTGATAGCAGAGTGATCTCGAACAAGCTGGGCCATAGGTTCCATGTAAAGGGTAAACAGCAGGGACGAAAGAGGACACCCTAACTGCGTGCCTCTATCTATGATAAAAAGAGACGACATATGCCCCTTCACTCTGACCGCCGTCCTGGGAGCAACATAATTGATAAGGACCCATGTAGAGAAAAACTCGCAATACCAAAATGGGCAAGCATAGCTTACAGATATGGCCAATATACCTGCTCGAACATCTTTTCGACGTCTATGGCCAAGAGCACTATTTCCCTCCGGGAGCGCTTGGCCTTATCTATGAGATGTAGGATGCGGTTAGTGTTATTGCTACATTGTCTGTTGGTGATAAATTCCACCTGATCTGGGTCATTCAGATCCAGCATGAGAGGTCCTAAGTGGGCAGCCGGTATACTAGTAAAGAGTTTAATATCCACATTAAGAGGTGATCTTGGACGATAGGAGCTGCATTATTGCTTGTCTTTCCCTGGCTTGGGGATGGCCATGAGAGCAGCATCCAACATGGAGGCTGGGATCATCGCTGAGCCTGTAATCGAATTAAACAGTCGGGTCCGGATAGGGGCCAGTGTGGAGCAAAAGGTTTTAGAAAATAGAGCTGAAAAGGCATCTGGTCCCGGTGACTTTAGGGGCTTCTGTCGTGCGAGGGCCAATATGACCTCTTCTATCCATATCGGGCGGTCAAGAGTGCCTGCCCACTCGGGGAGAGCCTGGACATGTGCGCCCCTGTAAATCAGAGGTCAGGCCTCTCTGGGTCTAGCTCCTGCCTCAGTATAGTTCTTTAAATAAGCCCCAAAAGGCGGAGGCTATGGGACCGTCCCCTATAATTTCAGAGCCATCTGGGCCTAGAATGAATTGTACCCCGGTACCCTGTCATCGTGCTCTCAGTCTATTGGCCAGCAGGCATCCACATTTGTCGACCCCAACATAATAGGAGTGTCAAAGGCATAGCACACCATACTCGGCCTTATTGAAATTGAAGCCTGCCAGCTGCACGCGGGTGGATTCCAACTGTCGCCCAGTCCTCGGACCTCCGGTATTTTTTACATATGCGCTCCAATTCTTGTACTTGTTGGCTTAAGCGCTCCCTTTTGTCCCTGCATAACTTATTGCTGCTGGGATGGCAATAAGTTTCCCTCAGATGATGGGCTGTAGACTGTCCAATAGTTTTCTGCTGGAGGTGTCTGCTGTGCCTTTTATTTCTACAAAATCTATCATGGCCTGTTTGAGTCTACCCTCCACTTCTGGCCTCTGTAACAGTGTTTCCTGCATTCCCCACGATCTGGAGGGGCGTTTCACACTGGGTAGATGTAAGGTAAGGGATACTGCGGCATGGTTGGAAAGGGAGCGCGATTCAATCTCTGACTCGATTATTAAAGTGTGTAGCTCTTTGGTTCCCAGAAAGTGGTCCAGGTGTGCGTATGTTTTGTGGGCGCGTGAGTAAAATGTGTAATCTTTCATTTGCGGAAGTTGTTCACACCATATGTCTCTCAAGCCCATTTCTTGGAGCCATTGTTCACCCTCTCACGACAGGGCCCCTGCATAGCCATACTGCAGGATGGACCTATCAAGGTTGTTAGCTGTTGGAAAACGAGGCAGTATCTGTGAGGCCTGCACAAATAACATGACTACATTTGTCCTTCACTGGGAACCAAACACCCAATTGTAGCGCCTGACTCTCAGAGGGTAGCGTTGCAGAGCAGTCTGAGGCTTACTCAAGGGAGGTGGTGTGGGCTAGTAATCGCCATTACAGGTGCGCAGCAATAACACTCAATAATTGATTGTCCAGTCTGTACTTTGCTTTATAAAAGTAAGAGTACATTTATTAAACACACACACTACTTAATACAATGCAACAATTTACAAATATACATAAGCTGTTGGAATTACTTTGTGACATTGCATAACATTTCCACCCCTCCCCAAAGGGGGGTGGGGTCTAGTACCACCACTCCCATGTATGCACATCATCTTGCCCCCTAATGCAGTGTGTTGAACATAACCTGGAGCGAGGGCCCTGCGCACTGGCACCATCCCAGTGGCGACCCCACCCCATTATCTCAACAAGCATTAAAAATAGGTACACCTGCCCTGGTGACACATAACCCTGACTGAGCATCTCATATTGTCCATACAGTATGCACCTTTACATCTTCAGGGCTAACAGTCTGGGTTGTTCTTCACTTAAGCGCAGCAGCAAGAATACATGTTTAAGCAGCACTTTAGAATGACAGTACTCATCACCTTAGTTGATCATTATAATGCATTGCAATTAAAGCCCCTAAAAGGCATCACAGATGAAATCACAGGATTAAGTACATACAGCCAGACACCCTAGCAGGAATGTCTGGCAACCTAACCCCACTTTGCTTATGACATCACCTTACACAGGTGCCTCACATTACACATGTGACCTTCAGTCCCCCTAAAAGAAATAACATTAGTAAATGCACTAGGGTGCAATTACACCTCTTCACCTCCAGGGGATGCCCTTCTCCAGACATCCCCAACTCAGCCCTTCATCCCTTGGCGCACGTCTCAATCCTCCTCCAGCTGTAAAACAAAAGTTCCAGCCCAAGAGAAGTTAAAATGCTGGCTGAGCCCTTGAGGGGTTATTCTTTTCAAGTCCCCATGAGACTTAGGGAGGGACTCCTTTTCTTCGTGCTGGGGGAGACTGCGTTCTCCTGCAGCTCCCCCTGCACCCTTGCATTCACTTGGTGGTGGCCCCGTCCTCCTGGGGCCACCACAAACAGAGAAAAAGCAGTTTTTCCCTTGCAGGCCGGTCCAGGCCTGCAAGGCATTCTGGGGCGATCCTCTGTTTTTGCTGAATATGGTAACAGCGGCTCTCCCACTGCGTCGGGGAGAGCCGCACAGTGGGCCTCTGGCCGCTGCATCCCTTGTTGGAGGGTCTGGTCCCAAGGTGAGTGAAACGGCTCGGGGAGCCCACCCCCGGCCGCCTATGCCAAGGTTCGGGGGCCCGGTCCCACCCGGGCCCCTTGATGACGGGTCTCGGCTCGGGGAGCCCACCCCCGCCCGCTTCCTTCTTCAGGGAGGTCCGGTCCCACCCGGGCCTCCCGCATTGTCCCCATGTTGGAGGGCAGCCCGGGGAGCCCACCCCCGGCTGCCCCCGCCAGCTCCCCGATCGGCCAGCACTCTCACGTGCTGCCACGGGAGCCGGCCTCTCTTATCTGGTCTGCCCGCTTCGGCGGGCAGACACGCCGGATCCCGCTGTTCAGGCGGGGCCGCGGGGGAGTGCGACGGCACTACCCCTCCTTCCTCTACTTCGGGGCCCGGAGATGGGGTCCCGGGCCTCCTCACCAGATTCACGGGGAGCGCGCCGGCGGTCCCCGACTTGCCTCCACTGCGGGGGCCAGGGTGGGCTCCTGGCGCCCCGCTGCCATTTCTTCACGGGTCTCTTCTCCTGGCACTGTTCAGGATCCTGGGACAGTCAGGGGGTTCATCCTTCCAACTGCCCATTGCGCCTGGCTCCAGCACCTTCTGCCTCAGCAGACCACACCCCAGAGAGCGCTCCTCTTCCTGTGCAAGTTCTTTTAAGAAGTTGGGGAGGGGGCTGGCAGGAACTCTCTGTTTGCCCTATCACACATCGACACATCACTTCTCTGCCCCTGCTCCCTCCTTCCTGCCCAGGCCTCTGGGTTTGTTCAAAATGGCGTCGTCCAGGGTCTCCTGCCACATGGTCTCTGAAAGCCCCTTCCCCCCAGGGCTGCCTTCGCCCTGGTGCAGCTTGGTGCCTGGCACCCAGTGACAGCTGCTGATGGATTAGCCTGTAGCTCCACCCCTCTTCTCTCCTGGGAGGGTAGGTCTTCGCTCTGGGAAGAAAGGTCATTAATCCAGGCTGCTGGGGTCAGCCCCCAGCCAGGCCCTGGTTATGAGCTGTCTTCACTGGCTCCCTGCGCCAGCCTTTCGCCTGGCTCTCCTCCTGGGCCTTTCTTCTCCCTGCGCAGAAGCCCCTGCTTCTGCGCACTGGTCCTGGTCTCTTCTCCTGGCGCTGTTCAGGATCCTGGGACAGTCAGGGGGTTCATCCTTCCAACTACCCATTGCGCCAGGCTCCAGCACCTTCTGCCTCAGCAGACCACACCCCAGACAGCGCTCCTCTTCCTGTGCAAGTTCTTTTAAGAAGTTGGGGAGGGGGCTGGCAGGAACTCTCTGTTTGCCCTATCACACAGCGACACATCACTTCTCTGCCCCTGCTCCCTCCTTCCTGCCCAGGCCTCTGGGTTTGTTCAAAATGGCGTCGTCCAGGGTCTCCTGCCACATGGTCTCTGAAAGCCCCTTCCCCCCAGGGCTGCCTTTGCCCTGGTGCAGCTTGGTGCCTGGCACCCAGTGACAGCTGCTGATGGATTAGCCTGTAGCTCCATCCCTCTTCTCTCCTGGGAGGGTAGGTCTTCGCTCTGGGAAGAAAGATCATTAATCCAGGCTGCTGGGGTCAGCCCCCAGCCAGGCCCTGGTTATGAGCTGACTCAGAGAAATGTAACATTTCTGGATGACCCAAAAGCAGTACAAATATGACTTTGGACTCTGCAGAATACTTCTTCTCACACAAGTTACAGTGGACTTTAGTGCGTGTCTGGAATTTGTAGGCCCTAGGAAAGTGAAACTAGCACATGGGCTCCACATCCCCATAGGAGAATAATGAAGTGAAAACAGTAAAAAACACTGACTTTCCCTGGCATGTTTCTTCCCACTGTATAAAGCCTATTCCATATCACCACCCAATTCTGCATAAGTCCTGCCACACCATTCAATTTGTAGCTGCTCCTGCGCTGTGCACGCCAGGAATCTCCCCTGCGCAGCCCACACACGTGTGCACACGCATGTACACATGTGTCTGCATGTAACCAGCCCGGTGCCCCTTACTCCAGCTGCTGTGCAGCGGCCTAGTCACGCTAGGGGGACACAAGTAAAATCCACACGCAGTCTCTTTCATCATGAGTTCACTGTGGATCACCAACCGACCCCTGCCCACACCACGTCTTCAACAAAGCCGACGCCACCATCGCACCCCATCTCCGGGACATCATCAACTCCTCCTTCCACACCGCCACCTTCCCGGAGAGCTGGAAGCACGCCGAGCTTACCGCCCTCCTGAAGAAACCAACGGCGGACCCCACCGACCTCAAGAACTACCGCCCCATCTCGCTCCTTCCGTTTCCGGCCAAAGTCATCGAGAAGACCGTCAACAGACAGCTTGCCGCCTTCCTCGAGACGAATGGATCCCTCGACCCCTCGCAGTCCGGGTTTCGGGCCAACCACAGCACCGAGACCGCCCTTATCGCAGCCACCGACGACATCAGAACCCTAACCGACAACGGGGAAACAGCTGCCCTCATCCTCCTGGACCTCTCCGCGGCGTTCGACACCGTCTGCCACCGCACCCTAGTGAAGCGCCTCAGCAACATCGGAATCCGAGAGAAAGCACTGGAATGGATCATCTCGTTCCTCGCCGGAAGAACCCAGAGAGTCCGCCTCTCCCCGTTCAGATCCGAAGCCACCGAAGTCATCTGCGGCGTTCCACAAGGATCCTCACTCAGCCCGACCCTCTTCAACGTCTACATGAGCCCCTCGCAGCCATCGCACGCCGACACAACCTCAACATCATCTCCTACGCCGACGACACCCAGCTGATCCTCTCCCTCACCAACGACCCCACCACCGCCAGAGCCAACCTGCACGACGGGATGAGAGACGTCGCCGACTGGATGAGGAACAGCCGCCTTAAACTGAACTCCAGACAAGACGGAAGTCCTCATCCTGGGCTCATCACCCTCCGCCTGGGACGACTCCTGGTGGCCCCCGGCCCTGGGCACCGCACCCAAGCCAACGGACCACGCACGCAACCTGGGCTTCATCCTGGACTCCTCCCTATCGATGACCAGACAAGTCAACGCCGTCTCATCTTCATGCTTCAACACCCTGCGCATGCTCCGCAAGATCTTCAGATGGATCCCCACTGAAACCAGGAAGACCGTCACCCAGGCACTCGTCACCAGCCGACTGGACTATGGGAACACCCTCTACGCCGGAACCACAGCCAAACTTCAAAAGAGACTCCAGCGCATCCAGAACGCCTCCGCACGACTCATCCTGGACATCCCCCGACACAGCCACATCACCGTACACCTGAAAGACCTGCACTGGCTCCCCGTCAGCAAGAGAATCACGTTCAGACTCCTCACCCACGCACACAAGGCCCTCCACGACCTGGGCCCAAAGTACCTCAACGACCGCATGTCCTTCTACACGCCCACACGCCAGCTACGATCAACCAGCCACGCCCTCGCCACCGTACCACGCATCCGCAGAACCACCGCCGGAGGAAGATCCTTCTCCTACCTGGCGGCCAAGACCTGGAACTCCCTCCCCACTCACCTTCGGCGAACCCAGGACCATCTCGCCTTCAGGAAGCAGCTCAAGACCTGGCTGTTCGAGCAGTAACTTACCCCCTCCCCCAGCGCCTTGAGACCCTCCCGGGTGAGTAGCGCGCTCTATAAATGCCGTGATTGATTGATTGATTGGGTGAGTCCCAACTTATGAGGCTCTCCCACAGTAAAAGCTCAACAAATAGGTGCTCAAAAAGCGAAAAATCCCAGCGGCCCAGAGTGTCAGAACCACCGTCTAACATTAGCGAATACTAAATTGAGGTCACCCACAAAAGCAGCAACCTGTCTTGGATGGGCATCGCCTTGGCCACCGCTCTGCGGAGGATGTCCTCCTGGCCATCATTGGGGGCATAGAGAGATCCTAGGATAAAAGTGTGGCCCCGCGCTTACTGTGTGAGCCAGCATCCAGCCTTTGATTTCAGCAACTTTAGCCCTAACTTTGCCACTGAAGGAGTAGGACACCAGAAGGGCAACTCCTGCAGTCTTGGTAGAGGCAGAGGAGAAGAATTGGTGGGGGAAAGACTAGATCTTAACCTGTGCCAGTTGCTAGCCACTAAGTGGGTACCTGTAGGAGGCATAAATCTGCCCCGGACAGGGCAAGATTCGAAAGGATGGTGCAGCGTTTGACTGGCCTTTTGAGCCCCTTTACATTAGGGTAATGATCTTAATGAAAGTGTGCATTTCTTAAGGGGAAGGAATATGCAGTAAAGACCCCCATGAGCTTTCCCAGTTCCCAGTCCAAGATGCCCACCCCAACGTTGCAGGACCCAGGTGAGGGTAAGTCAGCAATGGAGAGTGATTGCTTGAGTTGTGAGTATGCCCCCCTCCCCTATTAACCATAGTGACAACAAACAATAACAAAACAGCATATTTAACCAGCTCAAAGCCTCAAAGTTGTGGAATGTCCCACTGAAGAAAGATTTATGGGTCTGTAATGTTGCTCAAGGCTTCTGGGTCACTGCTCTTCCACCCCACCTGCCTCGAGAAGTCCCACTGTGTCTGAAGTCCCATCAGTCTCAGGTTGCCTCCATTTTGTTAGCGTCTCTGGTCAGCATCTCCAGCACCGCCTTTCTTTCCATAGCCATAGTATCTGGATCGGGCTGCAGTCTCACAGGCACTGTTTTGGACCATTGCCAGTGTGGACACTTAAATGTTTTCCAGCCTTCAGGGCTTGCTTGTCATCTACTTGAGATGGGGCCTTCGATGCCAAGTTCTCAGCAGGCCTCTGAAAGCAATCTGATTTGGTGGAGTTTGCCCTCAAGACGAAAGATGATCTAAAATAGGTGACCCCAGTATTATGAAACACCTGCATTCCTCAGGTGAGTAGTCACTGAATGAAAGTCACGACACTTTTGCAAAGTAATGGCAGCCAGGTTTTGATACAGCAAAGGTGTGTGTCTTCTGAACTGGATCTGGTGGATGTCGCAAGCCTTGCGAAGTATGCTCTCCTTCAGCTGGAAATCATGGATGCACACTAATATGTTCCCTCTGAGGGGCTTTCTCCATTTTTGGTGGGTCCACCCTGTGGACCCGGTCAAGCTTTATCATATTTGCCCAGCGGAGCCTCATGGATGTGGAGGGAGAGAGCCCCAATGTATTCTCCCAGGTCGGCCCCTTCTGCATTCGTCAGCACCCCTCTGATGCGTACATTATTTAACCTCGAGCAATTTTCTAGGTCCTCGGCATGAGCCTGTAGGTTGATCTGTTGTTCCTGAAGTTGGAGCACCTCCTGCTGCTGCTACTCGACCTCCTCAATGCAACCAAACTCCAGGTCTTCAAGAGCGGACACCCTGTCGCCCATCTGCTCCAGGTCTCAACGAACCTCTCAGAGATCATATGATAAGTCTTGTATGACCACCTGGAGGTCGTCACACTGGCATGTACTGCAGTGAGTGGTGTTTCTTCACCCTGGTCGACGACTTGGCAACCCAATCCACCAGGTGGACAACCTAAAGCAGACGTAAAATCAGTGACTTCCTATGCACCCACCCCTGTTGAGGGGGAAGTGCTTCCAGTACCAGGTAAGTCGGAGGGCATGCTAGGTGCAACTGCCTCAGGCCCTGACAATGCTAGTGTCCATTCCTGTCCCCACCGGGGCCCAGCTGATGTGTTGAACACACAGGCAATATCCTGGGTGCCAGTGGTGAAATTCGTCCTGAGGGCAGGTCCCTGCTGTGCCCCCCACTGTTGGGCAATGGATCAGCTGGGGGGTCATTTCATGTGGTACAGCAGACTGCCCCTTTTATGAGCAATTCTCCAGTAAATTCCCGGGTCTCGGTCCAGGCCCTCTCAGTCCAAGGAAGAAAGCATACCCCAGATCTAGCAGCAGCTGGAGTGTACTATAGGCCACGTGCTCACTGTCTTGCAGGTGACACCAGGCCGACACCCAGTGCTTCAAACACGGTTTACAGGTCATGCTTCGGACGGCGGTTGGACAGGGAATCTCCAAATCTTCAGTCACACTCAGCACCATGCTCACCTCAGAAGCCAATGTGGGTGTCTGGCTCTCAGCCCCTTGCAGTCCCCGAGCGGGGGGTCTATGACCACAGGGGCCATCAGCGACAAGGGCGATCTAATGTTGCGGGGGCACACATCGATGTAGTTGAGCTGCTGAGGGCACTCCCCTTTAGCTTCTCTGATTTTCTTGCCGCATTTGCCAAACTATCACGTGGCCGAGGGTCATCGCCTGCAGAGACCCTGAGTAGGCACTGGCCCAATCTAGGTCGACCGGGGGCCCCCATTTGCGGAATTGCTTTTGCAAGTGATTAGCTGTCATGGCACGAATTGTCCAGTCCTCACGCTGACCATTGGGGGTCCAATAGCAGCACAGCGGGCTCCAGGTAGCCCAGGCCCCAGCAGCCCAGCCGCTCGTGACCAGGGGCCCAGGAGCAAACTGTTGCTGTGTCCCCGACCAGGGGCCCAGGAGCGAACTGTTGCTGGGTGCCCAAACCGGGCGAGTTCATAATGGCAGACCTCACTATCGCCACATCTGTGGCATCAATGCTGGGGACACCGCACGCAGCCTCAGGTATGCCACTGGAGGTCCGCTGCAGTGAGCGTCTTTTCTGCTCCACCGATGATCGACTGGATGCCACCAGGCAGGCCTCAGCCGCTGTCAGTGCGGGAATCTGTCACCATCTTGCCGGCACTCACAGCCTTCGCCTCCCACGGGCTGTCTTGGGACAGACCATCCCTTGGTGCCGGTGGGGCCTCCCAAAGGTTCTCACCACAGTGCCTCACCCAGACTGCTACAGTGCAGAGGCCATGGGTTCGCTTGTACTTGCCAGGCAGTGTGCTATTCGGTGCTAAATTGGTTGGGAGAACAGAGAGACGGAGAAACACGTCTTTACTGTCTGCCATCTTGGCCACGCCTCCTGCCCCCTTTTTGTTGAATTTTGGCCTCAGGGTGGCCTTGGGGGGCTATAATGGCTAGGGGAGGGGGTCCGCGCACCACCTCCCCATATTTGATGATTTGGGCACGACAGATGGGGTACCCAGGGCCAAATGCGACCCGAAGAGGGGGGCCGCGTGGCTCCCCTCCCATTAATAATAAATGGTGGCCAGGGGAGATGGGGTCCCCTGGACCGAATACAGCTCAAGGAGAGGGGGTGCATGACCCCCTCCCATTAATTACACACGCACGCATGATAGAAGTACTATTTATCACTTAACTTGGTAGACAAAAGTACTCCAGGCTTAAAATACCATTGCGATAATGGTAATCACAGTGTGATTACTGCCTTTGTGATAACTAGCAATGTAAAAAAACATTGTAACAACTAAAATTCAAATGTTCTCATAGGTTTGTGGGCACACACAAACTGTCCTGGGCATACTCGCACTAAAACATTCACAAGCCGATTTATCTACTCCCAAGTAATATTACATCATAGAGGTGTAATGTTACATGTGGAGTAAATGGATTTAGAAGTAAAAATTCACAACTTATGGATTTAAAACATACATTTGCACCTGTAAGTACAAAATATTCTATTTGTATGTGTAGTTTACTGAGAAAATTCATCTTTAAAACATTTTGTTGCACTCAGCAAATTCATCGGTGTCTTTACTTTGTGCTGTCAATATAATCATCTGCTTTAACTCACTGGGAGTAACTCAGTTCTGAATCAGCCAATACCAAAAATCTAAAACATTGCACTCTGAAAAATGTATTAAGTACTGTGTACTCCCCTTTTCATTAACACAAAAAATAGTTAATAAAGTTTGTCTTCATAAGTCCCTTTATAACTCATGTCCAACTGTGTAATTTTAACCCTAAGAGATGTAAAAAATTACTCTGTAGGTTTACCCCTAAGTTTGGAGTAAATTTCAGTTTTTAAAATTCCGGAACTCCTGAGAAGCTGCAACAGTCACAGTTTTCTAGGACTACTCAAATTTATAATCATTGTCTGGATGTATGTGTAATTCTAATAAACGTATGCATCTGTAAATGTCCAAGAAGACTGACTTTGCAATTGCAGTTTTTTTTATTCAAATGAAATATATTTTTCTCAATGAGACTCCTCTTCAATTTTTAAGATTATCCTCCTCATTCACACCCTGAATAAATATTTGTTACTGAGACTGACAGGAATAATCTCCGACTGTATCCGGAGTGGGAATGTGCCGTACAAAGGTTTATAATACCCGCAGAAGGTTTGCATCCACTTAAATCATCTGTCATGTAGATGCAAATATCTGAAATAATTATGAATCTGCTGTGAGGCCACTTGCTATTGCATTGTATTGTATTGTAATTGAATTTATATAGCGCTTACTACCCCTGATGAGGTGTTGCTTTTTCGGCGAGTAGCACGGTACTCCGGAACCCATAAAGGATTGGTGGTGAATTAGTATAGTGAAAATATGAAAGTAATTTGAGCGGTGGATATGTTAGTCAGTTATTTGGATTGAGAAGGATAGTGGAGGGATAAAGAGAAGGGAAAAAGGTTTGCATTTATATAGCGCTCGCTACCCTTGATGGGGTGTTGAAGTGCTTTTTTGGCGATTAGCACGCTACTCTGGAACAAATACAGTGTTAGTGGTGAATTAGTATAGTGAAATATGGAAGTAATTTGAGTGGTGGATCTGTTAGTCAGTTATTTGGATTGAGAAGGATAGCGAAGGGGTAGAAGAGGTAACAAGGTTTGCATTTATATAGTGCTTGCTACCCCTGATGAGGTGTTGAAGTGCTATTTCGGTGAGCAGCACACTACTCCAGAACCCATTAAGGATTAGTGGTGAATTAGTATAGTGAAATATGAAATTATTTTGAGTGGTGGACATGTTAGTCTGTTATTTAGATTGAAAAAGATAATGGAGGGATAGAAGGGAAGGATTTAGAGGTTTTTTTTAATATACATTTATATTACAACCACCCCAATGCTCGGAGTGCAAGGTTAGTGGAAAGCACTAAATCCATACCTAAGGGAAGAAGCCCAACCACATGCATTTCAAGAAGGGCCTGAAAAACTGAACTGTTATTCCCTATGCTACACCTAGCTTCCTTGGCTTGGCTGACTTTTTGCCTTCTGACCTCCTGTTTTGCTGATTTAATTTTTGCTGGCTTTAGGATTCTGGGCACTTTACTACTGCTAACCAGTGCTAAAGTGCATACGCTCTGTCCTCAAAACATGGTAACATTGGCTTATCCACCACTGGCATATTGCATTTATATATGAGTCTATAGTAAAGTGCACTATATGTGTTCAAGGCCCGTAAATTAAATGCTACTAGTGGGCCTGCAGCACTGATTTTGCCAGCCACTTCAGCAGCCCTTTAAACATGGCTTAGGCCTGCAACTGCAGAGCCTGTGTGTGCAGCTTTAAATTGCCATTTCAACCTGGCAAGTTAACCTACTTTCCATGCCCAAACCTTCCCTTATATTAGATATATGTCACCCTAAGGTAGGCCCTCTGAAGCCTTATTGGCAGGGAGCCGTGTGTTTAAAAGGTAGGACATGTACTTTTGAGTTGTACATGTCCTGATAGTGAAAAACTGCTACATTCGATTGTCACTACTGCAAGGACTATCTCTCCCATAGGTTAACATTGGGATTGCCTTAAAAAATCTTTTAAGTGTAATTTCCAATTGGGAAGAGATAGGTTTTTGAGTTTGGTGTCTCTATGCTCACTATTTAAAATCACAACTCTTGGTGAAGTTGGATTTTGAATTACAAGTCTGAAAATTCCACTTTTAGAAAGTTGGCATTTTCTTACTTTAACCATTCTGTGCCTGTCCCTGAAATCACATCTGGGTTGGGTGACAGCTGGGCTTTCTGCATTCCCTCTTGACAGTCACACAAAGGGAGCTGGGGTGTGACATTTGCTTCTTGACGTCCCATCACCAGGCTGATTGGCCTTCATGAGGTAGATTGGGAGGGAGGAGTTGACACTTGCACCTGAATAGGGCTGTGCTTGTCCCCACAGAAAGAGCTGCATACCCCCTGTAGTAAGTCTGGAGCCAGGGCAGGAAAGGCAAGGACCTGGTGATTTTCAAAGTCCTCTTTGAAGTTTCTTCCACTTCAAAGACACATTTGGGTATAAGTACTGGACCCCTGGTACCACCAAATCAGAACTTTGCTGGAACCAAGGACATTCTGCCTGGAAGAAGAGCTGCGGTGCTGCAGGAGGGACTGCCACTTTGCTAACTGCTTTTCTGAGTTGGCCTGCTTCCTGCTGATTGCTGTGCTGTAGGAGGGACTGACAATCTGATACCTACTTTGCTAGTTTGGCCTGCTGCCTGTTGCTTCTTGCCTGGGAGTGAGAAGGACTGGACCTGCTCTCTACATCATTGAATCCAAGTTTCTCCAAAGGCTTGCTGGCGTGCTCCATGTTCTTGAAGTCTCAAGGTCATCAAAGACTTCCTTCAACTCCGCTTCAGCTGCTGGACACTGCCAACTTTGAGTCCTGCCCTTCCAAGAGGTGCCAATCCAGTCCTAGGTCTTAAAAGTGGGTTCTGCAGCTGTTTTCCATCAAAAGGTGACGCAGTGACAACTTTGCGCCGATCGAAACCGAGGCAGTGCCTTTCGACGTCAACGCAATGCAAATTTGCAATCTGAAGACACCACTGCAAAGCTCAACTATGGCGCAGCGCCTGCATCGTAAGGGGTTCGATGACGATGCTGGACCCGACTGCAAGCCTCGACTTCGACACATCGACCCAACTGCATGAATCGTAACCAAAGCATTGAGGACTCAACGTCAACACTTCCTCCATCTAAGGTAGTTTTTCAATAGGCCCTGCATGGGTCCTGTTGCCGGCCTGTCCTTCATCCCGGTTGGACTTGAACTATGGATTTACCCCGGTTGATCACGACCTCAAGTAACCTTTGAGCGCTATTGACTTCTAAGCACTGTTTTCAAATTTAATCTTTAAGAATTCATATGTCAAGTTCTCACTTATTGGATTTTTATCGTTTTGGTCTTGTTTTACTCAGATAAATATTCTTTATTTTTATAAATTGGTGTGGAGTCTTTTTGTGGTGTTTTCACTGTGTTACTGTAATTTAAGCGTAGCACAAATAGTTTATACATTGCCTCTTAAGTTAAGCCTGACTTCTCTGTGCCAAGCAACCAGAGGGGGAGCACAGGTTAATTTAGGTTGTATATCTGACTTACCCTGACTAGCATTGTGGTCCCTACTTGGACAGCGTGTAAACCTCTGCCAACTAGAGATCCAATTTCTAACACCCTATTTAACTGGAAATTTTGCACCTGAGGGTTGTGATTAAGAATATTATAATGGGCAACCATCACCGTTTCGACTCCAGCACTTCCCAGGTTTCTCCTTCTTCTTCTCTTCTATTTCTTCTCTTTTTTATCATTTTCCCTTCGCTGCTTTTTATTATTGATTTTAGTGATGTGTTTTAAAATGTAAGTTCTTGTGCAAAAGGCAGTGTTAGAAATGGGGGTCTCTAGTTGGCAGAGGTAGGTACCTTTGACCAAGTAGGGGCCCTTGCTTCTAGTCAGGGTAAGGGGGCTACACTCCTAAAATAACCCCTGCTCACCCCCTTGGTAGCTTGGCACGAGCAGGCTTATCTCAGAGGCAGTGTGTAAAGCATTTGTGAACACATACAGTAATACAGTGAAAACACTACAAATGGACACCACACCAGTTTAGAAAAATAAGTAATCTTTATCTAGACTTAACACAAGACCAAACGACAAAAATCCACAATACAGTACTCAAAATATGACTTTCAGATGGTAGAAATAGCTTAGTTCAATGTCGATGGTAAATGCGACACTTTACTCTCAAAGTACCTTGAATGCGTAACGCAATACAAACAAAAGGGTCGCAGGGAAGGCGATGCGTCAGTTCCTTGCTTAGGGGGAGGCAGCGCACCTGTTCCTTACTGTAGCGCAGGGGAGGCGATGCGTCTGTTCCTTACCGGAGAGGAGGCAAAGCGTCTGTTTCTTACTGTGATCCGGTGCGATGCGACAAGATGGCGCCTCGATGCGATGCGACGATCCGGTGCGATGCGACAAAATGGAGTCTTTGATGCGATGCGATAACTTGGATGCGATGCGTGCACGCCCGGCGGCCGTGCGGCGAACTCGATGGTTTCTTGAGTTGCGACAGGCCCTGCGACACGCTTTTCCGGTATGCGACGCGCTTCGTCGGTGATGCGACGGCAAACTGCTGCGGCGGCAACACGATTCTACGGCGATGCGACGGCAACAGCTGCGGCGGCGACACGCTTCTTCCTCGTTGCGTCGCGCTTCCAGCTCCCAGCGACACGCAGTCTCCAGAGGGCCCAAAACAACAGCAGGCACCTCTCTGCAGGTAGAATTCCTAGCAAGGAAATTCAGGGGGAGCTGGGGGTGAAGTCTTTGTGTCCCTGAGACTTCAGAACAGGAGGCAAGCTCAGCTTCAAGCCCTTGGAGATCTTCCTCAAGATGATTAAAGTACACACAAAGTTCCTTTTCTCCTTTCCTTGGCAATCAGTAACCACTGCAGGCCAACCCCAAACAGCAAACAGCACAGGGGCAGTCTCCTCCTTCAGCTTCCTTGGTTTCGCTCCTTGGCAAAGGTTTGTCTTGATTCCCAGAAGTGATCTAAAGTTCTGGGGTCTGGGCCCCAATATTTATACTAATAAATCCTTTGTTCTCTGAAGGCAGAGAGTGTCTGTACCTAGTCAAAACCAGTTCTGTCCTCCCTGGTGCAGCTTCCTGGCAGGAGGTGGAGACAGCATTGTTGAAAGCAGACTTGGCCCAGGTAGCTGAAAGGAAAACTCCTCCCCTACTCTCTATTCTATGAAGGCTCAGGCAAGTGAAAGGAAATCTCCTCCCCTACTCTCTATTCTATGTGGGCCCTATTCAGCCCAGCCCTGACTCATCAGACTGCTGGAGCCAAGGCCCTCTCCAACCCCCTGTCACTCACAAACCAGACATGGAATACACAAACCTAGCAGAGGCATACTGGATGGTTAGGCAAGAAAATACCTACTTTCTAAAAGTGGTATTTTCAAACACAGAATGTAAAAATAACCCACACTAAAAGATGTATTTTAACATTCTGAGTTCAGGCATACTAAACTTTATTTTCCTATTGTGTTCCCTGGGTCAGTTATGTTTATAAGATGTTATAATCAAACTGCCCATTCTGGCCTACGGGAACAGATAGCCTTGCAATAGTGAAAAACGAAATTGGCTGTAATTCACTATCATGCCACACACATCAGGGCATGTCCTACCGTTCACATACAATGCACCCTGCCCACAGGAGTACCTTGGGCCTACCTTAGGGGTGACTAATATGTAGAAGAGGGAAGGTTTACTGGCAAGTGGGTGCACTTGCCAAGTCGACATGGCAGTCCCAGACTGCACACAGGCTCTGCAATGGCAGGCCTGAGCCACATTTTACAAGCTGCTTCTGTGGGTGGCACAACCAGTGCTGCAAGCCCACCAGCAGCATCTGATTTACAGGCCCTGGGCACACATGGTGCACGGTAATAGGGTCTGACAAATAAATAAAATGGCCAATCATGGAGTCACTAATCCATTACAACAATTTACAATAGGGAGCACTTGCACTTTGGCACTGAATAGCAGTGGCAAAGTGCCCAAAGCATCTAGACCAGCAAAAACACAGCAAAAACATAGGAGCCAACAGCAAAAAATGGAAGGGAGACCCACGCCAATGGTGCCAGGTCTAACAGGCAGTTTAAGCAAACTCTTTTAAATAAAATATTAAATCCCTCATTTGTCCCATGCACTCCCTCTATTATTTTATAGAGGTCTGCAGTAGCTGAAAGGTGACATGCAGCACCCTTTGCAACCTGTTAATAAATAAATAAAGTAGTGTTTACCAATTGTTTTAATGAAGGGGCACAGGTAGTTTATGAAGAGAACAGATTATAGCTGATAACTTTCAGTGGCTCTGCTGGCATAGGAAGTTGGTCGGAAACTTTAGCTCTTTATTGAATCACTGTGGATAGTCAGATAAGAAAGAGATGGACTGGAGAGGAGGAGGTTTGTGACTTAGCTACTGCAGCTCAATGGCAAATTGTGGTAATGTAGTCTTTGATAAGGCATGTAGTTCTATCAGTGCCAAAAGCTGTGCTGACTGCTAGTGCCATTAGTAGATATGAATCATGGTCATGAACTGCCTTGAGTAGCTTGCTTCAGATTTTATGGATGGATGAGTTTGTTAAATGAATTTGATTTACTGATTTGAAGAGGTGATTGCTGATATCCCCTTGAAGCAGATGTGTCAATTTTTTTAAAAAGTAAGTTGCACCTTATGGTGAAGTTGTTGATGGATGTGTTGATTGTCGGTATTTAGAGTGGAGCTGTGGCAGTGATTTGTGTGAGAATTCAGCAGAATCATTGCTTCTAATAATTACTGGCTGAGCAGGTTTGTGGCAGCTGGAGCGAAGACCGATGAGTCGTAATTTGGTCTGAGACAATGCAGGCTGAATTGCAAGTTGAATAATGTTTTCATTGCTGTGATTCGTTGTATGTTGGGGTAAGAAGGTAGGAGAGAGGATAGTAAATACCCATATTATTATAATGCTCTTGTATGTAGAGGTCATGTAGTAATATCAAGTTTGCAGATATAGGATCTGCAGCACTCGGAAATAAAGTAATTTGCACATGATTACACAGTTTGGTTACTTGGGGATTTAAGGATTAGTTTAATGTCCTCAGATGCTACGTGAAAATTGTAAGGACCAGAACATCCCCCTGTTTATGTTGAAGCCTGTAAAAAGAAGTACAGTAGCAAGGAGGTGCCTGTAACAGAGAACAGCTTCTCAAGATGGGTGTGAAAAATGTGTACTCTCTGAGGTTTCGAGTGGGTGGTGACTCTTTTTGAGGTTGTGTCAGTTGCTCATTGAGCGTTTGTTTGGACATGGATTCGGGTGTCCATAATGAGGCGGGCCCTACATTGAACTTGAGCGTTCGGGCATATGCAGTATAATTTGGACCTATAGGCTGATATTTTATCTATTGGAGGATAAAGAATAGAAGAGTGTATTGTGATCGTTTTAAAACCTTATAGGAAAACTACATAATGTGAATGCCCTGAAGAAGTTCACGGTGGTGAACCAAACGCATTGCCTGTGGTTGTGGCTGTAACATTTGGAATTCGAACAAGAATTTAAGGCTGTTTGTAACATAAACTAAAGAAGAAATGAATCATTCTAAATTTTGACTGGACTTTTGTAGCTTTTTGGTGCACAGTATACTATATTTGTGATAGCGACTTAACTACCCTCTGGGATCCAAGTAATCTATCTGCACAACCGGAATAAAAATGATTTAATATATTTAGGGTAATATTCTGGTTGCAAACACATCTTATAAGTTCATAGTAGGCACACAATGTGCAGCTTTTTAATTTAAATAATATTTTTAAACAGTCTTAAAAAGTCCTGTCAGAAGTCTGTTCATCAGGGCGTGTAGTCAACGTAATAAATTGCTACCATTGAACATCTCGCAATGGTTTATGAAACACAATTGAACATAATGCGTCTGTGCTCCAGTCTCGTGCCATTCTGCAGAAAACATGGGTTCTTCACGATGCGGTGTCATTTACCTTGCTATCCAGTTTGCAGCCGTCTATACAGTGTATGTTTACAAAATGCCTAACGCCCTATCCAGTGCTCTCTGTAAATAGTCAAGTATTCTGGCTGTATTGTTTTATTAGATATTTTTGGGTAAGTAATAAATAATCTACTGACCCTTAGCTTCAAGCAAGCCATGCTGATGTTGTGAGGCGCCTCCGCCATTTTCAACTAATTTTTTTTTTTCTGAATCTAGATAGACTGAAGAAACTGAAAGCGCGACGGATGATGAATTACGTTCGGCAGAACAAATGCAAAGCATGATTAATGGGACGTTACACAACAGCGGCACAAAAGAGAACCCAACTGCGCAAAGAGATAACTTGCCTTTGCAAAAGAGCAAATTATTGTCTAGAGCAATGTAATTAACACCCGGCTTCTTCTCGAGTGCGACAAGCCCCGCCATTGTGCGCGCGACAATGAGCAGACTGAGGCGCATTCACAAGGCTGCACTTTGCAGGCTAAGCTGCGTGTGACACCCTGTACTGTTTTGGGACCAACGAGGCGTGCAATTCAAAGGCTACAATGATATTCCTGAGATAATAACGGCTGTGACTGATTCAACTTCCATTTTCCGTGGAGGAGACAAAGGCAGGGGAAGCTTAGGTTTGACTGTGATTTATGGTCTTTTTAAAAATATTAAGTAGAGCTCGTTGAAAGCGCGCGATCACCCTGTGATGTAAATGCCGTTGCCAGTAAGCGTTTTGTAATGGTGATAATATGCTTTCCGTCCTTTATCCGGAGGCACTGGAATATATCCTGCGTGGGCCTGCCCCACAGTACTTTTCTTGTTCATGAAAGATAAGTGATGGCTTTCGCTCAGACACTACCTTTTGATTATAAGCCGAAAATGCGCCAACTCACAACGAATCACGTTCCTCAGCTCAGTGAGCACCTACACACAGGTGATTGCACGTTTTGTTCTGTAATATAATGACACAGCAGAGGTCTGTTCTCACCAGGGCTAGATTTGTTCGAACTATTCTTTGAAATAGAAGAAAATCGAGGTATTTTCATACAGGACAGTATTTTTGTTGTATAATTAATCAAGTGATATTTGGAGAAATTCTTTAAATAAACTGTACTTGTTGTAATGTTAATTTTGTTGGCAGGATAACAGAGTAATAACGATTTACTTTTCTTTGCATATGGAACAAAGTACACCCACGTATTTCATTACAGTTTTGAAAGTGATGGAAGTCGTCTCTGATTATCTGTGACCACTCTGAGATTACCCTATTAAACTTTGATCTGGGACTTTTACATAAGGCTAAACATTACTAATTGGGAGAATTGGGGGTAGCCAACTCCATACTTTCGATGGATCAGATAACTTGCTCTTAGAAGCCTGACGAAATTGTCCCTATATCTAAAAGGGTGGTGTCTAAACTGGAGAACTAATGTTAACTTTCTATTTGAGATTAGCTGGGCAAATTTCATTGGGAAGTTCATTCGATAATGACTGTCTCCACAAAGGGTATTGAGTGGATTTCATACACAAGCCGATTATTGCAATTGATCAAGTTTTCTGGCTTCATTTGATAGTATGTTAATTTTGAGAAGACCTTCTAAGATTCAGAATACCTCAAGTTAGATTTGGGTAGGATATACTCTCTAAAGATCAGGTCTCGGTTTACACATTGTAAACTACGGTTCCCGCCTCTGAGGTAATCCAGAATACTGTGCATGCATTACTGCTCCCGAATTCTCAAACAGTCTTTTCGAAGTTGCATAAGTAAATACTACAAAAGAAAAAGAGCAAATGAAGGAAAGTGGGCTAGAGTTCATAATTGCAGCGTGCAAGTGGTACCAGTTTACACAAAACTAATTCATAATGCCTTACCACTAGTCATCAACAATTTTCACCATTATCAAACTCATTCGGAGTGAACCACTAGAGTCACTGAAAAAAACCTAAGCTCAACTCCTGGTAGCTATGGCACAGATCAGTCAGTCTTACCTTAGAGGCAGTGTTTAAAGCATATACACAGTATCAAAACGTAATAAAAGCAAAACACAGCACAAGAGAAATCACAAACCATTTTAGAAAAATAAAGAATATTTTAATACATAAAATGCCAAATATCCAATATGGACAAAGTGGAGGTATCAATATTTAAAAATTACGTTTCAAAATAGACCCAAAAGCCTTAAGCACCCACCATGGTCAACTGGTCATGAAAAACCGGGCCCTAGGTGTGATTTGAGGCTAACCCTGATGGGTTGTGAGCTGGGTATGGAAACCAGCTTTGACCAGTTTTACCTTCTGACGTAGTCTCAGAAATGGATGTCAAAACTCCTCAGTGTGGCAAGGCAACAGGCTGTGGCCTACGAATGCTCCTGACATCAGATAGCTGTTGGAGGAGGTCCCAGTGAAGCCATTAACTTTTGGTGGGAAAGCTCTGAGCAGGAGAAATTAAACTTTTGCTCCCAGAGAAGTTCCTTTGCTAACCGGATACTTTTGACGCCTTCACCAGATGGTGGATGATGATTTCTACGTTGGAACGTACTTTTTAGTGATCTGATTCTTCCAGTAGGTCAATGCTGCAGCCTGTAGCCAAACAGGGCTCCATGAGAACAGATACCTTCTCCGTGAGGTCCAGCTGCAGAAAAGCTCAGATTGGGAGGAACTTGAAGCTTCACACCAGTGACAAGGCACCTTCATAGGATCGACATGATAGGTTGGTTCCAGTCCTCCACAAGGGTTGGAGCCAAAATGTTTCTAAGACCCAGGTTTCAGGAGAAGTTAGGATGAGTACACTTTGACATAGGGTACTAGGACCTTAAGGACAGCACTTGGGGGTTATGTCACACTTCCCCAAGGCCAGCAGCTGGGTCCAGTCCAGGCCCATTTGGAACTTGTCAACTGTGAAGTTGCAGGAAAAGCCTATTGTAGGTTTTTGTGTCCCTGTAGCCCTAACAAGGGATCAGCCTTATGACACTGGAGTCCACTTCCTGGTCCTGGGTACATGAGGAAGAGCAGGGCCAAGGACTTCAGGGCTCGTCTCAGGTCTCAGACAGCAGGTTCAGTCATTTTCAAATCCACATGTCCAGTAGTGTTATGAGGACGGTACTGTGTGTAAAACATTGTACCTGCATGTGGGTTGAATTCTGGGTCCTCCCTAACCGATTAAGTAACAGTTTTTAGGGTTTACCCTACCCAAATTTGCTGCAGTTCCTGTATGCAATATTGCAAACAATCAAATAGTGGCCTTCTCTACCTAAAACCAAGATGGCACAACATTTTTTCCCTTGTGCAGACTGTGTGTGTTTTCATCCCAGAGGTGTGGCTACGGAAATGAGCAGCCCCTCTTCTGTTGTCTCTGTGAACTAGCTCTGGGGACAAATCTTATCCTGCTGGTATTGGTGCCTGCCTGACTGGGGAACAAAAAAAGGGCCTGCCCAGGTGTCAGTTAACATTTGATTGGGACAAGTAGGCCTCTTTGAAGTTTATCAAGTTCCTTGGCACATCCCACTGGCCATCCTGGCAATGACACTAGGTCTAGAAGTAATTCCCTTTGGGAAACATCAATAGCAAACCAAACCAATCACTCATCACTTATACAATTAAACAGTCGGAGAATATAACAGTAGCCAACAATTCAAATATGTGAATGTTTATTCATTAAGTAAATACAATTCGTTAAAAAATATTTAAAAAGAGTAATCAGCTCAAATATTAAAACCACAATTTCATCCACAATTATTGCATGATAAAAAACACATTAAAAAGCAAAGTGCAAATCAGCTATATGAATCAGCATTGGGAATCCAATCCACATCTAATTCTTATTGTGTAATAAAATACACCAAATGATAAACACAGAATAAATATTTTTTAACGAATTGTATTTACTTAATGAATAAACATTCACATATTTGAATTGTTTGCTATTGATGTTTCCCAAAGGGAATTACTTCTAGACCTAGTGTCATTTTGGTGTCCTGTCCCTTTGGAGAGTAGGACCCCTCTCTCTTTCTGTGGGCATCCTGGCAATGACACACCCAAGGCCTTTGTTCTGCTCTGGGAGCAGTTTTCAAACATAATCTATGGGCCTATTAAGATATCAGGTGACAGTTGGAGGGCATGAAACTGGGCCTCCAGCTCCTTTAGAAAGAGAAAAGTTAAATCTCTAAAGAGTTATTACAAATTCAACATTAAATTGGATTTTGAATAACTTTTAAAAAGTGTCTTTGAGCTGTTTCCTAACCAAAATTGACATTATTTAATATAATATTAAAGCCCAGTGTTTTCCTATGGCACAGCCAGCCTTACTAGAGTGAAAATACATTATGGGATTTTTTCACTGTAAGGACATTAATCTTTTGTATATCCTACTTTTAAATACCGTGCACTCTGCTTTATGGGCAATAATGTCTACTTAGGGGTGACTTAGAAATATTTAAAAGGAAGGTTTGACCTGTCAAAAGGGATTATTTTGAATGGCTGAATTTGCATTTTAAAAGCAAAACTGCAGTAGCCAGGCTGGAAATGGCAGGCCTTCCATCATGTTTCCACTGTCACTGTAATGGATGACACAATGGGTGCTGCAGTCCAGCAGTCACATTTAACTTACAGGCCCTGCACACACTTTGTGCCATATACTAGGAACTTATATGTAAGTTAAATATGCCTAATACGGGTATTCCAATTTAAAGTGATAAAAGGGGGAGCACAGGCACTTTACTTCTGGTTAGCACTGGTAAAGTGCACAGAGGTCTACAGCCAGCAAAAAGAGTCAAGGCAAAACTTGACTGGATTTTTTCCTAGTGCACCTTGCTCCAGGTTTTACCTAGAGTGATTTTTGCTAGGGATACACATATAATGAAGTTCTTGGTGTGTAAGAATTGCACATGATCTCTAAACAGGAAACATTTGCCCACATAATGAGATGTATCATTGATAAATGGCTGTGAGTGTACACTTTATAACACTGGTGCAAATTTCATTGTAGATAACTGTAATTAGTTGTTTGCAGTCAGTGCTTAATTTATAAAAGGCCCAAAGTTTAACTTAGTAGGTCACATTGGGAGCCACCTGCCTTTGATGCAGTCCACTGCAACAGCTAGTGCATACTATTTCATGTTATCCCTTTCTATTGCATGCAACAAACCAGGATTAATCTTTCCCTGCATAAGTGTGGACTATTGATCTTTTGAGAAAAAAATGACAAAATATGATTGATGTCCTCGTATTTCTATAGCGTTGCATTGTGAGGAAGTGCACTCAAGTGCCTTCGAACCCATTTTAAATCTTCTAGATTTCTTAATTATGGACCACCTGGTTTTAGGAACTATTCTGTGAGCCCCACTAATTGAGTCTCGCTCAGTGTAAACTCTGGTAAAATGGCTTTGACTGCTAAAAGCCAGTGCCTATCTTTTAAGATAAGGGGGCATATTCACAAGGACTTATCGCCGAGTTATCGCCACCTTAATGCATCAAAATCGGAGATAGATTTAACGCCCCATTCACAAGCGGGTGCAAACTGCAGACATCGGCAGTATTCCCGCGATAACTTCCGCAAAATTTATCTCCATGGGTGACACCACCAACTAACCCTAATGAAATGCAGAGTAGGCGTTCCCGTGCAAAAACTCACGAAAACACCACTACACCACTTTCACAACGAACTGCCAGATCTGCGATGCAAACCAAAAACAGGCGATAAGCCGCAGTAGCAGCAGAGAATTAACACCTGCCTTTTGCTGGTGTTGAGCAGGACGACTACCTGCAGCATGAAAGGGAGCCCAGCCAAGAGCCACATCTAAAGACCCACAGATGCCATGGAGACAATGATCATGCAGCTCCGAGACCCATGAGGGCCACAACACCCACCGCCACCACCCCCAGGCCCGCCACCACCCCCAGGACCCGTCCCACCCCCCCCCGGACCACCACAGAGGCAACGTACACAAAGACAGCGGACCCACCTTAAAAGCACCAGCCGCACAGACCGAACGCCAGAGGAGGACATTGCCCACTACAGGCCCAAAAGGACAACCATCCCCCGCATCCTGACCCACATCGCCCACCTGCTGACGGTACCAACACAGCGGACAACCAACATCCCTCCGCAGACAAAGCTGCCGGCTGTGCTGCACATGTTGGCCTCTGGTACCTTCCAACCCACAACTGCCAGAGTCAGAGGAGTCTCACAGCCAGCCCCATCCAAGTTCATCACACCTGTCCTGGATGCCATCATCAGCCTGGTACCCCAGCACCTCCACTTCACCCACACTGTGCAGGAGCAGCTGGAGACCAAGCAAGGCTCCTATGCCATAGCTGGATTCCCTCACGTGTCGGGGGCAATCGACTGCACACATGTACCTCTCGTGCCCCCTGCCGACACTGCACACAACTACCGCAACAGAAAGCACGCATCCCATGAATGTGCAGGGAACAGTGGACCACCCGGGACTCCTCAACAATGTCGTGGCCAACTCCCCAGGCAGAGTGCATGATTCCTACATCGCCCGACAGTCCATCATCAACCAGCGCTCCCAGGATGGCACCTATGGAAATGCAGCGCTCGTTGGTAAGTACCAAATGAACACACCACACACCTCCACCCCATAGACATGCAACTCACGACACTGGCAATGGGCACGCAGCAGAACTACATGCAACATGCCACACAACATGCCAACCGACCAGACACGACAACACAACTCCATTGGGAACCTGGGCTTGCCATGCACACAACCCAGCCACGGCATGGCACCACAGCCACACAATAGCAGAATGTGAGGAGAGGCTTGGAGCAGGCATGTGCGAGAGCAGCAATTGACTAATGAATGAGAACCTACCCAATGCCAGGTGTGGCGTGGAGGTGCCGGACAGACTCCAATGTGCAAACCACGGAAATGGCCATGTGGACATTAACTGCTGGTGCATGGAGTGTACTGGCCAGTGGACGCTACCATGTCCCCACAGGCTGTGGGGCAGAACGCGGAAATGTCGCATGTTACGTCCCCCCCTGTATGCGTGGGCCATGTGGGTTGGCCCTGCATACGCCAGGCCTGCGTAGGGGTGTGAATAAAAACCCTGTTGCACTGGGCGTGGTTCTCTTTCGGAATGGCCAACGTGTCTGCCAGGGCGGCGCCTCTCAGTTCGCCACGAGGCCGGCGCCGAGCGCGGCGGGGCCTGCATCCCCGTGCACCTGCTGCACCCCGGGCCGCTGGTCCCCAGACCCGTCATGCCTGCCCCAGCGCACCAAGGAGGCTCTGCTCACCTGCCGACACCGGCGTGTGTCAAAGAGGCCCCACCACGTGCCGGTGCAAGCTCCAAGCCCCAGTCCCGCGACCTTTGCAGCCTCTACAGACCATCTCTGGCCTCCACGACGCTGGCCCACAGTACTCCTTTCTAATTGACATACTTCACCGGCGTACTCTTCGGCCCAGTTGTTGGCACATGTTGTACTGAGTCGTGAGTTAAGAATGGCAGTGACCCCAAGTCCGTGGCAGCGTCCACATCACTGAACTCCCTCCTATCAGTGAGGCCAAAGTCTGCATCGCAAGCCGGCGACACGTGGTGCCACTAACCCTGTTCAACGCAACCCGGCGACACGTGGTGCCACTAACCCTGTTCAACGCAATCCGGCAACACGTGGTGCCAACTAACCCTGTTCAACGCAGGCTGGCGACACTTGGATGAGGGCTCAGGCCTACACTGCGGCCCAGTAGGTCCCACATGTGGAACTGTGTCCTGAGTCTTGAATGGCAGTGACCCCAAGTCCGTGGCAGCGTCCACATCACTATACTCCCTCCGATCAGTGAAGCCAAAGTCTGCATCGCAAGCACACGACACGTGTCTGTGGGCCTGTGCTGACCGCTGCCCCAGGCCTACACTGCGGTCCAGTAGGTCCCACATCCAGCACTTAGTCGTGATTCATGAATGGCAGAGTCCATACCATTGAACGCACGGAGAGGAGTAAGAGGAAGATGCGGCTCAGTCCGGATGCAAGCCGGATCCCCGTCACGGAGGTGACCGGACACTAGCAACAACTGACCTGGTGCCACCAACCCTGTTCACCGCAAGTCCGCGTCCCGTGGTGCCACTGAACCTGAACTATGCAGGCAGGTGGGACCATCCAACGTAAGCCGGCGACACTCGGTGAATGGCCCCTGCTGACCGCTGCCTCAAGCCTACACTGCGGTCCAGTAGGTCACACATGTGGAACTATGTCTTGGGAAGATATGGAGGAGTCCACACCATTGGACACCCCTCATCGCAGGCGGCATCCCCTATCAGCACTGGTGCCACTAACTCTGTGCGCAATGAGTCATGGGCACTTTCTGGTTGGACTTTGGTGGCATCTGAGTCCATGGCCTGGGGGTTGTCTGCATCATCATCTGGCTGGGACGGACTTGGTGTTCAACATGTGTCTATTCCATTCATCTCCACCATGGTGACTGTTTCTGCGTGGTTCTTCCCTCTACATCATGCCCTGGGGGTACACCTTCCACTGTCCACCCAGACACTCCGTGACAACCCCCTTTGTCATCTACGAGAACCTGCTCTGCTCTCGTGACCCTGCCCCAGTGCACCGCAAGTCAGCAGCCCGTGGCGGTAGGCCCGTGCAGGACGCTGTGCATCCGGGGCCACTAACTCTGTGCAGCTCAAGTCATGGAGCCTTTATGGTTGAATGGTTGTGTCCTTAACGATGTACACTGTTGTCGTTTTTTGACTGCACCAGGCCCTCCATGACGGCTGGTGTACACACACCGCACACATATCCAAAACAGGTGTCACTAGACATGTGAGCCTGCTAATAAACGTGGCCGGGCGCACGTGCCCGTAGCCATTCACACCATCTAAGCAAGTGTGTCCGTGTGGTCCTTATGTCAGCATGATGGGCCCGAGCCCTGCAACATCACAGTGTGCTGTCTTCAGTGGCCGATACCATGTCACCTCAGCAATGGCTGAGACCTTGGACATGTAGCTTCGCCCCCCCCCCCCTGCATGCACAAGCGGCGTGTGCTGGTCCGGCGTACGTCAGGTCAGCACCGGGGTGTGCTGATTAGGCAGGGGGATCAGGGCGTGGCTCTGGTCTGGCCTTGAGCAGGAAGTGCGGTAAGCATGTCTCTGTGTCTCTGTGTTGTCGCCACCAGGGCCACAGTAGTCGATGTTGCAGTGTAGCATGCACCCGTAGGGCGGGCCCGCACGTACGGGGAAATGTAGATGCGCAAGACCACTCGGGGTCTTGGCTCATGCATGGCAAGTGTTATGTGTATCAGTCCTGCGGCTGCATAAGTCAGATGCCTAGCCTCAATCGCAGCACGATCACAGCCAGCCATGGACTGTACACCTGTGTCCGCCCTGTCCGTATCATTGGCCTACACTCACGTGGCCGCACAACCTCAACGGCCAGCTTCACGGTGTTGTTGGCATGCCGCTGGACATGCGCGGACAGGCATGACAATGGTGTGCCGTAGGAGTGCACGTGATACAACCGCGCAGCACACACAAGTGTGGGGGCTTGCGGGGGGAGGAGCAGCTGTGAGGCAACGTAACACACAGTGAGGCCGCTCATGTGCCACATGCTTGGCATATCATCCATGATTTCCTGGGTCGCAGACATCCCACCCCACCCACGACAGGCCTCTGTACAGCTCCTGTATGCAAGCAGATGGTGAAGTTACTGTAGGGATGAAAGGTCCTTTGTCTGAACTATCAGGCGGTATCACATCTGCAGCTCCGAGCTGGGACTTGCATGTGCCCAGCACCCCCTGACAGATATGATAGCATTTGCTGGCGACTCCCACACTACGCACTGTCTGACGTGAGACCAACGTGTACACATCCCACACGCAGAAGTCCTTGATCGTAGTTAGCGTGCGTGAAATGGCCTTCACACGTACTCCCACCCCACCCCAGGCCTACACCCGTTGCACACAGACACTGCTCATTGCTCCGAGCTGTGCCATTTCATCCACAGGACTGGCACGGGTCAAGACAGTGCCGCTTCAAGCAGTGCCACTGACGCAATGGCAGACCATCCCGGACACATGCACAACTCCAGTCACCTGGACCTGTACAGTGCACGTCTGCTGCATGTACTGGGGGCACTGCCATTGGCAGTGCTGCGGATCAGTTACCGGCTAAGCTTCCGCCTTGCCAACGTCACCTGCATTCAGCCTGTGTTGCATTGTCGCTCGTGCATATTCGAGTGGACCATGGATGTCTGCCTCTCCAACGTAACGGTAGCTGACCTGGATTTCGACGTGTGTGTGCGCCCCCTGTTGGCCCATGACCAGGAGTGTCACCGTGATGCCCGTTTATGGCATGCCTGGATGATTGGCATGCATGCTGGCAACTGGACCTGGGAGATTGCACAAGTCGTCGTGTGCAGTGACCACATTGAGCCGCTCCCCTATTGGGCTTTAGTGCCAATTGGGGCCAGGGGTTGGAGTCAGCACATCTGTCCGGGACAGCTGATGGGCTACGTCGCCGACATGTTAGATGTGGTGGACAACGAGCTCTCATTGGAAATGTTGGCCTACGCTGCTGCACTCGCATTCATGGACGAGTGACAAGGTACCTGCAGCCACAACTGATTGTGACCCATTGCACGTGTCCCGACGCCTGGTTGCATGTTGGGGATCTGGTCACATGTCGCAAGACGACAGTGGACATGGCTGCATTGGCCTGGACTCCAGATCCATGCGCGGACAACCAACGCGGGTTGGCACTCACTTGTGTGGGTGATGGACTCCCCCGGGGTGGACATGGGTGCTTTCCAACGTTCCTCATTCAGACATGCTGCTGCATTGGTCTGCATGTCGTGGCACTTCTCTTGGCCGTACTGACACGCAATTGTTGATAATGTTTCCGCACCTTCACTTGTCTCCAACTGTGATGACTCTTGATTTGTATGCCAACGTGTGTGTCACGGCCTATCTGGGTTCCTGCCATATGTGCATTGCTACCCCATCAGGGCTGTGGGTTTGTACTTGTGCATTATCATGTCCCTGTTTCGTGCTTTGCCAGATGCGTATGGCCATTTACCGGCCACAAGCGGGTGCACTTGTGTCCTGTGTTCGGTTGTGCAAATGTTGCTGTTTGTACCACATTGTGTTCGATGTTGGGGTGCTCTGCTTCCTATGTGTGTGTGCTGCATTGTGTGTGAGATGTCCCTTCAGCTCTGATTTGGCTCACCCTTCTCCCTTTCAGGCAGTGTGGGTTTCACTTCTGTGCTTGTTCAGTGGTGTGATATTGCCGAGTTGTGTGACTTGTGCTCGGCAATATCTTGGGCATGGTTTGTCTGCAGTTGTGCTGTGCTTAATTGTGCATGTGTGCCATTGTGCCCATCTCCCCCCATCCCCCCAGTCCCTGGTCGTTCCTCTCCCTGTTGCTGTTGTGTCTGTTGATTTTGAGCAGTTTCTGGTCCCCGACTCCTGCCACCATCTCCAGACTGATGTGGTGGACACCATTTCCTCCATGTCATCCAGCTCTTGGTGTGGCGCTGGACTCCCACCTCCGGTGTGCATTGCTGCCTTCTGGTTGTTGGCATGTTTCTGCTTGTTTGTGCATTTCGCATCATTCCAGCTGTTCTGGTTTTCTTCCATTGCCCTCCTCCGCTCTCCGGCTGCATTCACCTTGTCCACGATGGACTGACATGTACAATGTTTTGTTGCCAATGGGGCTTGTGGGGTTGTGTACTAGCTCCGGCTGCCTCCATTGTGCTTCGCTGTTGTTTTCTGTTTGGTTTGTCTTCCTTTTTCCTGCTTTTGTTGTGCTTATTCCCGGCTGCCGTGTGTGTGTCGCGGGCCTGGCGCTGCTTATCGCTGCTTTCCTCATCGCGAATGGGCTCATCGCACGTTTTTTGGTGTTGGCGTTTGTGTTTTTATCTCCGTCGCGGTGGTTGTATCGCAGACATTGGCCGCGTTTTCGGGAGACTATCGCATGGTACCGCCGTGTTGTGAATTCCACGTTAACACGGGGTTATTTTCCCGCGATGGACTGCGATGTGTAAAGTTGCGTTAACATTTTTTGGAGATGTTTAGCGCACGTTCTTGTGAATATCCCCCAAGGTCTGTTGTTGTGCAGCTGGGGTGAGAGACGATGCTGGGATAAGAAGCTCTATGCTGGCTACATTTGCCCATATATGCACAAACAGGTACACCTGTGTGCGAGCTAAGCGACTGGAACTACTGGCAATCTTAGCATGGTATCTGCATGAAGGCAGACTGTTACAGATGAGACTGAGAATAAATTATGGACTGTGCAGGATTTACAATTTAACTGGGCATCCCCCAAAAAATGCACTCATTACATTTTGACTATAGTGTGATTCTATGTGCTTCACTGTAAGTCTGTAGTGCTTTAGCATACACGCATTACAGGTGAAAACGTTGCCAGCATATCAACTTCACATTAAGTGAAACTAGAGAAAATGAATGTTAACATCTCTTTCAATTAGTTTAAAAGATTTAGAGTGAAACTATAATACTATTTTTGGTAAAGAGTCTGAATATCGATGAATATCGAGTAGGAAATGTCGACTTGAACTAATATTGAGTGCAAAATATCGAGATACATAAATATCGACTGCAAGAATACAGTGGTCAAGAATATCGAGTTTCAGGTAAGAAATATCGTTTTCTAAATATCGAAGTAATTAATATCGTTTGCAAAAATATAGTTGTAAAAAATATAGTTTTTTTAGTTAGTGTTATGTATTTTAGTATGTATTTTAAATGTATGTGCTCTATTTTTTTGTCTAAGTATTGCATTTGTTTTTTAATATATGTGTTACATTTTTAGATGTTATTAATTTTATTTTAATTAAATTTTGCGTTTTAGTTCCGTAGCGGGTTGTGGGTTTATAGGGGAATAGGGTGGGAAGTAATTTAATTATAATAAATTGAATATTAATTTTTATTTATTAGTATTTATTTATTTTTGATTTTATAGTGTTAATTGTGGGAATTAATTTATAATTAATTAATTAATAATTGGCTGTTAATTTTTATTGATTAATTAATTGGTAAATATGTTAATGGTGTCATTTTTTTAGGAGCGGGTTGTGGGTTTAGAGGGGATAGGGTGGGAAGTAATTTAATCATAATTATTTAATAATATTTTTTATTAATTAATATTTATTTATTTTATATTTTATATTGTTAACTGTGGGAATTAATGTATTATTATTTATTTATTAATTGGTTGTTAATTATTATTAATTAATTGGTAATTATGTTAATTGCGTTATTTTTTTAGGAGCGGGTTGTGGGTTGATAGGGGAGTAGGGTGGGAAGTAATTTAATTTTAATACATTTATTAATATTTTTAATATAATATTTAATTAATTTTATGTTATAGTGTTAATTTTGTGAATTAATGTATTAATAATTATTTATATTTTGCTTGTTAATTGTTATTAATTAATTAATTAATTGTTAATTAATTATGTTAATTGTGTCATGTTTTACAAAATTGGTGGATGCATTTATAGTGGAATATGGTGGGAGGTAATTTATTTATAATTAATTAATTATTTGTTAATTAATGCTAATTAATTAATTAAAATTTAAATATGCCAATTGTGTAATAATTTTGGTGTGTGAGTTGTGGGGTTTATAGTGGTAAATGGTGGGAAGTAAGTTTTTTAAAATTAATTAATGATTTTTTGTTAATTGATATTAATTTATTAATGTAAAACTAGTTATGGAAATTGTGTCAATATTTTTAGGTGTGTGTTTTGGTGTTTATTGGGGTAGAGGGTGGAAAGTAATTTAGTTTAAATTAATTAATCATTATTTGATCATTAATATTAATTTATTAATTGATAAATATTTTTGGTAATTGTTTAGTTTTTATTTTGTTTGGGAATTTAGGTTCAATGTCTGTAACGTTTGGTTAGTACATTAATTTTTACATTTTGAAATGTGTTTTATATTTATTAATATTTGTTAAATTGATAATTAATTGTGTTAATTATAGAGGTACACTTTTTTGTTTAATTTAGATGTGTGTTGTACATTGTGTGGTGCTATAGGGTAGGAAAATAAATATTACATTTATGTAATTTTTTATTTTTTGATTAAGAAGATATATTTCTATTACAAAATATTTATTTGTTTGTAAATTGTTTGTTAAATTAAAAAAGTAATATTTTTATGTCAATTTTAGAATTTTGCTACATTAAAATATTTTTATATGTTTTGTTAATTTTTATATTTTTATATGTTTTGTTTTTGTTTTTTTAATTATATTTTGTATTGTAGTTGATATTTTGTTTGTTTTTAAATTAGAATTTTGTTCTGTGGGAATAGTAATTTTGACCCCTCCGCTATCCAACACTTTCACTGCTGTTGCATTCGCAGGAGTGGGAATAGTAATTTATACCCCTACGCTATCCAACACTTTCCCTACTGTTGCACTTGCTGGAGTGGGAATAGTAATTTTTACCCCTCCGCTATCCAACACTTTCCCTACTGTTGCACTTGCTGGAGTGGGAATAGTAAATTATTCCCCTCCGCTATCCAACACTTTCCCTACCGTTGCACTCATTGGAGTGGGAATAGTAAATT
The DNA here is from genome assembly GCA_963921515.1 of Calotriton arnoldi. NCBI lineage: Eukaryota > Metazoa > Chordata > Amphibia > Caudata > Salamandridae > Calotriton > Calotriton arnoldi. The sequence continues at coordinate 1,443,304 of CAWUFW010004273.1, read as the reverse complement.
ATTCACCTCCGCTATCCAACACTTTCCCTACTGTTGCACTCGCTGGAGTGGGAATAGTAGTTTTTACCCCTCCGCTATCCAACACTTTCCCTACTGTTGCACTCGCTGGAGTGGGAATAGTAATTTTTATCACTCCACTATCCAACACTTTCCCTACTGTTGCACTTGCTGGAGTGGGAATAGTAAATTATTACCCTCCGCTATCCAACACTTTCCCTACTGTTGCACTCACTGGAGTGGGAATAGTAATTTTTACCCCTATGCTATCCAACACTTTCCCTACTGTTGCACTTGCTGGAGTGGGAATAGTAATTTTTATCCCTCCGCTATCCAACACTTTCCCTACTGTTGCACTCGCCGGAGTGGGAATATAAAATTATTTTCCTCCGTTATCCAACACTTTCCTTACTGTTGCACTCACTGGAGTCAGAATAGTAATTTTTATCCCTCCGCTATCCAACACTTTCCCTACTGTTGCACTCATTGGAGTGGTAATAATAAATTATTCCCCTCAGCTATCCAACACTTTCCCTACTGTTGCACTCCTGGAGTCGGAATAGTAAATTATTCCCCTCCGCTATCCAACACTTTCCCTACTGTTGCACTGGCTGGAGTGGAAATAGTAATTTTTACCCTCCGCTATCCAACACTTTCCCTATTGTTGCACTAAATGTAGTTTAAGATGTAGGTTTAAAAAATATTACATATTTTAATATTTTAATTTATATTATAAAATTTTTTTAATTATGTTACAGGTGTATGTATATATATATTTATCTTTATTGTTTCATATATTTCTAACATTTTATAATTAATTAAAATTATTATTTATTCATTATTTTTAAGTAAATATATATATATTACATTTTATATATGTATGTTTAATTTATTTTTAAATTACATTTATTACTTATAATTGTTAAAATTTACAAATAAATCTAAATATTTTTTTAAGTAAAATGTATTAGTTAATTTATTTTACAATATTTATAATACATATAAACAAAACTATATTTTGTACTTCGATATTTTTAACGGTATTTTTTTTCTCGATATTTTTGTACTTACCATTATGAAGATAGGAGGTCGATATTTTTGACAACAATATTTATGTCACGATATTTCTGTAGGTCGATATTAGTGTTGTCGATATTCTGTCAGTGATCCACTATTTTTGCCATATTTGCATTCCCTTGTGTAATTTGAGTGTTGCAGCATTTCCTGTGTCAGATTCTATTGAGTTTTTGCCTTGAACTGCGATTGAGTCGATGACTCTGCTGGGCAGCAAAGAAGCAGCTGGGTACTTGAGCCATAAATAAGCCTAGACAAGAGGCTAAGGAGCGTAAGGAGCAGGAGGGCATGCCCTGAGCTCATACTCATCTCAGAGAGAGCAGTAAAAAATCAACTCCCTTAAACTTGAAAAAGTTTAGAGTACAGAAGGCCTGAGGTTGACACTCATGCTAGGTAGAACACACCACCAGTAGCCAAACACTGCAAATTTGATCTTTCTAGGACAAACATGGCATGAGAAAGCAACTGTTGACCCATAGCTTTGTACAGACACTGCCTGGTTGATTACCCGGGTCTTCGGTTCAAGAACCTCTTGACCACAATGAGTATGCCCTTGAGTTACCCTTGGAAGCTTGTGGCCATGTGGGTCCCCCTGGGGATCACCCACAGAGAGAGCGCATGGCTCCCTATTACTTGACTTAGTTATTCCTGGACATGGCCAGTGCCCTTGAGAGAGTATTAGCACAGAAACGTGGTGTTCCCCCTTTGTTCACGTAGGTTCCTCCAGTGAGGTCCAGCACCCCTGGTGAATTACACAGAGTATTGAAGTGCTAGTAAGGGAAAAAGCCCCAGCAGCAGTTCTGTGTGCTCACTCCCCTGTTTTTGTGCCTGTGACAGCCATCAATTTCCCCCACCAACATTGAGGACAGGTGGACAGGAGAAATAAAGACATCTCCTCAGCCGGCACTTATCAGTTTGCTGACTTGGAGTGGAGCCAGCCAGGCTGCATGGGCTTGAGTTCCTGAGGAGCCTCAGTAAAGCTCAAAGGTGTATCTTAGTAGGGGAAGGGGCACTCGCAACAAAGAAAACGTTTACAACAATCATTTGATTAAAAAAACTAAAAAAGGGAGCAAGGAAAAGTAAAGTATTTTTGGGTGTATGTCAGATACGATCACCACATAAGCCCTGGTGGAGCACTGGGAAATTTAAACAGTTGACAAAAGTGATACATCAGGAGAGGCAGAGGCACCATCAAAGACTGGAAATGGCTTTGGGGGCTTAAAGTAGCAGAACCTCCACAGAAGTTTTACTTGAAATTTGGTATGGACTACCTTCTCTCTCCCTGGACCAGGTTAAAAGGATTTGTGGAGAGTTATGTTTGTTTTTCAAGAACTCCTGGACCTGGGTGTTTAGTCTTATGGCCCTGGTGAACATGTACCTTTGTTACTAGGTCCTGTAGATGCTTTGCAGTCAGGTTAGAGATTGACAAGAGACAGTGGGTGTAGCCAATACAGAAATATTACCACCCGTTGAGCAATCTTAGCAGATTTCTGGAGTCTAACACACTTTAGTTATTTGAATTATCTGTATCAGTTATTTTAAATTGCTTGAGCTTACACTATGAAAAAATCAAAAGAGTAACAACAAATGCTTTCTGTGGGTTGGGTTAATAATCACTCAAGGAGATGGTGAATTAATTTCAAGCGTTTGCAACTTCCTCTGAACCTTGTAAAGCATTGCACCAAGTTTTTTCCCTCTGGGAAGAAAAAAGGGATTAGGTGAGTGACCAGGTGGTTTGATTTCTCCGACTTACTACAAAAGGGTGGAGAGCTTTTCCTGAAATTCATTCTCTGTCCTATAAATACACGTTCATGGGGTCTCCTGTATTTTTTTTACTGTAGCATAGTTATGTCTCCTTTATTAGGTACCAGTGGTCTATAGGGAATTCGCTACTCTGGGATGCATCATATTAGGAACTGCTTCTAGTGCAGCAAGTGCATTTCAGTGTTGAGTATTCCTGGTAGGATAGTGATATTTCAATTATAGCCTACATTAACAGTATAGGAGTTAAAACTCAATCATTTGTATATTTTTTTGATTTTATACGATATGGTGACTTAGGCCCAGATATAAATCTGAGTGGATGGCCAGTGGGTCCGCCATGGAGAAGGAGTTAATTACCCCATGGTGGAGAGGCTGTCTACCTAATTATAAATGAAAACCAAGAAGCCGATCATTTATAAAGGCATTGGCAGAAACTGCTGTCACAGCTGTTCCTGTCAATGCATTTTACAGTATTCTGTTCTTCTTTTCAAAAAGAAAACTCATGAATTTGGATTTTCTTTTTGAAAAGAAATAAAGAGTAATGCTCCCCTAGCCATGGGAGGCTTCTCTCATGGCAAGGGTAACATTAGATTGGTTTTACTGTTCCTTACCACCAGGTTTTACCTGCCCTTAAGCTGTGGGCAAAAGTAAGGTCCACCCGCAATTACAATTGTTGAGCAGACCACTACATTGCCATTGCGACGAAGTACCCTCTCCTCCAATGTATAAATAAGGCCCCTATTCGATAGAGTGGATAGATCATCAAAAGTCATAATTGACATTTGAATACTCTTTAAAAGATATTATCTTCTCAAGGCGCCCCTACCTGACTCCTCAAATAATATATTTAGCTCAGCTGAGCAACCATGTCTTTCAATCATTGGACTAGCAGTGATTGCCAGTCTAAATGGCTCAATGATCTTGCTCAGCCCCTGATGGAAATCAATCTCTTTCTAAATTAGAAAGCTTTATGCACTATACTAAGCTGTTCTTGGCTTAAGTGTACGTGTGTATGTATAAATGTATTTGTATTTGCATGTGTGTAAATGAGTGTATGTGCCTGTGAACGGTGGTTGATTATGGGTGTGAGTTTGATTGTGGATGAGTGGATGTGAGCATGTGTGCACTCTGGTAAGTGGATAGGTGGAAGTGAGTGTGCACATGGGTGCCCAACTCTCTGGGGCCGATTCCGATCTCGGCCGGTAGGGCTCCGAATCGGATTCGGCATAACCGGATCCGATTCGGAGCCCTATTTCCCGACCGATTCGTACGCGCGTCCGGACGAGCGAGTACGATGCGAAATCGCAGACCGACTCGTTCGGGCGTCCCAACCTCTCCGACCGACTCGTTCCCGGGTCAAACCGCACCGACCGACTCGCTCGGACACGACACGCACCGCGCAATGGAGACGTTCCCCGTCCGGGTAAGTACGATGCGCGCCGCGAGCAGTCCGACCGACACGCGCCGTCCGGCTCGAAAGAGCAGTCGGAGCCGTACTTCGGGGGTCCGTGTCGGACCACCCTGTACGCGTAGCCGCGCGAGTAGCACACAGGGGGGACCCATATGTCCCCCCTACCTGTGCGTGTACGGCGCGAGTCGCTTCGCCGCATACCCGCTGTAGGGGGCGCCCTTGTTCGCCTCGCACCCATTGAGGCAATGGGAGCCCGCGTACGCGTTGTACGACCGGGTCCCATTGACTTCAATGGGAGTACGATAGCATAAGGACGCATCGTACTCGTTCGGTCGGGCTGCACGGGTCCGATTCGGTCGGAAATCTCTCCGGGTCCGGCTCGGTCGGAGAGATTTCCGGCCCGAATCGGAATCGGCTCCTCTATCCCTAAAACTTTGGAACTGCCACTGGGTACATATATGGTTATGGTGGAGGTATGGATTGCTCATTAATTACCCTTTCTTGCTATAGACATAAGCAAACCCCATTTCAGACAGACAACTCAACAAACAAGCATTCAGAATGACCTGCACTGTAACATATCTAACAATTGTGCAATCTGGCCATTCTCAAAGCGAGAAAAATGAAGCTCATGAATCAGGGTCACCATTTAGAGAATAAAACTTATCTCCTTCTGCGGACAATAGGGGTACGCTAGACCATGATGGCGTCGTGATCTGACCAGTAATACCCATTTGGCCACGAGTAGCATTATCCCCAGCATCCCCAGCCTTATCCCCAACATTATCAACTGTTACAGGCTGTGCATCGGACCGTATATCCAGCTGTCCCCCCGATGAGACGCCTGATGAGATATCGGGATATGCCAGAATGCCATTGCTGTTCTGAGCTCCGTCTTTGCTATGTGCAGGCACGATGTCCACTGTCTCATCAGCAATTGTACTGCTATTAAGCTGAGAGGAGCACCCCCGACTTCCATGAGACTTTCCTCTCTGCTCAGGGTCTCGACCAACTCCCCTGAAAGTCGTTGTGATTGTGGACCCACCGCAGAGATCCTGCCACTCTCGGCATTTTCGGCTACACTCTCCTCAGTCTCCTGACTCCCAGCGCTGCACAGCTCCGCTCCAGATTTTGCGGTTAACCCGGCAGCCGACCGAGGTGAGGGAGTACTCAGACCAAGGCTCGCATCCCCGGGCGCTGCATCAGAGACCGCATCAACCACCACTTTGGCTGCCAGATCATTGCCAATGCCACCCTCCGTGAAGCCGGAGTTTTTTCGAGCCCCGGAGGCGGCAGAGATAGTGTTGGAGGCCACCACCGATTTGAATGCCTCAGCTACCATCGGCTGCCGCAAGGAACCCTCCACAGCAGCCGCAGCAGCCCGGAGGCGAGTGCCTCCCGCAACACCAGCTTCTCTCTGCCTCGTAGCGCTGTCATCACCCTTCTTTGCTTGAGGCCCTCGCCGCCCCTGACTTGAGCCTCGTCACGCGTCTGGTAGAGAATCCTTCGTAGTGTCTCTGGCCTCTTTGGCCGCTCTGCTTGGCTTGGGAGCCATAGCTTGCTATCGGTGCCTAAACAGCCTCTGATGCTGCCTCTGATGCAGTAAAGTGAGCAGCCGGTGGGCCAGACCGAGCCTTTTTAACCGCAACAGCAGGTATCCTCGAGGGAGAGCTCGTGTGCCAAAGCGAAGTAGGTGAGTCAAGCCCATATTATGCCATCAGTCTATGCATCTTTAGGTGCCTCGGGAGAAGTGAGAGCCGGCACCGCTCTCGCCGAGATCAGTCGGCGGCCATCTTGCCAGGAACACTCTCCTATTGTCCCCAGAAGGAGATAAGTTTTATTCTCTAAATGATGATTCTGAATCATCTGGGCTCAGCGAGCTTGATACATCTGATGAGACGGTTTCGGGGGAGTCGTCCACTACCCAAAAAACTCATCACAGTAGATCCTCCAACTCAAAGCGACAGGCAAGGGCTAAAGCTAGAAACTCGAAGTCAGGTTCTGCTACAGCTCGCAAACTCGAATGGGATTATTCTGCAACAATAATGACTACGGGCCTGATTCACAGAACTAACTTACGTCAAAATCCTAAACTTACAACAATTTTGGTATTCACAGAATTAACTTACACATTTGGGTATTCACAGAATGAACTTACACATTTGGGTATTCACAGAATGAACTTACAACAATTTTGGTACTCACAGAATTAACTTACTCATTTTGGTATTCACAGAAGGCACTTACTCATCAATGAGTAAGTGCCTTCTGTGAATACCAAAATGTGTAAGTTACACAAAATGTGTAAGTTACACAAAATGAGTAAGTTACACAAAATGTGTAAGTTACACAAAATGTGTAAGTGTCTTCTGTGAATACCAAAATGAGTAAGTTTATTCTGTGAATACCAAAATGAGTAAGTTCATTCTGTGAATACCAAAATGGTAGTAAGTTTAGGATTTTGTCATAAGTTAGTTCTGTGAATCGGGCCCCTTAAGTATGGCTTATGGATCTAATCTAGCGGGTAGTGTTCAAGGCGGCTCTAATGGCCCTAATAACTCTGAATCTGCGGCTACCTCACCTACACTAGAGCTATTGTACGCTACTCTTAAGCAGATGCAGGGGGAGGCCAGGCAAAAGAGCCGAAGATCACTAAAAAACTGCAAGGCGCTAACCGCAAAGTTAATAAGCTGTGCACCAACATGACTGAACGGGTAACTCAGGTGGAAGAAAGAACTGTCGCTCTGGAGGTAGAAGTTGACAAGCTTCAGACATTTAAGGAATCACAGGCAAAACAGTCTATGGATATTTGCTGGAAGCTTGAAAACTTCGAAAACAGGCAACGCCGAAATAATGTACGGCTACTCGGACTGGCAGAAAATGTGGAGGGGGAGAACATTATGGCTTTTGTCGTCTCTCTGCTGAAAGGTGCTTTCCCTGACCTTGCCCATTGGAATTGGGAGACGGAGGTTCAGCGGGCTCACCGCTTCCCATTGTCTAGGAGGACTAATGCTAATAACCAGGGGGAGAGACCTAGAGCAATTTTGATCTATGTTGGGAATTTTCTATTAAGGCAGGCCATAATAGATCGGGTCAGACCAGATTCGAAACGATCTCATGAGGGTCACACTTTCTTCGCTCGGCCTGATTTCTGCCACACTACGGTCGAGCGGAGGTGGAGACTCCGACAGCTGATAACTCCCTTTCAGGGGCTGGGTTGTGAGGCTTTTTTCCTATTTCCCGCCTGGCTTAAGGTTATCTCGAATGGGAGGGTGAGAATATTTTTTTCTGAGATCAAAGCACAAGAATATCTCACTGAGCTTAAGGAAGCAAGGGGGAGGAACGGAATGGGCCGTACCACGCAGGGGGGCTCAACTGCTGATTAATTATTGATGCTGATGTTCATGTAGGCTGTTTATGTAGGCTCTCGGGACTTGAAGCTCTGGAAGTATATATTTGCTTCGGGCCCAATATGTTGTTATTTGATCATCAGACTTGGCACTTCGGTATTCGTCACTGATTTATGTAGGCATATGGGGGTGAGATCACATAGGCTCTGTGTGCCTGGGGGGGTGGGAGGACTGGCACGGCTCGAGATGCGAGATCGGCTGCCATACATAGGTCATGCTTGACCTATCTGTCTGTAAGGTGTAGGGGGGGTTAGGTCTTTCTAACGGGGTGGGGGTAAGGGGGGGCGGGTAAGGGCACAGCACAGCACTGCACAGTACAACGCGTGAGGGAAGGCATGGAGATGCGCTCTGGGAATAAAAATGTGAGGAGAATGAGCGCAGTAAGATTAAGTTTTGCTATACCAAATAGGGATAGCACGAAGGGGACTCTGCTGACCTTGTGTAGGAACTGGAAAAGCATAAGATGATGAGACTTCGAATAGCTTCAGCTAACGTCTGCGGGCTAAATGATCAAGGCAAAAGGCAAAGGGCGGCAATTCTGTTTAAATCTTTACGAATCGATATATTATGTGTGCAAGAAACTCACAGCATGTCCGCCGTGTAATAACACTCTTTGATGAAACAGAGATCTCGGGGGACCCTATAGCCGCTCTGCTCTTGGATGCTGAGAAGGCATTTGATAGGGTCTCCTGGGAGTTTCTGTGGGAGACTCTGAAATGGTTTGGTTTAGGAGATGGATTTATTAAAGCCATCCAGGTGTTGTATAGAGCTCCTACAGCTAGCTTAAGACTAAATGGGGGCTGTACGGCACCTTTCTTTATTGAGCGCGGAAAAAGGCAGGGATGTCCATGGTCACCCCTCCTATTTGCTATATATATAGATCCCTTAATACGACTGCTGGAGGTCAATAGCGGAATCGAGCCTATTGTGTGTCAGGGTCTGGAATCCAAAGTACTGGCCTACGCGGACGACGTTGCCGTCGTCACTGCAAATCCTGTAACCGCACTCACTGTGGTGGAGACGGTCGCACGGGATTTCGGTAGATTTTCAGGCTATGCACTAAACAAAGCAAAAACACAGATTATTAAGAACAGGCATGCTACTATCGCTGACCCACGAGTAACTGAATCAGCAGTCTATCTAGGTATCACCATCATGCCGGAGCTGGGGAGTCTGGTCGCAAGGAATTTCGAGCCGGTAATTAGGAAGTCGCGATCTGATTTTGATAGATTTAATAATTTACACATGTCATTGGTGGGCCGCTGTAATGTGGTCAAGATGATGTTCTTGCCAAAAATACTTTATCTGTTTAGGGCAATACCGATTGAATTTGAAAAACACTGGTTCGTAACACTGGAGAATATAGTTAATCGCTTTATATGGGCGCATGGGAAAATGAGGAGGGCCCTTAGGTTTATGTCACTTCCACGGGAAAGAGGGGGCTTTGCTGTTCCTGATTTTAAAATGTATTTTTGGGCAGCGGCTCTCCAGTATATGAGTATATTATTTGGTGCATCCCCTGCCGAACCTGCGGAAGAAGTAGGGCTCCCTGATGTATACAAGCTATTGCTCGGGGATCAAGCTGTGAATTGTTTTATGAAATTTAGTGAGCCTAGTTATTACAAGAAGACGAAATTCAAGACACTATTGGCTGCCTTTAAAATCTGGGCGGCACTCAAAAAAAAGGTCGGTCTTGGGAGGATCAACTATTATACCCTGCTTTACAAAAACCCCATGTTTCCTGAAATATTTTCTGACAGGATTATGGCGGGGTGGGCAGAGCGGGGGGTTCGGAAGGTCGGGGATCTAATGCAGAGGGAAGGTTTTCATCAGTTTTGTGATATCCAGATAGAATATGGGTTGGATAGGTGTCATTTTTTCAAATTCTTGCAGCTACGAAGTTTTTTCAGCAAGAAGGTGGGCTGTTTAAATGGGTTTAGCAAAATTAAAATCATTGATATTATTAGAGACAGCAGGCAGTGTGTCATCCGGCTAATATATGCTGAATTAGCCGCGCTTAAACAAGATGATTTGGTTAAGCATGCGGGTAAATGGATGGATCGGGTGGGGGTTGAACCAGAAAGGTTTCTTGACTCTTTAGAATTGGGTCAGACGGTTATGTGCTCGGCAGGGCTTCAAGCACAGCACTATAAGACTGTATTCGCACTCTACTATACCCCGGCAAGAATTGCACAGTGGGGCGGGCAGGTAGGAATTAATTGCCCGCGGTGCAATGCACCCGAGGCTGATCTGGTACACATGTTTGCATCCTGCTCACGCCTCGAAAATTTACTGGGCTCCATCACGAAGTTCTTTGATTTGACACTAGGGCTGAAAGTTATGCTAACCCCTGCTCTGATACTTCTCGGTGTTAGCAATAATGAGGTGCAAGATCCATCCTATCAATTTCTCTTTCTGGCTATGGCCGTAATACGTATAAGTATTGCCTCTGCGTGGCTCGACCCGATGCCTCCAACATTTCAGCAGTGGTCGGCGAGGCTACTCTCAATGTTCACTCTGGAAAGAGCTATATACGAGAGAAAGGGTAAAAAAGCGAGACTCTTGGGTCGACGCATCTTGGCTCCTTTAATGAGATGGAAGGAGTCACATTAGGCTAGGGATCCCTGAACCATATGCTGAGAGGTACTAGAAAATCTATTTGGTGTGATGTGTGTTAGCAAATGCTGTAAACTCTGTTGTCTGTAACTTGAATTAACACAAGGTCGAGATCTCCCTTAACTATATCTTGGAGCTGGCTTTGGTATTGCTTATTTCTGTTTTTGTTGGTATATCGGTTTAGGATGAATCAATGTCTATTTTCTTTATTTGACTGCCAAAAAAGTATGGTTGTAACCTCATGTTTGAATATTGTATATAAGTTTGTGCTGTTTATTAAATACAAAAACTTAAAGAAAAACATTAAAAAAAAAAATGAATCAGGGTCACAACTAGACCCAAATTAGAGCTTGACTCCAGGTCTCATTTGTCACTTCCCTGCTGCCTAGCTCTGCTCAACTCTGCCATGTTTTCTTCCCCTGAGGCCCCAGGTTGGCTCTCGCTTCCCGGCGTGGTAATTCCTCTTATTGCTACATGCATTCTTAAGGCTGGTAATATTTGGCTGGTAATATTAGGATATTTGTTTGTTTTTGTTACCCTGTAAACATCTGATAAGTTGGCTTAATTCTGGTTGTGATTGTGCATTTCTGTTTACTTACTCGCCAAGAGATCACTGCTCCGCAGCTGGCTCCTGATGTTTTTCCTGCTGGTTTTCCCACTCCACACCCTCTTGCCTCCCAGCCAGTCATTCACCCAGCCCAGGACTACCTATAGAGGTCAATGCACAGCTGCACCGATGGCGTGCCTAGACCACGCCCAGCACCAGGACCCCTGGTCCTCTCACCATCCGGCACTACACCACTAAGGAGCTCCTGGCCCTGGACCCCAGACACCGCAACAACAGTTCCTCCACGACCTCCCCATGATCAACCAAATTTCCCTTTATCTGGCACCACTGCCGCTTCTCTTGCTACACAGCACCACCTACCCACACTGGTACCCACTCCGCCTCCACACAGAGGATTACAAATCAATCAATCAATCACAAGATTTGTAAAGCGCACTACATACCCGCGAGGGTCTCAAGGCGCTGAGGGAGAGGAGGGGGGGTGTTGCCGCTACTGGTCGAATAGCCAGGTCTTGAGTCGTCTCCTGAAGGTCAGAAGGTCTTGGGTCTGTCGTAGGTTGAGGGGAAGGGTGTTCCAGATCTTGGTGGCGCGGTGAGAGAAGGATCTTCCTCCGGTGGTGGTTCTCCGGATGCGCGGGACGGTGGCCAGGGAGAGGTCGGCGGAGCGGAGTTGACGGTTGGGAACGTAGAAGGAGAGTCGACTGTTGAGGTAGGCTGGGCCGGTTTTGTGGAGTGCCTTGTGTGCGTGGATCAGGAGTTTGAAGGAGATTCTCTTGTCGACGGGGAGCCAGTGCAGGTTTTTCAGGTGGGGGTGATGTGACTGTGGCGTGGAATGTCGAGGATCAGGCGTGCAGAGGCGTTTGGATTCTTTGCAGTCGTTTCATGAGCTTGGTCGGGGCTCCTGCGTAGAGGGCGTTTCCGTAGTCGAGTCTGCTGCTGACGAGGGCCTGGGTGACTGTTCTTCTCGTGTCTGTCGGGATCCACCTGTAGATCTTGCGGAGCATGCGGAGGGTGTTGAAGCAGGAGGAGGAGACTGCGTTGACTTGCTTGGTCATGGTGAGCGTTGAGTTGAGGATGACTCCCAGGTTGCGTGCGTGGTCGGTTGGTGTCGGGGGTGCCCCTAGTGACGAGGGCCACCAGGAGTCGTCCCAGGCTGATGGGTTGGAGCCGAGGATGAGGATCTCCGTCTTGTCTGTGTTCAGCTTAAGTCGGCTGCACTTCATCCAGTCGGCGACGGCTTTCATTCCTTCGTGGAGGTTGGATTTGGCGGCGAGGGGTCCTTGGTGAGGAGAGGATCAGTTGAGTGTCGTCGGCGTAGGAGATTATGTTGAGGTCGTGCTGTCGGGCGATGCGTGCGAGTGGAGCCATGTAGATGTTGAACAGTGTCGGGCTGAGGGAAGATCCCTGGGGTACGCCGCAGATGATCTCGGAGGCTTAGGATCAGAATGGGGGGAGGCGGACGCTCTGGGTTCTGCCGGAAAGGAAGGAGGTGGTCCAATCCAGGGCCTTGTCTCGGATCACTGCGTCGTGGAGGCGTGTGCGTAGTGTGCGGTGGCAAACAGTGTCGAAGGCGGCGGAGAGGTCCAGGAGGATGAGGGCCGCCGTCTCGCCGTTGTCCAGCAGGATCCTGATGTCGTCTGTGGCGGCGATGAGGGCGGTCTCGGTGCTGTGGTTGCTGCGGAATCCTGACTGGGAGGGGTCCAGGATGCTGTTATCTTCGAGGTAGCGGGTGAGCTGTCTGTTGACGATCTTCTCGATGACCTTAGCTGGGAATGGAAGCAGGGAGATGGGCCGGAAGTTCTTGAGGTCGCTCGGGTCCGCCTTGGGTTTTTTGAGTAGGGCGTTGATCTCGGCGTGTTTCCAGCTCTCTGGGAAGGTCGCGGTCTCGAAGGAGAGGTTGATGACGTTGCGCAGGTGGGGTGCGATGGAGCTGCCGGCTTTGTTGAAGATGTGGTGTGGAAAAGGGTCTGATGGGGAGCCGGAGTGGATTGTGCCCATGGTCTTGATTGTGTCCTCGGTGTTCACGTTGACCCAGGCTGTCAGGGGGTCGTGGTCGATGGGGTGCGGCGGATCTGATGTGCCGGGGCCTGTTGGGGTCGTCCGGGAGTCGAAGCTGTCGTGGATGTCGGCGATCTTGCGGTGGAAGAAGGTGGCGAGGGAATCACACAGGGCTTGCGACGGCGGGATGTCGTTGGCGTTGGAGCTGGGGTTGGAGAGTTCCTTCACGATGCTGAAGAGCTCCTTGCTGTTGTGTGCGTTGTTGTCGAGGCGGTCTCTTGAAGGAGGTCCTCTTTGCGGACCTGATGAGGTGATGGTGGTTGCGGATGGCGTCTTTGTGGGCTGCGCGGCTGTCCGGCGTCTTCTCGCTGTGCCATTTGTTCTCCAGTTTCCGGCAGGTGCGCTTGGATGCTAGGAGTTCCGAGGTGAACCAGCTGGCTCTCTTGCTGGTGTCTTTGTAGGTTGGTTTTTTCAGCGGGGCTAAGGTGTTGGCGCAGTCGTCCATCCATCGTCTGAGATTGCGGGCGGCGGCGTCGGGGTTGGAGGGGTCGGTGGGTGGGCTGAGTGCGAGGTTTGTCTGGAGTTGGTCTTCGGTGACTTTGCTCCAGCATCTGCGGGGGATCTGTAGGGTGCGGTGGTGTGCGGCGGGTTTCCGGAAGGTGAAGTGGATGCAGTGGTGGTCGGTCCAGGTGAGTTCGGAGGTGTGGCTGAAGGAGACGTGGGAGGTTGAGGAGAAAATAGCGTCGAGCGTGTGTCCGGCGATGTGGGTCGGCGTCGTGACGAGCTGTTTCAGTCCGAGGTTGGCGAGGTTGTCGATCAGGGTGGAGGAGTTGCTGTCGTTGTTGTTCTCCAGGTGAAAGTTCAGGTCTCCGAGGAGGATGTAGTCGGTGGAGGTCAGGGCGTGCGTGCTGATGAAGTCAGCGATGGAGTCGCTGAACTGGGGTCGGGGCCCAAGGGGTCTGTAGACAAGGGTGCCTCTAAGGGTGGTGTTGGGGTCCGTGTGGATCTGGAAGTGCATGTGTTCGGCGGTGCTGAGAGTGTCGTCGGTGCTGGTCGAGACCCTGATGGTGTTCTTGTGGACGATGGCGATTCCTCCTCCTACTGCGTTGATGCGGTCTCTACGGGTGATCTTATAGCCGTCTGGGATGGCTATGGCGATGTCGGGTGCGGAGGAGTCGTTCATCCAGGTCTCTGTCAGGAAGGCGACGTCTGGTGATGATGTGTCGAGCAGGTCCCAGAGCTCGACGGCGTGTTTGCGTGCGGAGCGGGCGTTCAGTAGGATGCATCGGAGGTGGTTGAGGTACTTCTTGGCGGGCGCTTCGGTGGCTCTGAGGCTGGTGTAGCTGCAGTTCCGGCAGGTGAAGGGACCATGGGTGCGTTTCGGGGCGGCCTTGAAGCAGTTGTGTGTCCGTCCGGGGTTGAGAGTGTGGAGTGTGGTGGCATCGTATCGGCGTCGGTCCTCGAGGCTGGAGCAGGGGGCGCATGGCCCAGGGGTTCTGGCACTGGGCGCGGTCCAGGCGCGGACGGGCGCAGACGGGCTTGCCTTAGGCGCGCCTTCGGCGCACCAGCGGCGCGGCCGTGCTGCAGCCGCCATATATGGGGAGGTGGGAGGGAGGAGCAGCTGGGAGGCGGGAGGCAGGGGCAGCGAGTGGTCAGCGAGGGGGGCGGGGCCGCAGGGGACACAGCGGCGGGAAACAGGAGGGCGAGGGGGTACAGAAATCAAAAAGGGCACAGGGGGGCACAGAACAAAAAACAGTCACAGCAGTGGGGGCACAGAACGGAAGGGCAAAAACAGTGGAAAAACAGTGGGGGAACAGAACGAAAAAACAGTGCACAGCAGTGGGGCACAGAACGGAAGGGCAAAAACAGTGGAAAAACAGTGGGGGCTCAGAACCAAAAACAGTCACAGCAGTGGGGGCACAGAACGGAAGGGCAAAAACAGTGGAAAAACAGTGGGGGCACAGAACGAAAAACAGTGCACAGCAGTGGGGGCACAGAACGGAAGGGCAAAAACAGTGGAAAAACAGTGGGGGCACAGAACGAAAAACAGTCACAGCAGTGGGGGCACAGAACGGAAGGGCAAAAACAGTGGAAAAACAGTGGGGGCACAGAACGCAAAAACAGTGCACAGCAGTGGGGGCACAGAACGGAAGGGCAAAAACAGTGGAAAAACAGTGGGGGCACAGAACGAAAAACAGTCACAGCAGTGGGGGCACAGAACGGAAGGGCAAAAACAGTGGAAAAACAGTGGGGGCACAGAACGCAAAAACAGTGCACAGCAGTGGGGGCACAGAACGGAAGGGCAAAAACAGTGGAAAAACAGTGGGGGCACAGAACGAAAAACAGTCACAGCAGTGGGGGCACAGAACGGAAGGGCAAAAACAGTGGAAAAACAGTGGGGGCACAGAACGAAAAACAGTCACAGCAGTGGGGGCACAGAACGGAAGGGCAAAAACAGTGGAAAAACAGTGGGGGCACAGAACGAAAAAACAGTCACAGCAGTGGGGGCACAGAACGGAAGGGCAAAAACAGTGGAAAAACAGTGGGGGCACAGAACGAAAAACAGTCACAGCAGTGGGGGCACAGAACGGAAGGGCAATAACAGTGGAAAAACAGTCGGGGCACAAATATAGAGGGGAGAGACAGTAACAGTGACGCTCACAATGACAAGAACCTACCTACGGCCTACCACTGGCCACCAGGGATGAGGCGCAGGTGGTAGCCTGCGGGTGGAGGAGGGCCTCAGATCAGCAGCAGCAGGGAGCTGGACGCACAGGTGGCGCTGTGCGGATGGGGGGCGACCTACCCAGAGGTCAAGGGTCGCTCAAACCGGGACCTCTCCAATGCATCCTGCTCAACACCCTCTCCCTCTGCAAACATGCTATGGAAATCTGGGACACCATCACTGCCCTCTCCCTGGACATAGCCTTCATCACCGAAACATGGCTCAACCCCTCCTCTAACCCCGACATCGCCACAGCCACTCCCGATGGCTACAAGATGTTACACCAAGAGTCAAGACCTCACCAACAAACACGGCGGCAGCCTTTCTCTTAAGCCTGGGCGGAGTTCACGGAGCTCCACGAGCATCGGAGTGCATTAGATAAATGCCGTTCGTGGTGATTTTCAGTGCCAGGTGCTTGTCCGCACTGTGCAATCATCACGAACGGCACCATGCACAGCGCAAGCGGGCGCTGCTTCCTGTCTGCCGCTCGAGTCAATCAATCAATCATGTGTTTGTTAAGTGCGACTACTCACCCGTAAGGGTCTCAAGGCGCTGGGGAGGAGGGGAGGTGCAGGTTCCAGTCCATCAAGGAGGGGGTCTGTCGAAGAGCCAAGTTTTGAGGTTTCTCGTGAAGATGGGGAGTGATGTTGTCTGTCTGAGGTGGAGTGGCAGGGCGTTCCAAGCTCTGGCCACGAGGAAGGAGAAGGAGCGGCCTCCCGATCTGGTCTTTCTGGCGTGGGGGACCACGGCGTAGGAGAGCTGGGCTGATCGTAGGGTTCTTTTGGGTGCGTGGAATTTGAGTCGGCTGTTCAGGTATGCTGGTTTGGTGTTGTGGAGGGCTTTGTGTGCGTGGGTGAGAATCTTGAAGGTGATTCTAGCCTCGAGAAGGTGATTCTAGCCTTGATGGGGAGCCAGTGGAGTGTGCGCAGGTGCTGGGAGATATGGCAGTGTCTTGGCAGGTTGAGGACCAGTCTTGCAACAGCGTTCTGGATGTTTTGTAGCTTGCGGGTGAGGTTTTTTTTATTCTGGCGTAGAGTGCGTTGCCGTAGTCAAGTCTGCTGGTGACGAGGGCGTGAGTGACAGTCTTTCTGTGCTCGAGGTGGATCCATTTGAAGGTCTTACGAAGGAGGCGGAGGGTGTGGAAGCAGAAGTATGCAACTGAGTTGATCTGGCGGTCCATTTTGAGCTCGGAGTCCAGGATGAGTCCAAGGTTGCGTGCGTGGTCCGTGGGGGTGGGTGGGCTTCCGAGGGCGGGGGGCCACCAGGTGTCGTTCCAGGCATTGGGGTGTGGGCACATGATGAGTACTTCTGTTTTGTCAGTGTTGAGTTGTAGGCAGCTGTTTTTCATCCATTTGGAGACGGCTTCCATGCCTTTTTGAAAGTTGTGTTTTGCTGCGTTGGGTTAGTTGGATAGGGAGAGGATGAGTTGGCTGTCGTCTGCGTATGAAACAATGTTGAGACCGTGTGTTCTGACGATGGTGGCGAGCGGAGCCATGTAGACGTTGAAGAGCGTGGAGCTGAGTGAGGACCCCTGGGGGACTCCGCAGGTGGTTGGTGTAGGGTCCGAGAGGAAAGGAGGGAGTCTGACCCGCTGCATTCTGCCGGAGAGGAAAGAGTGGATCCAGTCGAGGGCCTTGTCCCGGATCCCTGCGTCGTGGAGTCTGCGTGTTAGGGTGCGGTGGGAGACTGTGTCGAAGGCCGCTGAGAGGTTGAGGAGGATGAGGGCTACTGTTTCTCCTCTGTCCAGGAGGGAGCGGATGTCGTCTGTTGCAGCGAGGAGGGCGGTTTCTGTGCTGTGGTTTTTTCTGAAGCCGGATTGGGAGGAGTCGAGGATGTTGTGCTCTTCGATGAAGGTGGCGAGTTGGCTGTTGATGGCTTTCTCGATGACTTTCGCTGGGAACGGGAGCAGGGAGATGGGTCTGTACTTTTTGAGATCGGGGGTCCGCTGAGGGCTTCTTCAGGAGGGGGTTGATCTCGGCGTGTTTCCAGTCATCGGGGAAGGAGGCGTTCGCCAGGGAGTGGTTGATGGTGTGGCGAAGCATGGGTGCGATGGTGTCGGCGGCTCTGTTGAAGATGTGGTGGGGGCAGGGGTCCGTGGGGGCCCCGGAGTGGATTGACTTCATCGTCTTCAGTGTGTCTTCGGTGGTGAGGGCTGTCCAGCTGTCAATCGTTGGCTTCAGGGTGTGGGGGTGGTTGGTGAGGGTTCAGCATGTGGGTTGTCTTCGTCGAAGTTGTCGTAGATGTTCTTGATTTTGTGGTGGAATAATGTGCTGAGTTTGCTGCAGAGGTCTTGTGAGGGAGGAATGTCAGTAGACCCGCTGGTGGGTTGTGGCGAATTCCTTGATGATGCTGAAGAGTTCTTTGCTGTTGTGCGCGTGTGTGGAGATTCTGTCTTCAATCGCTGTTTTTCTCGTGTTTCTGATGAGTTGGTGGTGGGCGTTGGTGGCGGCTCTGAACTTGTTGTGGGCTTCTGTGGATTTGGAGTTCCTCCAGGCCTTTTCGAGGCGGCAGCATGTGCGTCTGGACTCTCGAAGTTCTCTTGTAAACCATCTGGCTTTCTTGACATGTGTGTTATTGTTCTTCTTGAGGGGGGCTATGGTGTTGGCGCTGTTGGAGATCCATCTGTGCAGAGTTTGGGCTGCGGTGTTGGGGTCGTCGCATTCTGCGGTGGTTGGGGTGAAGTTGCCGAGTGAGGAGGTGAGCTGGTCGTCGGTGATTTTGGTCCAGTTTCTTCGTGCGATGTCCGGTCCTGAGGTGGTGTTGGTCCAGGTTTCGGTGAAGAATGCTACGTCCGGGGAGGTGCTGTCAAGGAGGTCCCAGATTTCGGTGGCATGTTTGTGGAGTGATCGGACATTGAGGAGGATGCATTGCAGGGTCTTCGGTTCAGTTGTGTTCTTACGGGCGTGTTGTGCTGGGTCCGTGTTCCTGGCGGTGCTGCAGGTGTGCCAGCAGCGGTGACAGCTGAAGGGTCCGTGGGTGTCGGCTGGTGATGCTAGCTTTCAGTTGTTGTTGCGGCCTGGGTTGAGTGCGTGGAGTGCTGCTGGGTTGTAGCGTTGGCGGTGCGGACCAGGGTTCCTGGCGCTGGTCGCGGTTGGGTCGCAGACGGGCTTGCCTTTGACGCGCCAGCGGCGTGGCCGCACAGCGGCCGCCATTAAGTAGGGGTAGGGGAGGGCTGGACAGCTGGGAGGCGGGAGCGGGGAGGGGAACTGGCTCAGGCTGGTCACGCTAGGGGGGAGGGGCCACGGGGGCAGCAGCGGCGGGAAAAACGGGGGAAGCAAGCAAAGAAGAGGAAAAAAGGTAAGGAGTGAAAAAGAAAAGAAAAAGATATAAAGATTAAAAGGGTGAAAAGAATAAAGGGTGAAACGGAGCAGAAAGCAGAAGAAAAATGCTATAGAGAGTGAGAGGGTGAAAACGCTAAAGAAGCTAAAGGGTGAAAACGGAGCAGAAAGCAGAAGAAAAATGCTTTAAAGAGTGAAAGGGTGAAAAAACGCTAAAGAAGCTAAAGGGTGAAAACGTAGCAGAAGGCAGAAGAAAAATGCTTTAGAGAGTGAAAGGGTGAAAAAACGCTAAAGAAGCTAAAAGGTGAAAACTGAGCAGAAGGCAGAAGAAAAATGCTTTAAAGAGTGAAAGGGTGAAAAAACGCTAAAGAAGCTAAAGGGTGAAAACGGAGCAGAAAGCAGAAGAAAAATGCTTTAGGGAGTGAAAGGGTGAAAAAACGCTAAAGAAGCTAAAGGGTGAAAACAGAGCAGAAAGCAGACGAAAAATGCTTTAAAGAGTGAAAGGGTGAAAAAACGCTAAAGAAGCTAAAGGGTGAAAACGGAGCAGAAAGGAGAGGATGAAGGGGGCAGAAAGCAGAGCGAGAGAAAGGAGTCAGAGGTCCACTGGACCACCAGGGATGAGGCGCAGGTATAACCTGATGGTGGAGGAGGGCCTCGAACAACAAACAATACGGGAGTGCAGGGGCTCAGGAGAGGCCTCACTTAATGGTGGAGCTGCGAGGGTGGGAGAGCAACTTCACTGACAATGAGTCAGTGGTCTTGCTCCGTCGAGTAGATTTTTACTCGAGCAGCAGCTTTCTCAACGCGAAATGACTGTTTCTCAATGGGAGCGATCGCGAGCATACGCGACCACTCACAATGAGAAATCTTACCGCCCGCGTTGTGAAATTTCGCTGGGAGGTTGATTTTCCATGCTCGCGCTCGCCAACTTGATTTTGACGATCGAGAACGAGGAAAAATCTCGCTGGGAGGTGGATTTTCCTCGCTCGCGCCTGACAATTTGACGTTGATGAACGCGAGCGAGGAAAAAAACTCAGCTCCGCTGCGCGAAGTGGAGTTTTTCGGAACTCCACGAGATCCACGTAACGCGGAGTGCGGAAAACTCTGCGAAGGGAGCGGAGTTCACCGCCCAGACTTACTTTCTATCATCTTCAACACCTCAACGTTTGACTACAGACTGACTCCAAGACCATGATAAGATATGATTGAGAAGATATGTTTATGTACATAAAAGGAGTCCATTTAAGACTGGTTGTCGACAACGTTTCGACCTCTGTTATTTTGAGGTCATCATCAGGACTGAGCAAGAGCGCTATGAATCTAAAGAAATGAATAGAAACAAAGAATATAAGAAAATAGAGCAGACCCTGTGTCGTGGTTACATTATGCATAGATCAATTAGGTCACTTGCCTGTATAATAGGAATCAAAAACGACATCAATTGAGCAACTGGGCATGTTCATCATCAACATCATCAATATTTCTATATTTGATTATTAATTAATAATCATTAAAGTACAAACAAGAAGTCCTTGACAATACAACTTTCATCCTAAAAACAACAGTAAAACAATTTTAAGAAGTTAAAAAAAGGTATAAAAGATTTTATCTGGCATTTTCATTAAAATTACAATCTACAAGAAACAGCATACTTTGGTATTGCGGAAAAACAGTTAGGCATGTATAGCAGCATTCATTTTTAAGGCACACTTTATAAAAGACACAACAGCTTAAATAACATTTGGATCTAATAATAATTATGAGTGCAAAAAAGCTGGTCTATATTGGTAAAAGCCTTTAGATTTTAAAATAGGAGACAGATATCTTTTTCGCTGGAAGTAATATGTCAGACAGAATAAAACCAAATGTACCACGGTTTGAAGAGAGGTTCCATCACAAGGACATGTTAAAGTGAAATTACTGTCATATTGACCAGGAGGGAAGCAGAGACTGCACCGTATTGAGCCCAATCAAAACCTAGTGAGCAGGGATCTCTCCCATGGATTTTTAACCACGGTAAGATAGGGCTCTGGGCCTGTAATTGTTTGTATTATCTTACAGGCTCTTGCTATCATTCTTTCCAGGGCCCTAGATTCCCTTGTTTCCATAGTTTGTCTCAGATATTTCTCTTTTATCCTCTTCCCATCTGCTTTAGTAATAGACTGGGGAGCGTAACACAATTCGGGATGTCCTATTTCAGCAGTCAGATTTTTTATATATGCCAGCCATGGTTTCTTGTCCCCCAGATCACAGCCAAGACAGTCCTTAATTACTTCACTGTTAAAGACTGTGTGATCCCCACTCCAAACAGAGATCCAGAGAAGTAATAGAGCTATTTTCACAGCATCTTCTGCAAATCCCAATCCCAAGTCATCATGCATGAAGGTGCTGGGACTTGCGGGACCAGCCCAAGTAGTTTTTGACAGAATCTATTCTCTTCTCTCTGTATTTTTAAACAAGTGCGATAGTGCCAGATGGCTGCACCATACATAAGAACTGGCAGACATTTCATCCTATAGATCTGTAAACGGGGAACTATAGGTTTGTTGCCTATTGAGGCGGAAAACTTAAAAGAGCACCACAAGCTTGATTAAAACGTTGACCTCTAACAGCCATACATGGGCTCCAGTTGCTATGTTGTTCAAAAGTGACTCCCAGGTATGGAAAAGTACTTATCCACAATATTACTTTACCCTTGATACATATGGGCCTATCTTCGGAGGTGATCTTCCCACAAATCATAATATGGGTTTTGGGAATTTAGGTATCCAAATCTAGATCATTCATATATTTACAAACGTATCCACCAAGCCCCTTAGATCACTAGATGTGCGGGTTAATAAAACTGCATCATCTGCATACAGCAGAGATGGGACGAAAGCAAAATTTATCCTGGGCATATCATTACCGATTTCTATCAGAAACTTATTCAAGCTGTTAATGTACAATAGAAATAGGAGGGGGGCCAGTACACAACCCTGCCTAACACATCTAGGGAGGTTAAAGGAGTGTGTGTATCCCCCTTCTGGCCAAATCTAACAGTGCAGCTATCTCTGAGTGCATAGCTCACAGAAAATCCAGCAGGGTTTGTGGCAATCCCATATCAGATAATATGGACCACAGCTTTGACCTGTTAACTCAGTTGAAGGCACTGCTTAGGCCCATGAATGCTAGATGGATAGTACTTTTCTTTGCCACCACATATTTATCTATCATCAACTCTAAATTTAGGCATTGCTCCATAGTTCCCTTCCCCTCCCTGAAGCCATACTGTACTGGACTCAACATGTTACTAGTATGAGCCCATTCCTCCAACCTCCCCAAAATAACTCGTCTGGCCACCTTTAAAACAAAATTAAGCAAAGAGATTGGTCAGTAGCAGCAAGAGTTCTGACGGACCAGTTTTTTAAAAACTGGCACAATTGTGGCACACTTCCAATCCATTGGTATTCCTCTAGCAACAGCTCCAATAAGGATATTGGTCATCAGAGGGGCCCAAAATGGAATATTTTGTTTGTATAAATCCATTTGGATTCCATCTGGGCCAGGAGCTTTATTGGCTGGACTAGTCCTAATCGCCTCTCTTACTCCCTATAAGTCGAATGTTAGAGGTATGGGAAGCTCATATATATCCTCAGTGCCTTCATTGGGTCTACATATGTCCCCCGAATAAATATTTGAGAAACATGGTAGTCATTGTCCTGATGAGATAATATTACTTATATCATTGTTGATGAGTGAGGGCAAATATTTGCCCCTAACTATTTGCCAGAATCTTCTGGTATCCCTCTTGGCGCAGGCGGTCATTGATCTGTCCCATGATTCCTCCATTAGTGTTTTTTTCCTATGTTGTATAGCCTCCTGGTATCTTGATCTTGCCAGTATAACGTCTGGTTTACTTATTGGCCTAGTGTTAAGGGCCTCTCTAACAATGTATTTGCTAACCTACACTCCAGATCAAACCACCCAGATTTGATTTGCTTCACTGGGGCGGAGAGGCTCTTCATGATCTCCTTAATAGATTTAGTAAGTGTCCCAAAAGCTTCCAAAACTTCGTCTGGAAGAGAATCAATCCCAAGCAGTGGGTTCATTAGTAGATCCATATTAGCAGCAACAAGGGACTTAAGTAACTCGGGAGTCTGAGTAGTGCTCCACCTAACTCTACGCCCCTTATCTACAGTTTCCATCCCAGTTAAACCAGGGTTAGTGACACTTGCTACACCCGTCGGTATTGATAGTCCAAACACCATAGCGTTGTGATCACAATAACTGGTGGATATGACAACACCTGATCTAACCCTTTCTCCCATTGATCTTGATAAAACAATATAGTGAATGGCTCTTCCCTTACCCCACCCTATAAAGGTTGGTTTGCTGCTAAAATCATGTCCTACATGCAAACCTAAGTCTATGGTGTCAGTGTGACCTAAGGCTCTTATCAATCGCTGGCCTCTATCACCTGTGCCAGCTAAAATGATATGCTGCACTTTCTTCATAAAAGTATTGTCATCTAAGTTAAGTTGACCTATCTTGGTGTTGAAATCCCACCCTAGTACCGAATTAAAACACTGTAGCCTTTGACGGGCCCTAGTTTCAAGAGTGTGCAGTACCTTGAAAAGTGTAGCGATTTGGCAGCCCACGTTTATCACTGCATTGTAAAAATTGACCAAGAAAAAATTTAAATTCCAACTTGCCACCACCCATATAACCTGAATCCCAGTGTGCTTGACAGGGATGACTATAGTTTTGAATAAATTAGATATACAAATCAGGATAGATAGGCCACCTTGTGCTCTACGTCCTCCCTTCCTAATGCAAGGACGTGAAAGGATTCATATCCATCCACGAAAAAGGGTTCACATGCCCAGGTTTCTCAGAGTAAGATCACGTCATATGAATGAAACAGGTTTAGCCATTCCGGGTCCGTCACTTTTGTGGCCACACCTGCGACATTCCAACAAAGAAGATTAAAAATTTGGGACTTATTTTCAAATTATTACGGGTTACTATTCTTGTTTTCTTGGACAAATGTTAATAGCAATTCCCCTTTATTACATTCAGGTTGGAGTACAGGATTTCCACATAGTCTATCGTTACTTTCCAGACCTGTCAGCGGAAGATATTGATTGGTAGTAGGAATTAAGGATATATTCTCCATGTTTCTCTAATTGGTCTGGATGTGATTATTTTATGTTCTCAGGTGGGCCTGGATGTAATTGTTTTTTGGCCTCAAGTGACCATAAAAAACATAGGGGTTTGAGGGTGATTCTCTCATTTGTTAACCATTGGGAGCGTGAGCTAAGAATTAACCTCCTTGTCAATGATGGATCTCTGCAATTGACCACAATACAATCCCCTTTTCGTTATTTTCTTCCCGGTCCCACCCACCCTACCCTTCTAGCAAAAAGAATATCCTTGTACTCTCTTATATTAAAACGGGCGGTTTTACAGAGCCAATGACAAACTTTGTTTTGTAACTGCATAGTAGATTCCCTACAGGATGGAGCTAACTCAGGGACTCCTGTCATTGCTAAAACATATGGGCCACATTCATGAGGGAGGTTTAATATAGGCAGATTATCCTTCTCTTGTGGATAGGAACCCAAGCCTTCCTTATCATTCCTGCTATTCCTTACTGCGTCGGCTGAACCCCCTTCTGTCGGGCTTGAATCCCTATTTGACAGCCAGGCGGGCTTTGGGGCTGACCCTTGAGCGTTACCAACCCCACCCCTCTGTGCATGGGTACTTGTTTTCGTGTTTGAACAGGAGTTAACCTCATCCATTGTGGCCCTTACGTGAGTGACCTCATGTCCCTTCACAGATATATTATTGCTTCGAGCACCAAATGTTTGATCAATTTTAGAGTTTAAAGTTTCCACCATTAATTCAATCTAGTGCATCTTTTCATATAGAGGAGCAAACGATTTGTCTATTATTTGTTTAAAATGATCATTGTTCAATTCCCAGTTAATAATGTCCTTGTCCTTATCCAACTCATTGCCAGTGGCCTTAGGCAGCTCCTTTTTCTTGGAGCCCCTTGTGCTTGGTTTCACCATTATTGGGCATTTTATTTTTACATTTACTTTTAACTACTGGAGCACACACACTATCATCTGGGTGTTCAGCCGCCCCAATAGTTGATCGATCAACTTCAGATACGTCAGATGCGGAGAGCAAAATTATTAGTGGTGCAGTAAATACGCAATTATTGTTTTGATTGTTTTTGAGCTGTATGGGCGGCTCGGATGGCCTTTACCCTCCCCCCAAACTCAGACGTCTTTCTGCCATATCTATTTCCGTTGATATTTCCCCCACCACTCTTGCAAAATAACTGTCCAATGTGGCCTTTGACCGGGGCTTAACGGGGCTTCCCTTTCCCTTCCCTGAGTCAAGTTTCTGCTTACCCATTATTCTATCTTCTTAAGCAGGATCCATGTAAAATAGAGTTGAAAGCCACGAGGGATTGCCCATCCAAGCCTCTTCTGGGCTCTGACAGGTGCAGACGGGCCTGCTCTTCGCCCGGGCATGTGCCTGGGCGCATCCGGCGAAGCGGGAGCCCCAGAGAAAGAAATACGTGCATTCGGGCGCGGGCTGCAAAGCGTTGGTGCTGATGGCTGCTGCAGGCATCTCTGGGGCTTGTGGTCCTGCCCCAATCCGCACCAAAGCTATGGGCATCCAGCGAAGTGGGACCCCCAGACAAAGAAATTTGTGCCTCCGGGCACGGGCTGCAAGGCGTCTGTGGCAGCAGCGGCCACCGGCGTCTCTGGGGCTTGTGGTCCTGCCTCAATCCGCACCAAAGCTACGGGTGTCCCACGAAGCGGGAGCCCCAGACAAAGAAATACGCACCTCCGGCGTGGGCTGCAAGGTGTTGGTGACGGTGGCTGCTGCAAGCTTCTCTGGGGCTTGTTAATTGAGCCCATCAGTGGGAGATCGGGCGGTCACTGGTGTCGGACCTGGATGAGGTCTGAGAGCATGTAACCTCAAGGTCCGCTGTGACTATGGTTAAAACATAATGCTATATTAGAATTATGAATGGAGCCAAGGTTTCCTTCATTATAAGCCCAATCCTAAAGGGGCATAGTTAGTGATTAGAATGTTTAAAAAAAACAGTAGAGGCATTTGCTTCCACTTCAAGCTGGCCTGATACTCTTCTGTGAATAGCTTAATAAATGCCAACCAGATTTGAAATTTACACAACATCACAGCAATACAGAAATTGATACCTTGATGTCACCATCAAAACAAGTGACAACAAGCTGTTCCCCACAGTATTTCGTAAGCCTACTGAAAGGAACACTCTACTACAGTATTCCAGCTGCCACCCTAGAGCACTTAAAGATAGTCTCCCTTATGGGTAGTTCCTGCATATCCACAGGAATTTCAAATATAAGGAAGCTTTCTTTAGAGAGGCAGATACTCCTTCTACCAAACGTATGGAAAGAGGTTACCCTAGGAGGCTTATTAAACGCTTGCTGAAACATGTGTGGCATACACACACAGAGGTTCTTCTTGAAACTAAAAACAGAAATCAACTGAACAGAATCACTTGTGTTACTACCTTCTGTCCAATCACCAACAAACTAACCAAAAGCATTAAAAGACATTGGAATGTTCAATCCACTATCAATTTAGGCACTGACACACCCCTTTTCGCCTTCAAAAGAGGACGTAATATCAAAGATCATTTGATAGGAGCTCATAAGGCTGCACTGAAAGATAATACAGTCCATCCACTCCTAGGCCTACTTCCTTTACATGGGCACTATAAACGTGGTATCTGGCTAGCATGCAATCAGACATCAAACACCAAAATGTTTGACCATGACAATGTACACAAAATTCTGAATTTCTTCTCTAACTGCAACACCACTAATGTTGTGTATTTTATTCACTGTATATGCAATTTAATATACATTGGGCAAACCACCCAAAAGGTTAAGTCATGCATTTTCCAACACTATAGTAGGATTTGCTGCAAAGTCACAACTGTGCCCCTAGTCGAACATTTCATGGAAAGGGTCCCAATGAGAATGACTTTTCATGGCAAGTAATTGATATCATGTCCCCACAAACAAGAGGTGGCAACATCCGACACCTGCTTAATTGGTTGGCGTGTAAATGGATTTTCAAATTTTGACTCAGTCCAAAATGGCTTAAACTCGCGGGATGAATGGAACAGTATCTTATAGTCACAAATGCTTTCCCTGTCAAACAATACTGTTCGTAGGATCACCTACAAGCTCTAGGTAATCACTACTTTTTTTAAAAATCTTGAGCTTTGTTAGATAATACTGAACTGTAAATATGTATAATGTGAGCACAGTCAGTCTACACGGTTATTGTGGTCCTGATATAATGAATGTAAATATGTCCAATGTTTGCACAGACTGTCTTAATTGCTTTTCACTTAATATTGTGATGGCTTAGTTCCCTCCCTTTTTTATGGTTCTAATTTATTAGGATCAGTACCTGTTACCTTGCCACTACTGGTACTGTTCTTCTATCCATTCTACCATACTCTGGTGGGTCTTCTCACGGAGCTTCGCTTCAGCTTCCCATGATCCTCTCTTCCATCCCATTGCGGATGTTCTAGTTGTTGACAGTGCGACGTACTAGTACGCATGCGACTATGCGCCTCGCAGACGTGGACCCTTCTCCTCGAGGAAACCTGGACTTACGCCAGCTCTCAAGTGTATGTTTATTTGACCATGATGACCTCAGAGTAACAGAGGTCGAAACATCGTCGACGACCAGACTTAAATGGGCTCCTTTTATGTCTAAAATTAATTAAGACAGAAGTCATACATCTTTTTTAAGTGATGCACTTTTTGTTATTCCTTCTATCGCACTTCACTGCACCTTCCCTTCACTGAAAAGCATGAGCACTAGTTCTTGTTAATTATAGTATATCATTTAAGGATTTTTTACCAATAAAATTGTTTGTTTACTATGAAAATATTTGTCTCTGGACCTGTGTACATTAATTTCCTATAAAAAGATTTGCGTATGCATTTTTTGTTGTGAAACTCTAAAACAGATGTATTTCCCTGTGAACCATTGTTAAATATAAACACATTACATTACACCAGGTTACCCTTGTTTTCTTACACAAGACCATGATAAGAGGCACCCTTGCGTGCAGACCCCCAGGATCCCGACCAGCCTTCTGAGACGCCATACCTAATGTCATCACCCGCCTCGCAATCAATCCCCACCACTACATTCTACTCTACGATCTCAATTTCCACCTCGATGACCCCAATGGCACCAACACTAACGACCTCCTGGAGATCCTCAGCAACATTGGCCTCACCCAACTAGTCACCAAACCCATGCACTAAGCCGGACACACACTCAACGGCATTTTTACCTCCAGCGACAGGATCAAATTCACCCAAGTCACAGAACCCACCTGGACCGACCATGCCATCATCCACTTTACCATCTCCAATGCCCAGCACAACATCTCCAAGCACCACAGTGCCACCCACAGCAGTAGGGGTAAAGTAAATGAGAATCAATAGACACACGACCTCAGCACCACACAACCCAAAAATTCAAAAGACCTTGACCAGGTCTTCCAGAATTTTGACGCCTGGATCACCAAATCCGCCAACAGAGTCGCCCCGCTGAAACCAGCAAAAGCCAACAAAACCTCAAAACAAGCCAGCTGGTACACCCCAGAGCTCGGAACCACCAAGCGCAACTACTACCGACTAAAGAAGTGATGGCGCATCACTAAGGACCCTTCCAACAGAGCCTCTCACAAAGCAGCCCTCAGCAACGACCACCAGTGCATCAAGGATGCCAAGAGAGCAGCCATCAACGACAGCATCGGATCTGCAGCCAATAACTCGCAGGAACTCTTTAAAATTGTCATGGAATTCTACAACCTGACAGCCACTGAGAACACGATTCACCCCTCCCAGGCACTCTATGACATCCTCTCAGACTACTTCCACAGCAGGATTGCCACCATCTACAAGAACTTCGACCACCAACACACCACTCTCAGCCTCGACACCCTCAATCAATCAGCTAACACCAGCCGAACAATAACCAACCACCTGGTCTCTGCTCATCACTCAAACCACCATAGCATTCATGTTGTCCATCCACTCAGGGGGCACACACCATACACCTCCATCTCCACAGCAACCTTCCCGGACAGATGGAAAGACGCAGAGGTCAGACCCCTCCTAAATAAACCTTCTGCTGATCCCAGTGACATCAAAGATTACTGACCGATCTCCCTGCTCCCCTACCCAGCCAAAGTACTCAAGAACGCCATCAACCAACAGCTCACTGAACACCTGGAACAAAACCACCTCCTTGACGCCTCACACTCAGATTTCTGTGCCAATCATAGCATTGAGACTGCGCTGATTGCCGCCAAAGACGACATTAGAACTCTCCTCGACCACAGAGAAACTGTGCCCCTGATCCTCATCAACCTCTCTGCTACGTTCGAAACAGTCTTCCACCAGACCCTCATCAACAGACTCCACAATGCCGGCATACAGCTAAACACCCTCAAGTGGATCACCTTGTTCCTCTCAGGATGCACACTGAGCACCCAACTGCCTCCTTTCACCGCCTCACCCAAGGGCATCCTATGCGGCATACCCCAAGGATCATGCCTCAGTCGAACCTTATCAACATCTACATGACTGCCCTCGCAGACATCGTCAGGTCCCACGGACTCGGCACAGTCTCCTATGCATCCGAAACCCAACTAGTCCTCACGATCACCGAGGACCCCTCCAATGCCAAAACCAACTTCCACAATGCCCTTCCCAATGTAAACAGATGGATGAGAGAGAGTTGCCTCAAACTCAACTCTGACAAAAAAGAAGTACTGACCTTCAGAGAAGAACACCTCTATATGGGACCACAGCTGGTGGCCAACAGAGCTCGGACCAACACCCACACGGACAGACCATGCACGCAACCTCGGCATCATCCTCAACAGCCAACTGACCATGAACGTAGTTGCCTCCTCCTGATTCCACACCCTTTGCCTGCTCTGCAGAATCTTTGGATGGATCCCAATCATCACCAGACACACCATCACTCAAGCACTCATCACCAGCCACCTTGACTATGGCAATGCTCTCTATGCCGGAATTTCCAGCTCCTCAAAAGAATCCAGACCATACAGAACACCGCAGCCGGACTCATCCTGGACCTCACCAAACAGACAAATATCACCCCTCACCTCAGAGACCTCCACTGGCTTACCATCCAGAATAGATGCCAGCTCAAGATCCTCACACATGCATGCAAAGCTCTACATAATCCAGGACCATCCTACATCAACCATGGACTGAACTTACATCTGCCTGCAAGACACCTGCGCTTTGCGGCACTCACCCTGGCACAAACACTGTGCATCCATCGTAGTGGTGGCCACTCCTTCTCCTACATTGTTTCCAAGACCTGGAACGACCTGCCCCTCCACTTACAAACAGCACCCTACCTGAGGGCTTTCAGAAAGAAACTCAAGACCTGGCATTTTGACAAAGACATGACACCCTCAGTGCCCAGATATCCCTAGAGGTGACAGTGCTGCACTTTACAAATGCTGTTTGATTGATTGGTTGATTGCAATTTTGGGGGGGCTAACACTTCCAGCAATGGGGCAGAACAAGCATTTCCATAAGTGGGATCGGATCTATCCTCATAGTCAATATAAGACAAAGAGGTGACAAACAAACCTTGCAAAATAAAGCGATTGGACAAACCTGTTATTATAACAAATATTTTTTACTGTTCCTAGGCTACTCACAGTGATTTTCAAAAAGGAGATTGAGTGCATTGACAACTAAAAAATGGCTATTACAGATTTAAATCCAAATCACATAAGACAAGTTTTTGCAAAGTTATTCCAAGACAACATCCTATTGTCAACTCACTGATCCCTACTGTGGCAGTCTAGAAAAATGCTTTCGTCCTTTTAATGACTGAAGATACAATTTAGTTTACCCAATTGTGAATGTCAGTGCTGCTTTTATGAAGTTCCAAAATAGGCTGGGGAAATGTATTGCTCCAGTCACAAGCTGCACAGCGTAAATGACTTTAATGAAAACTGTAGTTCGTTTTTTCTTCTTTTAATTCATTTTTATTCCATGTTATTCAAACTTTCACAATTCATAACGGAGGCAGCTGAATTCCAAGCTTCAAATGCTGCATACATGCCCAGCCAGGCTTTATCATGTAGCACGATGGAATCAACAATATATCCTGGTTACTAGTGCAACTATAAACCCAATGCAGATCTCCTGTCTCATGTTCAGGTCTCTCGAGTATGGTCTGCTCTTTGGCTCCAGACAGCTTTCCCTGCTACCTACCCCTGTGCTGTTCATCAGAAGAAAAGAAAATGCTACATCCATGATGCTCACCATATTAAAGGTTGAGCAGTGGCCATTCCTGTAGGTGTGTGCTGTACAGACACTGACAATTATTAGATATAATATATATTGAGTTTAATATTTATACATTAATGATCAAACTGAGACACAAATATGCATCAGATTAGTATCCATGCAAATACCCATTTAACTACTAAACATGTATGGAGTGAACAAACTATAAGAAAGTCTATGTTAATTTACGAAGAATATAATGTTGCATGAATATGTTCTCTACAAGAAAGAATACATATTCCAGCAGGACAACTGTTTGCTGTGCACTACCTAGCTCCATGTAGTCACTGTCATTGACTTGCTAAGATTTCAATGGGAGTCAAAGGCACGATGGGTGAAATAGAAACTGTGAAAGATTATTGGGAATAAATGCATGAAAGGAAAGATATGAAACCAGTATGATTTAAATAAACTAAGAGTGTTATGAAACAACTGAATTGCTTCTGGATAATTAATTATTTCATGGCAACCCATGACGCAAATCTTTGAGGTAGTCTGGAAAAGTTAAGATACTTGTATAGCACCGTGATATGCTTTATTTAAAGCATCATAGTTAATGGATGTGTTTCAGAATTTTTGAGATTCAGAGATTTAATTTTGGGTCTGGCTTTACATTGCAACAGTCACTTGACCATATATGATCAAACGAAAAAGAGCTTTTAAGAATATGATCAAACGAAAAAGAGCTTTTAAGAAGCACACATGAGGGAGGGGCTTTGTCTCCACCCACATATTGGTTACCTTGAGTAAAGTTTTTGATCGGGCAGAAGGTGAGTGCTGCAATTGAGAAGGAGTGGTTGTTGTACTTCCGTTGGCCCCTGAAGGGAGTTTGGTTACCTAAATAAATGTAATGATGTGGCAGTTGATAATGGGAAGACTCATCTTCAATGATGTAGTATTGGCTAATTGTTAGAACCGACGCATCACCTCCCCCGGAGCAAGGAATCGACACATCACCTTCCCTGAGTGGAAGGAACCGACGCATCAACTTCCCTGCGGCCATGTTGTTTGTTTTGTGTGACGCATCTAAGGTACTTTTGAGAAAAGTGTCGCATTTACAACTTGCATTGAACTGAACTATTTCTACCAATTGAAAGCCTTATTTTTAATACTGTATTGTGGATTTTTGTCGTTTGGTGTTGTTTTGGTTTAGATAAAGATTACTTATTTTTCTAAACTAGTGTGGTGTCCATTTGTAGTGTTACTGAATGTGTTCACAAATGCTTTACACACTGCCTCTGAGATAAGCCTGTCTGCTCGTGCCAAGCTACCAAGGGGGTGAGCAGGGGTTATTTTAGAAGTGTATCCCCCTTACCCTGACTAGAAGCAAGGGTCCCTATTTGGACAAAGGTACCTACCTCTGCCAACTACAGACCCCCATTTCTAACATTGGTGGTCAGCGGTGAGGATCTGGACTTGCATTTGTGACTTGCATACAGTGATTGGTGTACACTATTAGTATAGTGCAGACTATTACGCAACCACATACATTTGGTAGAGTTTTTTTTTTCTGGGACTTTTTTGCATCTTGAGAACTGCCAATTTTCACCATGAGCAAAGCAGCATCACTTGCATCTGTGGATATTGAATTTGAAGAGGATAGGGTTGATACCTACACTGTGCCACAACTTAAAGCCATCTGCAAAAAATTCAAAATCTCTGTGAGAGGCCTCACCAGAAAGGAGGAATGCAAAAAGGCGCTGAGGGCCTGGTTGGAAGCAAGGAATGCCAGTGGGCAGACTGAGGAGCCTAAGGTAGAGGGGGAGAATTTAGAAGGGCAGCAGGATGGGCTAGTGGGCCTAACTGGAGGGGGGGTGCCTCCCAGGGAAGGCCGCAGTGTGTCTTCAAGGGGTCTGTCTCCAGAGTAGTTGGAGCACAGGGAGAGAAGCAGAGTGCATGAATTGGAGCTTGCTAAGCTCAAGCTGGGGAGCCAGGGTGACTTAGAGAATAAGAGGTTGGAGTTGGAGAGCAAGAAATTGGCCATGGAGGAAAATAAGATGCTTTTAGAACATGAGAGAGTGTTGAGGGAGTTGGAGCTGAAAGCAAAGAGTAAAGAAATCACTCCCTCTGGTGGCAGCACACCATCAGTGCCTGGGGAAGGAAAAGTATACATTCCCAAAGATGTTATCAAAGATTTCATGAAGTATGAGGACATTGGGCAGTGGTTTAAGGTCTATGAAATAGCAATGAAGTCCCGCCGGGTCCCCGAGAGAGATTGGGGAGCGGGGTTGTGGGGCCGCTTCATAGGTGAAGGGAGAGAGACCCTACTAACTTTGCCCACTGAGGATCAGATGTCCTATGCCCTCATGAAGGAAGCCTTGATAGCCAGGTATGGGTTGACCCCAGAGCTTTATAGGCAGAAATTTAGGAACTGCAAGAAGCTGGAGTCAAGTACTTGGGTGGAGTATGTATCTTATTTTTGCAGAGCACTGGATGGATGGGTGAAGGGTAGCAAGGTAACTGATTTCCAGGGGCTCTATGATTTGGTTGCATGGAAGCACTTGTACAGTAGTTGTTTTCCAGAGCTACACCAGCACCTGATTGATAGTAAGCTGACTGACCCCAGGAAGCTTGCTGTGGAGGCGGACCACTGGGTCAGTACCAGGGTCCACAAAGGTCTTGTGGGAGACTCCGCCAAGGGTGTCCAGGGTCCCTAGCAGAAGAGTGGGGGGGACAAGGGTAAACAAAAGGAATTCCAAAAAGGGCCCCAAAGTAATCAATAAGGGAGCCAAGGTAAGGGTTCCCAGCCTCCCACTGAAAAGAAACCATGGGTCCCGACAGGTAAGCCTGTTCAGAGGGGTCCCAAGACCTGTTTTAGTTGTGTTCAGGTGGGCCACTTACGGGGGGATCCTAAGTGTCCCAAACCGGTTACCACCACACCCACTGGTGCACTGCCCCGGGAACTGGCTAGTGTAGCCTTGGGGAAGGAGTTGGGTGCCCAAGGTGGGTGGGGTCCCGCAGAGATGTCCCTGGTCTCTTTAGGAGACAGTGAGATGGTCCCAAGGACTCACCTGCCTGATAACACTAAAAAGTACAGGCAATGGGTGACCATCAATGGCCATAGTGTGGAGGCTCTGAGAGACACCGGAGCCAGTGTGACAGCTGTCAGTTGTCGGCTGGTGTCTGAAGAGCAGGTGGTCCCCAACACATTCTACCCAGTAGTTGCCGCTGACAACTCAGAGTGCCTCTGCAAAGTGGCACAGGTTCCCTTTGAGTGTGGGGGGGTCTCAGGTACCTTGAGAGTAGCTGTGAGGCCAGCCATGCCTTTTGACTGTCTGCTAGGCAATGATTTGGAGAGCTCCCCTTGGGCGAAGGTAGAGCAGAGGTCTCATTTGGAGATGTTGCCTGAGTGGGCGTGTGTGACCACTCGGTCAATGGCAGCCGGTAAGGGCATTCAAGAGGACCTGGAGCCTGAAAGAGTGGCCCAGGTGCCTGCCGGGAAGAGAAGATGCAGGGGGTGCGGGAAACCAGTCCCCAAAGTTCCCACGGTCCAGGAGGAGGTAGACCCTGAGGGGGATGCCCTGGAGCCTACAGGGGAACAAGTGGCTGAACTGGGGGACCTGCCTGAGCTGACCCATTGCCAGCAAGAAGGAGGGCCCACCAGGGAGGAGTTCTGCCAGGAACAGCAAACTCTCATTGGTTTGCGGCAACAGGCTGCAAACCAGGCAGCAGGTGATCAGTCCGGATCACATTGGATATACTGGGAGAATGGTCTTCTGTATAGCGAGCCTAAGGTTGCTGAGCCTGGGTCAGCCCGTGTGCTGGTGGTACCCCAGCGCTTCAGAGCCTTCCTACTGGGTTTGGCTCATGATGTGCCTATGGCAGGGCATTTGGGGCAAGACAAGACCTTTGAGAGGCTTTTCACCCACTTTTACTGGCCCCAAATGCGCAAGCATTCTGATGCTCACTGTAGGTCCTGCCAGACTTGCCAGGCAACTGGTAAGAGTGGGAGGAAGTGTAAGGCTCCTCTCCAACCTTTCCCTGTGGTCAGCACCCCCTTTGAGAGGGTGGGTATTGACATTGTGGGGCCTCTGGATCCCAAGACAGCCATGGGCAACAGGTACATCCTGGTATTGGTGGACCATGCCACCTGGTACCCGGAAGCCATCCCTCTCCGGACTGCGACGGCCCCCGTGGTGGGTCGTGCATTGATGGGGATTTTCTCCCGTGTGGGGTTCCCCAGAGAGGTGGTGTCCGACCGGGGTACGAACTTCATATCGAAGTATATGAAGTCCCTGTGGCAGGAGTGCGGTGTAACCGTTAAGTTCACCACTCCTTACCACCCCCAAGGAAATGGGCTGGTGGAAAGATTCAACTGGACCCTAAAAGGCATGATTATGGGTCTTGGTGAGCCTATGAGGCGTAAGTGGGACGTCCTCTTACCATGCCTGCTGTTTGCTTACAGAGAGGTGCCCCAGAAGTCCTTAGGGTTCAGTCCCTTTGAGCTGCTGTACGGCCATCCTGTAAGAGGACCTCTGAGTCTGGTGAAAGAAGGCTGGGAGAAAGCTCCCAGTAAACCTCCCCAGGATGTATATAGCTACATGCTGCAAAAAGAACAATTGATGGACAGAATGCAGAACATGCTACATGCTGGCCTTCAGAAACCAGACTATCCGCTTCAGGCAACTCTCTCAGGCGAACCTGGAAGCCAGCCAGAAGAAAATGAAATGCTGGTATGATCAGAATGCCACTCTGATCGAGTTTCAGCCTGGACAGAAGGTTTGGGTCATGGCCCCAGTGGAGCCTTGTGCGCTCCAGGATAAGTGGACCGGACCATTTAAGGTGGTGGAGCGCAAGAGTGACGTCACCTACTTGTTGGACTTGCAGTCTCCCAGGAACCCTTTGCGGGTCCTGCATGTGAACCGCCTGAAGCCCCACTTGGAGAGGCCCGAAGTGGGCATGCTCCTAGCAACAGATGCTGGGATGGAAGAGGAGACTGAGCCTCTTCCTGACCTGTCTGCAAAGGAGCAAGATGGGTCAGTGGACAGTGTGAACCTCTCTCCCGCCCTGACCTCTGAACAGCAGAGTGACTGCCGCCAACTGTTGGGGCAGTTTTCTGATCTGTTCTCCCTGACCCCGATGTCACTCAGTGATGCGTCCATGATGTGGACACTGGGGACCGTCCTCCAGTAAAGCATAAGATTTACCGAGTGACTGACAGGGTCAGAGCTTGCATCAAGGAGGAGGTCTCCAAGATGTTAGCACTAGGGGTGATTGAGCCCTCAAACAGCCCTTGGGCCAGCCCAGTGGTCTTGGTCCTGGAGGCTGCAGCACCCGGTGCCACACCAGAACTCCGGTTCTGTGTGGACTACCGAGGGCTCAATTCAGTCACGAGGACTGACGCGCACCCCATCACCAGAGCTGATGATCTCATCGATTGGTTGGGGGTTGCCCGGTACCTCAGTACATTTGACCTAACGTCTGGGTACTGGCAGATCGCCTTAACTGATGGGGCAAGAGAGAGGTCAGCATTCTCCACACCGGATGGGCACTACCAATTCCGGGTAACGCCCTTTGGGATGAAGAATGCCCCTGCCACCTTTCAGAGGTTGGTCAACCAGGTATTGGCTGGGCTGGAAGATTTCAGTGCCGCCTACCTGGACGACATTGCAGTGTTCAGTGCCACTTGGGAGGAACATCTGCACCACCTCTGGGAAGTGTTGAAGGCGCTGCGGAGGGCAGGCCTCATGATCAAGGCGAGTAAGTGCTAGATCGGGAAGGGTTCAGTGGTGTACTTGGGACACCAGGTGGGGAGCGGCCAGGTGGCGCCCCTACAGCCCATGATTGATACCATTCTGGCTTGGGAACCCCCAAGACTCAGACAGAGGTGAGAGACTTTTTAGGACTCACAGGGTATGACTGGAGATTTGTCAAGGCGTACGGCACCATTGTTGCCCCCTTGACAGAGCTGACTTCCAGGATGCAGCCCAGATAAGTGAATTGGACTGACGCCTGCCAGAAGGCTTTTGATGCCCTGAAATCTGCCATGTGCACAGCGCCCGTGCTTAAGGCACCCAACTTCTCAGAAGAGTTCATTGTGCAGACAGATGCTTCAAAGCATGGTGTGGGGGCTGTGCTCTCACAGATAAATGAGGAGGGCCTGGACCAACCTGTAGCCTTCATTGTTATGTTATGTTATGTTATTTGAGTTTATAAGGCGCACAGCTACCCAAGAGGTTTTTCGGCGCCAGCCTGAAAGGAGGAAGAAAAGAAGCAAAGAGATTACAGGTTGAACAACCAAGTTTTCAAGCATCTGCGAAAGTTCCCATAGACTGTTTCTTTTCGTAATGAAATGGGAAGAGAGTTCCACAGAGAAGGACCTCGGTAAGCAAAAGGTCGACCACGCATGCGTGTCAATCTGATTCTGGGAACAGTAAATTTAAGCTGAGTAGTGGAGCGAAGGGGGGGTGAAGGTATATAAGGTTCAACTAAAGATTGCAGGTATGAAGGGGCTAGCCAGTTTTGATTTTAAACATGTGGGCTCAAGGCTTTGAATTTAATACGATTCTCCACCTTAAGCCAGTGAAGGTTGCGAAGAGAGCCTGAAATAGAGGCAGCCTTAGGAATCTGGCAGAGCAGTCTGGCGGCCGCATTTTGCACCACCTGCAATCTTTGTATCACATCTTTGTTTGAGCCCAGATATAAAACATTGCCGTAGTCCAGCCTAGAAGTAACAAGGGCCTGGACTACGGTTCTCTGAGTAGAGAAGGGTAGCATCCAAAGGATCTTTAGCCATTTAAAGATGGTAAAACACATTGAAGCCACCTTCACGACTTGATGTTTCATTGATAACTGATCGTCAATGATAAAGCCTCGGTTCCGCACATGATGAGCAGGCTGGGGTAAAACACTCATTTCCAAAGGCCAGTGCTGGGGACCCCACAGATCTTGTTTTTTCCCTAAAATCAGAACTTCCGTTTTTTCGCCGTTTAGTTTGGGTAAATTATCTTGCATCTAGGACGCAACTCTCCTCAAACCAGACTGGAGAGTAGATGACTCAGATTCCTTCACTGTAGAGAGGGAAAAGATTATCTGAGTATAATCAGCATAGGAAAATAGGGACAGTCCTGCTTCTTCGGCAATATCTGCCAAAGGGCAACCATAGACATTAAACAGCAAAGGGCTCAATACAGAGCCCTGGGGCACTCCATATGGGGATAAGTGAATTTTAGAGCTGGCCGTAGAGGAGAAAACCTGAAACGTCCGGTTGGTAAGGAAGGAGTCCAGCCATTGGAGTGCAAGGCCCTCAATGCCCAGGGATTGCAAAGTTTTCAGCAACACGGTGTGTGACACCGTGTCGAATGCAGCACCCAGGTCAAGTAAAATAAGGGCCACTGTGTCACCAATGTCCAGATGGTGACGAAGCATTTCAGTGACTCCTAATAAAGTTGTTTCAGTGGAAAACCCTGCTCTAAAACCTGATTGAGAAGGGTGTAGGAAATTTTGGCACTCGACAAAGGAGGATAGCTGGGAGTTTATATGTTTTTCCAGAATCTTGGAGAAGGCCGGAAGCAGCGAGACTGGTCAAAAGTTGGAAGGCTGAGAAAGATCAGCATTCGCCTTCTTTAAGAGCGGAAGAACCATAGCGTGTTTCCATTCAGGCGGGACTGTTCCCTCCTGTAAGGAGGCATTGAGGAGCTCCATTGTTTAGCATAAGTGAAGGAGACTCAAATTGCTTCAGCAAAGAGATAGGGAGTAAATAGCATGGAGAGCCAGATGTTAAGCTGGCTAGAAGCTGATTAAAAGAGTTTGTGTCCAAGAGAGACCAAGTTTCCAATTTATTGATGGAATTAGTATTCTTACAGTTCACCGGCCATGTGTCGCTGGCTGCATTGGGAAAGGTATTGGCCGGCTGTAAGATGTTAGTCAGATTGTCACCAGCTAGTGCAGAATATATTTTTTCAACTTTACTCACAAAAAAGGTGGCAAGATCCTCACATTGCGTTTCACTGAGGATAAGAGGGGTAGTCTGACTTTCTGATCCGGATAGTTCTTTGACCACCTTGAACAGGGTCTTATAGCAGTTCTGAGCTTTTGAAATTGTAGAGGAAACATATTCAGCTCGGGCTGCTTTACAGAGAGAGTGGTAATCCTTCAAGGCCTTTTTATAGTCCAATTTGGTGTCAAACGCGTAATTCTTCCTCCATTGTCTTTCTAAGGTTTTACATTTTGCTTTTTCATTTTAAGCCTCTCAGTGAACCAGGGGGCCGGGGGACGGTGATTATTCCAATCCAATCCAATCCAACAAGCTTTATTCGACGTCAAGTCATAAAAGCACAATACATACCTACAATACAAACTCCGTAAACACAATATATATACATATTTAGACAACCAGGGATTGATACTTCAAGACATCAGCGAATTCATAAAAGAAATAAGGCAAATTCATAAAAGAGATAAAACAATTTAAAATACTATAGGGTACTAGAACATAGAATCAATAAAAATTCATTACAAACATTATTGCCAGAATGCATAGTACAATCACAGAGGATAAAACACGTACACAATTTTAGATAATAACCTTATCCTATTAAAATTGGCTTAATAACCCTTCAAGGTGCTTGGAGTGCCTTCGATCTGATAGCCCAGGACCAACCTAGAAATTTTGCCACTGCGATGACAATAGGGGCTGACGTGTTCGTACGCAGTATTCTTTGTGCGTCTCTACTCAATCTGGTGCCCAATGTCCTGCAGATTGGTGCCAGCCATGATCGACGCGGGCCTTCATATGCGGGGCAGATAAACAACAAATGGGCCAATGACTCCGTCTGGTCCTTACAGATGGGGCATACTCTGTCACCCTCTGTGACCCATCTCACTGTGTAGGACTTAATTGGTAGTGAGCCTACCCTAAACTGAAAATATAGTTTCCGTTCATGGGGTTTTGTTATTATATCCCAGTACTGTTCCAGGCTTGGGGAAGGTTTAAATTCCATGAAACTACCCGTAAGAGAGGACATGTCCCCATTTCTGTAAGTATTATGGATAATCATGTCCCAGTATTTTTCTTTTTGGGTCTCCTTGGGTGGAAAGGGTACACTTGAGGCGTTCTCCGAGAGCATTTCCAAGCCCATGCTTACTAAGGTAGCTCTAACCTCCCTGAGCGATTTGATTTTATGAAAGCGGTCAGCACTGATTAGATCTTTTAGGCCAGCAGCGTAGGTGGCCAATTCAGGAGTGCACCAGATTCTGCGCCAGTATAGTATAGGGCGCAGTCTTGCTGTGTCTGCCAGTGCTTTCCTGCCTAGGTCATATAGCAATGGACGTACTGGGGTACTTTGCGGGAGGATCGTGATCTTACGTAAGTACCTATTCTCAGCAGTTGTTAGCTTTGGCATCTTCTCAAACCCCCAGAGTTCCGCTCCATAGAGGGCGGAACGAACCACTTTCATATTATATATTTGGAGCACGGGGCTAACTGGTTTTGTTAAAGAGGTGTTATATTCAATTTGTAGAACTCCCGATAGCTGTTGGTGCTTCAATGTGGCCATATCAAGTTGTCGGTCCCACCTCATATCGTTCTGTAGCATGACCCCCAGGTAGGGGAAGGCGCTAACTTGTTCTAGGGGCCGGCCATTCATGAGTATGCCTCCTCTAAATCCCTTATGTGGGTTAAACGACATGAATTTTGTCTTGGAGACGTTAATTTCCAGACCCCGCATTAAGCAAAACTCCTCAAAAAGTTTTAATGCTCGCTGAAGACCATTCGCAGTTTTTGAGATAATTAATGTATCGTCTGCGAACATTAAAATCGGGATTTTTACACCAGCTAAGACTGGTGCATCAGTAGGAGTGGACTCTAAAATCTTTGCAATCCCATTAATGAACAGAGAGAATAGTGTGGGGGCCATGACGCAGCCTTGGCGCACGCCTTTCTCTATGGGAAAGTGGTTGGTTACATTGCCCTGAGTGCCCCAGCGAATTTGGGCAAAATTGCCCTCATGGAGTCTAGCAATAAGGGAAAGCAGTTCAGGAAGCATCCCCATCTCCTGGAGCACTATCCATAATTTCCTACGGGACACGAGGTCAAAAGTTGACTTGAGATCGACGAAGGCAGTGTACAGGCTGCCCTTGCCTAGGACCACCGACCTCCAGTACACTAATAGAAATCTGAACACCTGATCAATTGTGCTAATATGCGATCAGAACCCAGCCTGCAGGGGGAACAAAATGCCCCACCCCTCAATCCAGTCTTGGACCTTGTTTAAGACTAACCGCCCCATTATTTTTTGCAAGGAGTCTATCAGGCTGATGGGCCTATAGTTATTAGTTACCTGGAAGAGATGTATCCCCTTTTTTAAAAACGGGGATAATCTCCACCCCCTTCCAAGAGTCGGGCACTGGTGCGCCTCGGGCAATTGCATTTGCTACTAGAACAATATACCTGCACCATTTTTGCGTATCATAAAGGAATATATCTGCTGGGATACCATCTAGGCCCGGGGCTCTGCCACCCGTTACTGCTCCTAAGGCGATAATTACGTCGGACTCTTGTTATGTTATGTTATGTTATGTTATAGTCACTTATAAAGCGCACGTTCACCGGACGGTTTCATGGCGCTAAGGACGGCGGGGAGAGAGGAGACGCAAGATCTAGATTAGGTCACTGTATGCTTGAGTAATCAGCCGTGTCTTAAGCAGTTTCCTGAACTGGGCATAGGAAGACACCGACCTTAACTCCACGGGGAGGGAGTTCCAAAATTGAGGGGCTAGGATGGCAAATCTGGAGCCGCCAAGCTTCTTGCGTTTAAAAGAGGGCGTCGCTAACAGATTCAGGTGTGAGGATCGCAAGTATCGAGAAGGGATGTAGCGTTGGATCCTGGAAGAGATGAAAGTTGGACTATTGCCGTGAAGAGCTTTGAAGATGGTGCATCCCAGTTTAAAAGCACTCCTCTTGGCCACAGGAAGCCAATGTAGCTTCTTCATAAGAGGTCTGATGTGCTGCCACTTGGGTAGATGAAAGATAAGTCTGGCGGCTTGGTTCTGAACCAATTGGAGGCGTCTCAGTTGGTAGGCTGGGATGCCGACATACAATGAGTTGGCATAGTCCAAACGAGAGATAACCAAAGCTAAAATAACCAGGGTCAGAGCATCCCTGGACAGGAATCTGCTGATCTTTCTTATTCTCCTCAATTGAAAGAAGCTAGCGGAGACCACTGAGCCGATCTGGGCATTAAGTGACAAGTCGTAGGAAATCACTATACCCAAACTTTTGGCGGAACTGGCTGGCACAGGGGAGTTACCCAGCGAGGATGGCCAAAAGTTGGAGTGCCACGGGTTGGAAGGTCCCCCAGTAAGAATCAGCTCAGTTTTGTCTGGGTTCAACTTAAGTTGGTTGTAGTTCATCCAATCACTTAAGATTTTATGAGAGAAATATTCTTCCTTGGAATGGAGAATCTCTTTTTTATATTCTTTCAGGAGAGTTAAGTACAAGGTCTTCTTGTCAATAAAATAGTGACGTCTCCAGCTGCGTTCAGCTTGTCTTAAAGCAAGTTTTTTGTTTTTTAAGTTGTCAGAAAACCAACGTTGCGCATCATGGGGTCTCAAGATCTTAATTTTCTTGAGAGGAGCGACACGGTCGCTTGCATGCTCAAGCCACAACCTGATGCTCTCTCCCTGGGTTTGAAAGTCCTCCTGAGCGGGGGGGAGGGGGGTGAGGCAGTAAATAGTGCGCCAAAGAGATCCATGTACGCATGTCTCCAATTTCGTAACATTAAGTTCGCTTTGGGTTGAGGTTTAGAGGAGGGAGCCATAGAAAGGGAAAAGGTTATAATGTGGTGATCAGACCAAATACAAGGAGAGATCGAGGGAGGGGAGATCTCAAGGTTAGCTGTCCATATTTGGTCTAGAATGTGCCCTTTATGTGTGTGGCAGTCCTAACATGTTGGGTGCAGTTCATCCCTGTTAAGAGGTCTGTCAGTTCCACTGAACTAGAGCTTTCCCTAACATCATCGGGCCAATAATTCAAACAGTGTGCCTTGATAAAGCAAATGCGGAAGATCAACCTGGTTACCCTCGTCTAAACTACTAGTGTATTGAGGTTTGAAGTGGTTGACCCATTCCCCCTGGGCTACGTGATTTTGTGGTGTAGGCGGGTGGCCTCCCCTGCCCCATTTTACTATATTCCAAAATTGCTTGGGATTGTTACTAACACAAGCTAGTCTGAGGTCCTGCCACCTACTTTCATCCCATGCTTTCTTTGCCTTTTCCTTGGTCCTCCTATATTTCAGTCTAGCAGGCCGTACTATGGCAGGATCACCTGCCTTGATCATATCCCATAAAAACCTGTGGGCCATATTGCATTCCTCATTAAACCAGGGGGTTCCTTTGTTTTGATGCGGGCCCATGCCCCTGTGGTGCCTGACAAAGTACGAACGTAGTTGGGCAAAAAATTTGTTATGAATATCAATTATGTTTCCCGGGGCCTCGAGGTTAGCTGCGCAGGCCTCTAGCTCGGCTAATGTCTCATCTATGCCTGCTTTAATGGTTGCTAAGGTTTCAGGCTTTGTTATTATCTGTGCCCACTTCAATCTCCGCATGTCATTAGTGGGGACCACCTCAAGGGTAATCACCATACTACGTGGCCGGGTGAGTACCCTCTCTGGTAGCAAGTCGAGGGTCGGGCATAAAGGATTGTGGTCACTCTCCACCCGGTCCTTCACTGACATGTCCCCAAATGCGTCCCAGAGCCGTAAATTAATTAGGAGGTAGTCAATGCGGCTAGAGCTGCGACCATTGTTGAATGTGTATGCACCATATCTATCTGAGGCGGAACTCCCATTTACAGCCCGTAGGCCTTTTTCCAAACACATAGCGT
The DNA here is from genome assembly GCA_963921515.1 of Calotriton arnoldi. NCBI lineage: Eukaryota > Metazoa > Chordata > Amphibia > Caudata > Salamandridae > Calotriton > Calotriton arnoldi. The sequence continues at coordinate 1,399,215 of CAWUFW010004273.1, read as the reverse complement.
TGATTTGAATTGCTACATCCGTCCACTTTTTTATAGGAGTGAGTTCCAATTTTGGGATACCTCACTGGGCGTCTTCCTCACAAGCAGGATCGTGTTCACCTATGGCAAGGGGCTCAAATGTTGAGTTAAGGTCTCCTGCTATTAAAATTGGGGAATCTCTAGAATATAAATGGGGAATCTCTAGAATATAAATCTATGAGATCGTCGAGAGTCGCTAAGACTTCCGACTTTTTCCCTCCACTCGTGCCTCTTGCATAGACATTATAAATGTCAATATGTTCCTTTGCCCCCATTTTCACCCTGATCGCAAGAATAGCCCTGCTCTGTGTTGGAAGCACCTGGATTTTATAGCCAATCTCTTGGCGAACCCATATTGTCAGTCCCCCAGATGGTCGGCCCTTCCCCCCACTAGTAGCTGGAATATGGTAATTTAGATAACCTAGCAGATAAAGGGGCTCCATCAGCCATGTTTCCTGGAAGAGGCAGATGCCATGATCATCAATGAATGTAAGCCAGTCGGGGGAGGTGACCTTCGACCTCAACCATGCGATATTGCAGGATATTACGACTAATTTGTGTGGTGCGAGGCCAACTTTTGATTCCCCGGCTAAGGTGTTATGTACCATGCCACTATAATTCTGCTTCTCGTCATCAGGGATTAGTCTGTCTAGAGAAATTCTAAGCGACTGGTCAATGCCGCTAGAAGGAACCCGGTGACTGGGAATGGGGGCTGTATAAGTTACAAGAGTGGTGACCGGCTCCAAGGTAGCTTGGGGCACATTAGTTCTAGGAGCGATAACAGGCTCCAAAAGAGTATGGGGCTCATTCAGTAGTCAGTCATTAGCATCCATTGAGGTGTTGCCTTCCAAAAGAGTATGCCATTGCCTATCAGCACTATTACCCTGGCTAACCTGTGGGAATTTCCTGAACTGAATGGACGAGTTACTGGGCGGACAGGTACGGAATTCCAGGGCAAGAAGGTTTTCTGCCAAGTCTATACCGGTTAGGGAAAGCTTGATATGATCTAATGATTCTGCGGGCAAAGAGAACCTCCGAGCCCTGATTATGTCATCACGTATAACCAAACAACAACCCTGGACTTTCCTGGGTGACTTTGTTAATCATGGAATCTGCGTTTTCAAAACCAGTCCGAGGGTCCAGCTTGGGCACGTTAACCATATAGATTTTAGGTGCTTCAGCAAGGCTAGGGGTAATTACCTTGGAGGGCCTATGCTGTACAATACAAGGAGGATGTTGTACGTGGGGTACAAAAGTAGGCCCAGGGCATGAAGATTGACTCTGAGTCATTGGCATTTTAAGACAGGTATTTCTGTGAGTAGAACTGTGGGTGATTGAGCCCTTACCCAACGTAGGGGGAGGGGTTGCTTTGGAAAGTGAAGCCACAGTAAATGGTGGGTTAAGACCATTGGGGCGGGTGTTTATGCCCTGTGAAGTTGCCTTGTGTCCGGTGTGGTTGATTTGGCTGGGCTGTTGTGTGGTGCATGTTGTGAGGTTAGTACTTGATACCCTGGACCCTGGGTAGCCCTTTTGGACCAGGCAATTAACCAAAGAGGTAAGATTCACTATCATCAATTTCATAGCCCCTATTTCGTGTCTGAGGGAATTGATGAGGTGGTAAGTGTCCTCAGATTCTAAGCTAGGCCCAGAGCCTGACCCTCTACCAGGCGTCGACTTCAAAGGTTGCTGAATTGTGTCTTCCCTGTCCGTATCCTGTAGGTCCGATAAAGGTAAGAAGCTATTAGTGCATGGAATTACGGGACCCAACTGCTGGGGTCAGTACCTGGGGAGGTGGTGGGGGGTGACAAGCTCCCTCTTCTTCAGGGGTGATCTTGGTACTAGGTGCGGGTGCCAACTGTAGGAGGTCAGTACCTGGGGATGTGGTGGGGGGGTAACGAGCTTCCTATACTTCAGGAGTGGTCTTAGTGCGTGATGCAGGTACCCCTTTTCTAAGTGGTTTCTGGAATATTACAGGGATAATAGGGCAGCTACTAGCTTTAGGCTTGATAGAGAGGGAGGACTGGTGGGAAATATTATCAGGACTGGGATGCGTAGGTGGTTCGTTCTCAAGGATATTTTCACATTCACTAATCAGGGTATCTATGCAGTCCAAAACACAGTTACTACCTGGATGTTTCTGGGCCTTCCTGGCCTTTTTACCTTTATTAGACCGACCATTAAGAGTTCCCCCACTGCTCCCATTACCCTCCATACTTTTTCTTTTCCCCATCGGCCTACGCGTTGCACTAAAGACTAAAGACAAATCGAGAAAACAAGCCCTCCCCCGATAGCTCAATCGTCTGGTTCTAGATTACACAAACCCCAGTTGATATCAGACAAGATAGGACAGAACTTAGTGTGCTTGCTCTATGTACAAAATCAAACTAAATACTATTTAGGCATTACACGCACGCAGGTTACACGAGGAAAAAGAAGCCTAGGCTAGGCACAGTCACGGTACCTTAGGAAGAATAAGTTTGCCAGTCACAATGTCCTCAGTCCATATGCCGGGTGAAAGGGGGGTGGCCCTGCCCTGCCTCTTCCTGGCAATGACGCACAAGGATGGGCCCGCCCTTGGCCCGGGCTTCCCCACGCGCAGCCCGCGCTGCGGCAGTCCGCGGCCGTTTTTGTAGCACCTCCTGGCACTACACGCTGACGTTGGCGGCCACGCGCCGCAAGGGAACAAGGAATGCTGGTTCTGGTGGTCCCCCTGGACCGGGCAATTGAGAGCAGCAGGCAGCAGGTGAAAGCGGGTCCTGCGCTGCGGGAGCCCGCGGCCGTTTTTGTAGTGCCTCCGGGCGCTACACGCTGACGTTGGCGGCCACGCGCCGCAAGGGAACAAGGAATGCTGGTTCTGGTGGTCCCCCTGGACCGGGCAATCGAGGAGCAGCAGGTGAAAGTGGGTCCCGCACTGCGGGAGCCCGCAGCCGTTTTTGTAGCGCCTCCGGGCGCTACACCCTGACGTTGGCGGCCACGTGCCGCAAGGGAACAAGGAATGCTGGTTCTGGTGGTCCCCCTGGACCGGGCAATCGAGGAGCAGCAGGCAGCAGGTGAAAGCGGGTCCCGTGCTGCGGTAGCTCGCAGCCGTTTTCATAGCGCCTCCTGGCGCTACACGCTGATGTTGGCGGCCACGCACCGCAAGGGAACAAGGAATGCTGGTTCTGGTGGTCCCCCTGAACCGGGCAATCATGGAGCAACAGGTGAAAGCGGGTCCTGCACTGTGGGAGCCCGCGGCCGTTTTTGTAGCGCCTCCTGGCGCTACACGCTGACGTTGGCGGCCACGCGCCATAAGGGAACAAGGAATGCTGGTTCTGGTGGTCCCCCTGGACCAGGCAATGGAGGAGCAGCAGGCAGCAGGTGAAAACAGTGATTATTAAACCGCTTGTTGGAGAGGGGGAGACAAATATCAATTGATCTAAGAATCCAACTTTGGATAGTCCCAAGATCCGCAATTGCCATTTGTTTAGCAACAGATGTGCTGTTGGATAGGAGATTATTTAGAGCTCCAATATCAAGCTTTCCCCAGTTTCTAGTTTTGAGCTTAGTTCCCATTGAGGCTACCGGAGGGCCATAAGCAACTTTTATCCGAAAGCTAACAGCAAAGTGATCCGACCAGCACAGTGGAAGGGCGGGGGGACAGCAAATATCGGACAAGTTAGAAAAATGGGGTCTAATAAATGACCAGCCACATGAGTTCGACCCATGTTGCAGAGTTGGATATTCATTGCTGCGAGATCAGCAATAAATACAGCACTTTTTACACATGCCAGGTCGACAAAATGGAGATTCAGATCCCCCAGGATGGTAAAATTGGCAGCATTCCGAAGGTAGGGAGTTACTAAGTTGGGAAAAGACAGAGCCCATGCTCCAGGAAATCCAGGGGGACGATAAACCAGTATACCCGAAAAGGTAAACTGGGGTGTAAGTGTGATTTTAAATAAGGAGGCCTCGCCGACCGTCGAGGGTAAATCTTCAAATTTACAATCGAAAGACTTATTGTAGATAACAGGTTACTTCCACAGGAACAGAGGTGGAGTGCGATTGAGCATGAGGCATTTGCTGTGGTCTGGGCGCTGAAGAAGCTGAGACCATACTCGTTTGGAACTCACTTCCGGGTTCAGACAGACCACAGGCCCCTCAGATGGTTGATGCAAATGAGGGGTGAGAATCCAAAGCTGTTGAGGTGGTCCATTTCCCTACAGGGGATGGACTTTATGGTGGAACACCGCCCTGGTACAGAACACACCAATGCTGATGGTCTGTCCAGATTTTTCCACCTTAGTGAAGAGAACTCCCAAGAGGGTGGGTAGTTCTCCCCACATTTCAGCTGGAGGGGACACGTGTTAGACCTGGCACCATTGGCGTAGGTCGCCCTTCCATTTTTTTCCTTTACCTCATGTGTTTTGCTGTGTGTTGGACTCCATTTTTGCTGGTGTAGATGCTTTGGGCACTTTGCCACTGCTGTTCAGTGCCAAAGTGCAAGTGCTCCCTTTGTAAATTATTGTTAGGGATTAGTGATTCCATGATTTGCTTATTTGATTTACTTGTCAGACCCTAGTACAGTGCACTATGTGTACCCAGGGTCTGTAAATCAAATGCTGCTGGTGGGCTTGGAGCACTGATTGTGCCACTCACAGAAGCAGCTTGTAAAATGTGACTCAGGCCTGCTATTGCAGAGCCTGTGTGCAGTCTGGGACTGCCATGTCGACTTGGCAAGTGCACACACTTGCCAGTCCCTAAACCTTCCCTTTTCTACATATTAGTCACCCCTAAGGTAGGCCCAAGGTACCCATGTGGGCAGGGTGCATTGTATGTGAAAGGTAGGACATGCCCTGATGTGTGTGGCATGTCCTGATAGTGAAATACTGCCAATTTCGTTTTTCACTATTGCAACGCTATCTGTTCCCATAGGACAGAATGGGGAGTTTGTTTATAACATCTTATAAACATAACTGACCCAAGGAACAAGATTGAAAAGTAAAGTTTAGTATGCCTGAACTCAGAATGTTAAAGTGCATCTTTTAATGAGGGTGATTTTTACATTCTGTGTTTGAAAATACCACTTTTAGAAAGTAGGTATTTTCTTGCCTAACCATCCAGTGTGCCTCTGCTGGGTTTGTGTATTGTATGTCTGGCTTTTGGATGACAGGGGCTGGAGAGGGGCAGCGGCTCCAGAACTCTGATGAGTCAGGGCCGGTCTGAATAGGCTTGGTCTGCATTTGGAGTGGTGGAAGGAGTAGCACCTTCACCTGAATAGGGCTGTGCCTGCCTTCCACAATGACGGCTCCGCCCCCCTGTGGTGTGTCTGGAGCCAGGGCTCACACTGACAATGGAGGTTATTGTGCACTTGCAAAGTGCCCCACAGAACTGGTTTTGGCTATGTACAGACACTCTCTGCCTTCAGAGAACAAAGGATTTTGGTGTATAAAAAGAGGGGCCCAGACCGCAGACTTTTAGATCTCTTCTGGGAAATCAAGAGGAACCTTTGCCAAGGAGAAGAGCCAGATAAGCTGAGGAGGAATACTATCCCTGTGCTGTTTGCTGTCTGGGGTTGGCCTGCAGTGGCTGCTTGCTGCCAAGTAAAGGAGGTAAAGGACTTTGCTGTTTGCTTTGTCACCTGCTTGAAGAAAAGATCTCCAAGGGCTTAAAATTGAGCTTGCCTCCTGTTCTGAAGTCTCAGGGACACAAAGACTTCACCACCAGCTCCCCTGAAATTACTTACTGGGAATTCCAACCTGCACAGAGTGCCTGCTGCTGTTTAGGTCTTCTAGAGACTGTTTGTCGCTATGAGCTGGAAAATCGACGCAACATCGAAGAAGCGTGTCGCATCCGCACCTGTTTACCGACGCATCGCCGAAGAAACCGTCGCAGCGCCTGCCGCAGCTCGAGAAATTGCCGCACGACGCATCGGGTGCAACGATCTCCGAAGTCCGAGATGACCGCACCGATCCCGACGCAAGCCTGCTGCGCGACTGCACGAAACGACGCATCGTATCGTATTGACGTATCGCATCGAGGCGCCAAGACTGTCGCATCGTTGGGGACCGCAGTAAGAAACAGACGCATTAACTCCCCACCAAGTAAGAAAACGACGCATAATCTCCTCTCCGGTAAGGAACCGACGCTTCAACTCCCCTGTGCTGCAGTAAGGAACCGATGCATCACCTCCCCCGGAGCAAGGAATCGATACATCACCTTCCCTGAGTGTAAGGAACCGACGCATCACCTTCCCTGCGGCCATGTTGTTTGTTTTGCGTGACGCATCTAAGGTACTTTTGAGTGTTGCATTTACAACTTGCATTGAACTGAACTATTTCTACCATTTGAAAGCCTTATTTTTAATACTGTATTGTGGATTTTGTCGTTTGGTGTTGTTTTGGTTTAGATAAAAATTACTTATTTTTCTAAACTGGTGTGGTGTCCATTTGTAGTGTTTTCACTGTATTACTGTAAGTGTTCACAAATGCTTTACACACTGCCTCTGAGATAAGCCTGTCTGCTCGTGCCAAGCTACCAAGGGGGTGATCAGGGGTAATTTTCGAAGTGTATCCCCCTTACCCTGACTAGAAGCAAGGTTCCATATTTGGACAAAGGTACCTACCTCTGCAAACTAGAGACACCCATTTCTAACACTAATAATATTGCTAATGCGTCATGACATGCTCACTGTGTGCATTAATTAACGTATGGGCCATGTTTTGTTTGATGGGCTAATAGTATAGGCAAATAGACTTTGTTAATAAGGATGTTTCCCTCTTTCAAAATTAGTGTGGCAACCACCGTAATGCTGCGAAAGCATTGTGCATGTTTTTTCTCTTCCATATTTACGTTTGTACCATGCAGAATAAGCAGTTTGTTCTGCTTTCATATCTCACCACTCCAACAGACATGCCAGTTGCTGCAGCCTCAACAGACTTATGTTGATACCTTCCCCCCCACACTAGCCCACTCTCTCAGTTCACCCTCCCAAACTGCAGCAGCCCACACATGGACAGCTCCCTCAGCCATTGGAGACAGATTCAATGAGTTATTGGGCTTAGCCCAGACCACATGGCCCAATTTTGACTATAATACAGGAAGAAATAATGGTAGAGGATGAGAGCGACAGGCTTAGCCAATTTTGAGATGTAACCAAATATATCCATTTTACAATTAGACAATGCTGTTATTTCATTGCCATATTTTTGCTGCTGTCCTTTTGACAGACATAGGGGCCGATTCCGATCTCGGTCGGAGGCGCACCCAATACCATTCGGTCGGGAAAAAAGCCATGCGAATGCCTGTTTCCCGACCGATCCGTACATCATACCGAACGAGTAAGTACGATGCGCACAACAGCACAGAATCCGGCCGAGTCGTACTCACCCAATCCAGGTCCTGTTCTCCGACCGAGGCGAATCCGGAAACGCAGAATCGAGTCGCACGGAAGGGAAAATGCAGCCCCGCCCGGCCGAACTAGTACGATGCGCTTTCCGTACGCGCCGAACCCGTCGCTACGTCCGGCACGTCAAAGCTTCCGGGAGAGGCGCACATAAGCTCCGATTCGCGCCACAACACGATCCACGGCTACGAGGCGAACACGCCAGCGACGAGGACGACGCGAAGCAACGAGAAAGACGAACGACACGAACCAACCATGAATCCCTTCGTCCCGATCCTACCAATATTCTACATTTACTACAGGAACAGGCATGGACGCGTACGGGGCAGAAGGTAAGTCAGACACCAACCACAAAACACATACAACACGTACACGACACATCACACACACACAGAGGGATGCAGAATTTACTTACAGCAGCACCATAGTGGCGGGATGCCCATCACCAATGCCACATATGCACACAGGGGCCTGGATGCGCACCACCACTACCACCCCCACCCAGGGGGGGCCGGATGCCAACCACTACTACCACCCTTACCCAGGGGGGGCTGGATGTCCACCACTACTACCACCCTTAGCCAGGGGGGTGCCAGATGCCTACCACTACTACCACCCTTACCCAGGGGGGGCTGGATGCCTACCACTACTACCACCCTTAGCCAGGGGGGTGCCAGATACCTACCACTACTACCACCCTTACCCAGGGGGGGCTGGATGCCTACCACTACTACCACCCTTAGCCAGGGGGGTGCCAGATGCCCACCACTACTACCACCCTTACCCAGGGGTGCTGGATGCCTAGCACAACTACCACCCTTACCCAGGGGGTGCCAGATGCCTACCACTACTACCACCCTTACCCAGGGGGGGCTGGATGCCTACCACTACTACCACCCTTAGCCAGGGGGTGCCAGATTCCCACCACTACTACCACCCTTACCCAGGGGGGCTGGATGCCTACCACAACTACCACCCTTACCCAGGGGGGCTGGATGCCTACCACTACTACCACCCTTACCCAGGGGGGCTGGATGCCTACCACTACTACCACCCTTACCCAGGGGGGGCTGGATTTCCACCACTACTACCACCCTTAGCCAGGGGGGTGCCAGATGCCTACCACTACTACCACCCTTACCCAGGGGGCTGGATGCCTACCACTACTACCACCCTTAGCCAGGGGGTGCCAGATGCCCACCACTACTACCACCCTTACCCAGGGGTGCTGGATGCCTACCACAACTACCACCCTTAGCCAGGGGGTGCCAGATGCCTACCACTACTACCACCCTTACCCAGGGGGCTGGATGCCTACCACTACTACCACCCTTAGCCAGGGGGTGCCAGATTCCCACCACTACTACCACCCTTACCCAGGGGGCTGGATGCCTACCACAACTACCACCCTTACCCAGGGGGCTGGATGCCTACCACTACTACCACCCTTACCCAGGGGGCTGGATGCCTACCACTACTACCACCCTTACCCAGGGGGGGCTGGATGCCTACCACTACTACCACCCTTAGCCATGGGGGTGCCAGATGCCCACCACTACAACCACCCTTACCCAGGGGGGGCTGGATGACTACCACTACTACCACCCTTAGCCATGGGGGTGCCAGATGCCCACCACCACTACCACCCTTACCCAGGGGGGGCTGGATGCCTACCACTACTACCACCCTAAGCCAGGGGGGCTGGATGCCTACCACTACTACCACCCTTAGCCATGGGGGTGCCAGATGCCCACCACTACTACCACCCTTACCCAGGGGGGGCTGGATGCCTACCACTACTACCACCCTTACCCAGGGGGGGCTGGATGCCTACCACTACTACCACCTCTACCCAGGGGGGGCTGGATGCCTACCACCACTACCACCCTTAGCCAGGGGGGTGCCAGATGCCCACCACTACTACCACCCTTACCCAGGGGTGCTGGATGCCTACCACAACTACCACCCTTAGCCAGGGGGGTGCCAGATGCCTACCACTACTACCACCCTTACCCAGGGGGGGCTGGATGCCTACCACTACTACCACCCTTAGCCAGGGGGGTGCCAGATGCCAACCACTACTACCACCCTTACCCAGGGGGGCTGGATGCCTACCACAACTACCACCCTTACCCAGGGGGGGCTGGATGCCTACCACTACTACCACCCTTACCCAGGGGGCTGGATGCCTACCACTACTACCACCCTTACCCAGGGGGGCTGGATGCCTACCACTACTACCACCCTTAGCCATGGGGGTGCCAGATGCCCACCACTACTACCACCCTTACCCAGGGGGCTGGATGCCTACCACTACTACCACCCTTAGCCATGGGGGTGCCAGATGCCCACCACCACTACCACCCTTACCCAGGGGGTGCTGGATGCCTACCACTACTACCACCCTAAGCCAGGGGGCTGGATGCCTACCACTACTACCACCCTTAGCCATGGGGGTGCCAGATGCCCACCACTACTACCACCCTTACCCAGGGGGCTGGATGCCTACCACTACTACCACCCTTAACCAGGGGGGCTGGATGCCTACCACTACTACCACCTCTACCCAGGGGGCTGGATGCCTACCACCACTACCACCCTTACCCAGGGGGCTGGATGCCTACCACTACTACCACCCTTAGCCATGGGGGTGCCAGATGCCCACCACTACTACCACCCTTACCCAGGGGGGCTGGATGCCTACCACTACTACCACCCTACCCAGGGGGCTGGATGCCTACCACTACTACCACCCTTAGCCATGGGGGTGCCAGATGCCCACCACTACTACCACCCTTACCCAGGGGGCTGGATGTCCACCACTACTACCACCCTTAGCCAGGGGGTGCCAGATGCCTACCACTACTACCACCCTTACCCAGGGGGGCTGGATGCCTACCACTACTACCACCCTTAGCCAGGGGGTGCCAGATGCCCACCACTACTACCACCCTTACCCAGGGGTGCTGGATGCCTACCACAACTACCACCCTTAGCCAGGGGGTGCCAGATGCCTACCACTACTACCACCCTTACCCAGGGGGGCTGGATGCCTACCACTACTACCACCCTTAGCCAGGGGGTGCCAGATGCCCACCACTACTACCACCCTTACCCAGGGGGCTGGATGCCTACCACAACTACCACCCTTACCCAGGGGGCTGGATGCCTACCACTACTACCACCCTTACCCAGGGGGCTAGATGCCTACCACTACTACCACCCTTACCCAGGGGGGCTGGATGCCTACCACTACTACCACCCTTAGCCAGGGGGGTGCCAGATGCCCACCACTACTACCACCCTTACCCAGGGGTGCTGGATGCCTAGCACAACTACCACCCTTACCCAGGGGGTGCCAGATGCCTACCACTACTACCACCCTTACCCAGGGGGGGCTGGATGCCTACCACTACTACCACCCTTAGCCAGGGGGGTGCCAGATTCCCACCACTACTACCACCCTTACCCAGGGGGGCTGGATGCCTACCACAACTACCACCCTTACCCAGGGGGGGCTGGATGCCTACCACTACTACCACCCTTACCCAGGGGGGCTGGATGCCTACCACTACTACCACCCTTACCCAGGGGGGGCTGGATTTCCACCACTACTACCACCCTTAGCCAGGGGGTGCCAGATGCCTACCACTACTACCACCCTTACCCAGGGGGCTGGATGCCTACCACTACTACCACCCTTAGCCAGGGGGTGCCAGATGCCCACCACTACTACCACCCTTACCCAGGGTTGCTGGATGCCTACCACAACTACCACCCTTAGCCAGGGGGTGCCAGATGCCTACCACTACTACCACCCTTACCCAGGGGGCTGGATGCCTACCACTACTACCACCCTTAGCCAGGGGGTGCCAGATTCCCACCACTACTACCACCCTTACCCAGGGGGCTGGATGCCTACCACAACTACCACCCTTACCCAGGGGGCTGGATGCCTACCACTACTACCACCCTTACCCAGGGGGCTGGATGCCTACCACTACTACCACCCTTGCCCAGGGGGGCTGGATGCCTACCACTACTACCACCCTTAGCCATGGGGGTGCCAGATGCCCACCACTACAACCACCCTTACCCAGGGGGCTGGATGACTACCACTACTACCACCCTTAGCCATGGGGGTGCCAGATGCCCACCACCACTACCACCCTTACCCAGGGGGTGCTGGATGCCTACCACTACTACCACCCTAAGCCAGGGGGCTGGATGCCTACCACTACTACCACCCTTAGCCATGGGGGTGCCAGATGCCCACCACTACTACCAACCTTACCCAGGGGGGCTGGATGCCTACCACTACTACCACCCTTACCCAGGGGGGCTGGATGCCTACCACTACTACCACCTCTACCCAGGGGGGCTGGATGCCTACCACCACTACCACCCTTAGCCAGGGGGTGCCAGATGCCCACCACTACTACCACCCTTACCCAGGGGTGCTGGATGCCTACCACAACTACCACCCTTAGCCAGGGGGTGCCAGATGCCTACCACTACTACCACCCTTACCCAGGGGGGCTGGATGCCTACCACTACTACCACCCTTAGCCAGGGGGTGCCAGATGCCAACCACTACTACCACCCTTACCCAGGGGGCTGGATGCCTACCACAACTACCACCCTTACCCAGGGGGGCTGGATGCCTACCACTACTACCACCCTTACCCAGGGGGCTGGATGCCTACCACTACTACCACCCTTACCCAGGGGGGGCTGGATGCCTACCACTACTACCACCCTTAGCCATGGGGGTGCCAGATGCCCACCACTACTACCACCCTTACCCAGGGGGGGCTGGATGCCTACCACTACTACCACCCTTAGCCATGGGGGTGCCAGATGCCCACCACCACTACCACCCTTACCCAGGGGGTGCTGGATGCCTACCACTACTACCACCCTAAGCCAGGGGGGCTGGATGCCTACCACTACTACCACCCTTAGCCATGGGGGTGCCAGATGCCCACCACTACTACCACCCTTACCCAGGGGGGCTGGATGCCTACCACTACTACCACCCTTAACCAGGGGGGGCTGGATGCCTACCACTACTACCACCTCTACCCAGGGGGGGCTGGATGCCTACCACCACTACCACCCTTACCCAGGGGGGGCTGGATGCCTACCACTACTACCACCCTTAGCCATGGGGGTGCCAGATGCCCACCACTACTACCACCCTTACCCAGGGGGCTGGATGCCTACCACTACTACCACCCTTACCCAGGGGGGCTGGATGCCTATCACTACTACCACCCTTAGCCATGGGGGTGCCAGATGCCCACCACTACTACCACCCTTACCCAGGGGGGGCTGGATGTCCACCACTACTACCACCCTTAGCCAGGGGGTGCCAGATGCCTACCACTACTACCACCCTTACCCAGGGGGCTGGATGCCTACCACTACTACCACCCTTAGCCAGGGGGTGCCAGATGCCCACCACTACTACCACCCTTACCCAGGGGTGCTGGATGCCTACCACAACTACCACCCTTAGCCAGGGGGTGCCAGATGCCTACCACTACTACCACCCTTACCCAGGGGGCTGGATGCCTACCACTACTACCACCCTTAGCCAGGGGGTGCCAGATGCCCACCACTACTACCACCCTTACCCAGGGGGCTGGATGCCTACCACAACTACCACCCTTACCCAGGGGGGCTGGATGCCTACCACTACTACCACCCTTACCCAGGGGGCTAGATGCCTACCACTACTACCACCCTTACCCAGGGGGGCTGGATGCCTACCACTACTACCACCCTTAGCCATGGGGGTGCCAGATGCCCACCACTACTACCACCCTTACCCAGGGGGGGCTGGATGCCTACCACTACTACCACCCTTAGCCATGGGGGTGCCAGATGCCCACCACCACTACCACCCTTACCCAGGGGGTGCTGGATGCCTACCACTACTACCATCCTAAGCCAGGGGGCTGGATGCCTACCACTACTACCACCCTTAGCCATGGGGGTGCCAGATGCCCACCACTACTACCACCCTTACCCAGGGGGCTGGATGCCTACCACTACTACGACCCTTACCCAGGGGGGCTGGATGCCTACCACTACTACCACCTCTACCCAGGGGGGCTGGATGCCTACCACCACTACCACCCTTAGCCAGGGGTGCCAGATGCCCACCACTACTACCACCCTTACCCAGGGGTGCTGGATGCCTACCACAACTACCACCCTTAGCCAGGGGGGTGCCAGATGCCTACCACTACTACCACCCTTACCCAGGGGGGCTGGATGCCTACCACTACTACCACCCTTAGCCAGGGGGGTGCCAGATGCCCACCACTACTACCACCCTTACCCAGGGGGGCTGGATGCCTACCACAACTACCACCCTTACCCAGGCGGGCTGGATGCCTACCACTACTACCACCCTTACCCAGGGGGGCTGGATGCCTACCACTACTACCACCCTTACCCAGGGGGGGCTGGATGCCTACCACTACTACCACCCTTAGCCATGGGGGTGCCAGATGCCCACCACTACTACCACCCTTACCCAGGGGGGGGCTGGATGCCTACCACTACTACCACCCTTAGCCATGGGGGTGCCAGATGCCCACCACCACTACCAGCCTTACCCAGGGGGTGCTGGATGCCTACCACTACTACCACCCTAAGCCAGGGGGCTGTATGCCTACCAGTACTACCACTCTTAGCCATGGGGGTGCCAGATGCCCACCACTACTACCACCCTTACCCAGGGGGGGCTGGATGCCTACCAGTACTACCACCCTTACCCAGGGGGGGCTGGATGCCTACCACTACTACCACCTCTACCCAGGGGGGGCTGGATGCCTACCACCACTACCACCCTTACCCAGGGGGGGCTGGATGCCTGTCACTACTACCACCTCTACCCATGGGGGGCTGGATGCCTACCACCAACACCACCCCCACTCATAGGATGGACAATGCATGACACAACCAGCACAGCACAACCTAGGGAATGCAAGAAAAAGACATCCCCCAACACCATGACAAGCGTGTGTAGACTGTGTCAAATGCCTACAACACTGAACATGACTTTGAACATACAATGTGACCCCCTATCACATGTGCCACACATATATGTGTGTGGCCCCCACAATGCAAGCAGGCCATGACCATTGTGGCAATGGGGTCCAAACCCCCATCATCACAGTGACCAAAAGGTAAGTGTGGGGTCCATAGCTGAAGCACATTTTGAACATTGTGGCAATGGGGTCCAAACCCCCATCATCACAGTGACCAAAATGTAAGTGTGGGGTCCATAGCTGAAGCACCTTTTGAACATATTGGCAATGGGGTCCAAACCCCCATCATCACAGTGACCAAAAGGTAAGTGTGGGGTCCATAGCTGAAGCACATTTTTAACATTGTGGCAATGGGGTCCAAACCCCCATCATCACAGTGACCAAAATGTAAGTGTTGACAAAGAAAAAGCTGCAACTGCCAAACTGCATGGATGATTCCTGGTCACAGAACATAAAACACATCAGTGGCAAAGTAGTGCATGTGTCCCATTGCAACATAGATTGGGGGAGGCAAATACTGCAGTGCAAATAAGACATACCTTTGGCCATGTGCAGACAAACAACACCCATGGGGGCTGACACAGTCAACATTCATCAATGACACAATGACAGAAGTGACCATCAGAATGCAGACCCACATATTTGCACCAATGGGCACACAAATGCAGATACCCTGTGGAGACTGTAGATGTGAGGTGAACAGATACCATACCATGGCAGCAATGGGACACACAAACCATGATCATTGTGCTGACTGATGACCTAGGAGTCCCAGGGACAGCAGGGGAAACCCACCAAACTACATACAGCCAATGGCACACCTAAGATATGCCAATGCAGTGGTGCAGATGCACAAACACAAACAGGCAGACCCACACTGCACATCAAACACAACAGGTGAGGGGGGGAGGGGTGCCAGTGTCCCCAGGCAACCACACAACACATGAGGAGGCCTGAATACCAATCATACAGATGTGCATACAGTGCCACACAAAGGTAACTCATGGATCCAAATCCCCTATGTGGGCAATCAGGCATTGTCAGATGAGAGGGAGCACAAATCACACAGGTCACACAGGCACGTAGGAACAGCAACTGACACAGCAAGACACAGACACACCACAGCACTACCCCCAGGGCCCCCACAATGTGGTGACCCTGGGCTGCATTACAATCCCACTGTGATGACAAAGCTAAATGTCGTTCACACTGTGAACCACAGTCATGTGTCCTGAGCAACAAACTACCATCACACCTACACAAGCACAAATCAATCAGCACGGCCAGTAAGCCAAGGCCAACATGGAGGCAGGGGTCTAGCAGGGCAACAACTCTCATCTGCACACACTCAACACCACACACCTCGACCTCCAACGATGTGCAGCAGTGAAGCACACATGCACTGGTGACATTGCACATGCACCCATGACAATTCCAGGGTGGTGGGTGGGAACCAAGGTGCAGAAACACATCACACATGGCCATTCAACAAGACTCCTGAATGTCTGACACACTGCACACTACGCTGTACATGGACATGACGGCAATACCACACCAACCAATGGGATCCCAGCCACAGTCACACACCAATGAAGAAGCCAAGGTCACCCACAAAGAACACACATAGACAACAACCAACATTGCAGCCCGGACCCTGAGGAGTGCCAGCAGTCACACACACAACGTGTCACAATCACTGAAAGATAACACAAACTGGAAATCACATGACAGGTGCAAACAATAAGTGCCAAGGGGAAACCTGACTGTGACCCATCTGCGTCTGCACACAAACTCAGCCCTGACAGCAAACACACCTATGGGTGACACCCTGATGACCAGTAATGTGCCATGCACCCACATCACAGAGAACCCAGGGAGAAGACTTTGGGGGAACATAGGTCAACTCAGCAAGCATCACAAACAGGTACAACACTAGGGATCACAGCATGCACAGCAAAACGGAAGTGAACACACAGACATGCTCATACAACACACACCTTGGGCGCAGGCAATGTCACAGGAGTACACACTGCCATGAGGGGACTCCACTCCTGTGTGAGGAAAGCTGTGCCATATGTTGCCTCAGTAGGGCCCCATCATGTCAGCTGAGCACTTGGTCACACAATCAACAATTAGCACCAAATGAAGGCTCCTGTCACATCAGCCTGGTCATGGAAGTGCCAACGAAATCATCAGCACAGATCCAACACACTTGTATAGCAATGTTGCACTGACAACACAGATGAGTCCTTCCCCATTGATGCCCAAACCTGCATGTCCAGTGGAGATGGCCACACGGTCAGGGAAGTAGACGAATTGAACAATGGCAGGCACAACAGATGTACAGGGGTGGAAGCCACAGATGTGAAATTGCTAATGTAAGTAGGAAATCCCATTGCCAAATACTGAACACATGACACCCTCAGATGCTGCTATGGATGACATGGATACACCACAGGATAGGACACATTCCCCCTGGACCACATGTGTTCCTGCACAGTAACACTACATTATCATGAGACCAAATATCACCATCACTGCAGCAAGGGCATGGTTAGCATCATCAACAACATGTACATCAGAAGCATAAGCACTAGAGAACAGAAAGTTGCTTTATTCAGCATATGTGTGTTTAAAAGTGAAAGTCCAGAAAAAACACAAAGGCCAATGGCCAGTCCATTGTCAAAGTCCAAACAGGGTGACAGTGGCAGATGTCACCCTACGCATGCCTGCACTGCACAAAACCAGGGACAATCCACTAGGAGGGGCAACCGGGGGCAGGCCAGGCACCGCAGGGACAGGATCAGGGCTCACCAGGAGGAGGCAGGGAAGGGGTGGTGGGTGCTGGAGAGCCACTGACAACTGCAGTGGAGGTGTCTGACATGGTGTGTGCCGGCACAACTGGGGGCATGACTCAGATGTTGTGGGTGCCGGCACGACTGCAGTGGACCCTGCAGATGGAGTGGACAGGTCCGCCACTGCAGTGCCCAAGTCAGACAGGGTGGTAGTGGACTCCACTGCAGTGCCTACCACCAGGGGAGGAGAATGGGGAACAGGCAAGGTGGGCTGGACAGAGGGGGAGGACACCCTCACCACATCAGTGGCACAGACAAGCGCAGCGGGGGTGTGGTGCCGGGAGAGCAAGTGGCAGGGGGAGAAGGCCGGATCCTCTTGGGGATGGTATATCTGTGGGTGGGGGAACCTGGGGCAGGGTGTGGTGGGGCACCTGTGGAGTGGGGGCCTGAGGGATGGAAGAAGGAGACCTGGTGCCTGAGCTGCAGGGCGGCGGCGGGGTCTTGCTCTTACGACTCCGGGGGACTTGCGGGTGGGGGCCTCAGTCTGTCTGCGCCTGGGGGAGGGTGTCCGGGGGCGAGGGGCACTCTGCTCCATGTGGGTGGGCTTCCTCTTCCCCCTGAATGCTGTATCAGCTGGATCGGAGGGGAAGAGGCCGAGGTCACTGAGGAAGAGCCGCTGGGTCTTTGGGGTTGCAGGTGAGGCAAGGGAGGGTGCTTTGGAGGGAGAGGCAACTGAGGACTGCGCAGTGCTCGTGGATGCGTGTGTGTGTTCCAGGGCCCCATCCCCTGTGAGTCTGGTTTCAGTCCCCTGACTGTGCATGCATGTGCGTTTTGTTTGTGGCGTGTGTGTCTGTGTGCTGGACGTGTGTGTGCTGGTGTGTGCCTGTGCCGGTGTGTGTGTGCTTGGGACGGGTAAGGTGCTGGGGAGTGTGGATGGAGCAGAGGCAGGAGGGGTGAGGGACTGTCTGAGGAGGGACACTGCTGCCGTCAGGGAGGAGTCCATGGACCTATTGCCCCTCTGTAGGTCAGACATGCCCGATGAGATGCCCTCCATGAACGACACCAGCTGAGTCAACAGAGCGGTGTGCGCATGGAGGACACTCAGCATGGCTGTCTGCCCTACATGGAGCTGGCGAAGGAGGTACACAGACTCCTCACTCAGGGCAGCAGGGGACACAGGGGCAGGGGTGTGGTGCCTGGCCCAAAGGAGACACGCTCCCGAACATGGGAGCCTCCACGGACCTGGGGAATGGGAGCCGATGGGAGGGCGGTGGTGGTGCTGGTGGTGGCGGGGACAGCAACACTAGCTGGGGTGTGGTGGCTGCTGACACCCGCCTCCATAAGGGAGTCATCCTCCGAGCCGCTGTGGTCCTCAGCTGAGGTGGATGCTGCTGAGGACTCCTCGGTGTGGCTCCCTCGCCCTCTGTGCCACTGGGTCCCTCCGACCACTCCTCGGCTGCTGACCCAGTCTGGCTCTCCGGCTCCTCCTGGTCCATGGAGCTGTCCCCTTCCGTGGCCGTGGATGTATCTGCAAACAATGGGGAAACAGACAGACATCAGTCACCTGCACCAAACGCACACACCACTGTGAGCACAGCACATTACAGAGCAAGCCCTGGCATCATTAGTTGAACATTGCTAAAAGTGCCCTAACTGAACAGGAGAAGCCAATTGTCAGTCTGATGCCAACCATGGCACTCACATCCCACATGGCCTTGCACCCATCTGTCTGGTGTCTGTTGGATAGCAACACCCCAGTGTGGACACATGCACCACCTACACAGTAGTTGGACAGTGCAGAGGACACGGTGTAGCATGTGGACATGCACACATCACAACTCTTGCCACTGAGTCAGTACAGGTTTCTGGATGAAAGGGATGCCCAGAGTCAAATAGGAAATGCATGTGATGCATACCAGCGACAGACACCATGATGCACCCATGTCCTGATAGCCATCGCCACAATGGTGTGCATGTAGCACATGTCACTCCCCTGCAGGATCACCAATAAGTAGACACATGCCATGGCGGAGGCATGACTGCTAAGTCATACATCACTGTCTCAGTGATGTATGACTTGGCAGCCAGACAACAACACTCTGCACTGTGTCACAATAGTAGGTCATGGGGAATGCAAGTCCTGGAGCTGCACACGTGCACATGTACATCCCCACACAACACATCATCTTAACCCTCATCTGTCCAGGTCATACCGATTGGACATATGGGAGACCTGTGACACTACCCTCTGAACCTGAGCCCCTCACAATCTGCTGTGAATGGGAAACAGCTGCCTGAACTTCACATTCGCATACCCCAGTCTGCACGGACAAGTATCGTCTCCTATGGTCACATCTCCAGTGGCATGCTGAGCCCCTACCGAGAAACACCCCAGCAGTCCTGGCAACAAATCCACAGCACACTGACACAGAGGCAGACACCTGAGGGGTCAAATCACTGCGCACAACGTGTCAGCTGATACACGGGAGTGGGAGTACAGGTGTATTGGATGGGCTGGAGTAGGCATGACTGTCCTGCCCCACATGAATGAGGGATGAGCCCTGGACAGGGGATAGCTGGCTATGTATGTGTGACACACGTAATCTGCACACTCCTGGGGCCCAAACATTGTTCCCACCCGCTGCATGGGTGTGTGCCAGATACCCCAGGCACATGTGGTGGCTCAGCTCAGCAAGTGGACCGCATATCAAAGCAACACGCAGATTACATGTCCGAACACAGGCGTTGTGTGAACAATGGACCCACCCATGATGCCCACAACAGAGTTAGGGAAACAGATGCTGTCCCCCACCTTGAGTGAAGCAAACTGCAAGGACACAGTCCCAAGTGACACAATTCCCTGAATGTTAGGGCCACACCTGGGTATCAGATGAGGAGTGGGCAGTGCACAATAGAGGGACATGGCTCCTGGACAACATGACTGCTGTACTGTGGCAGTTTAACCAGGCCAGAGGAGGGCACATAGCATGTAATACAGAGTTCACAGTGCAGTCTTTGACTCACCCCCTCCTTGCTGCTGTCTGGCCTTCAGCTGCCCATCCAGGTCTGGAAACACCACCGCCAGGATCTGGAGCATGTGGGGGGTCAGGGTTCGTGTTCCGCCCCTCCTGCGAGGAGGCGACAGCTTCAGCTGGACCCGTGCAATCCTCCGGGTCCAGCCCCGAAGGTCCTGCCACCTCTTCTGGCAGTTGCGGATCCGGCGCTTGTAGACCCCCACGGACCGGACAGCCCGGACGATGTCCTTCCAGATCTCCTGCTTCCGATGGGCATTAACCTGTCAGGATGACAAAGTGAAAAGGCCATTACTACACATGCAACATATCCGTGCATGACACAGTTGTATATACATGTCTCAATCACAGGGGCACATGATGTACACAGGCAGTGCAACGCTGCCCATGGACAGTTTGCCAGAAGTCACTACATGGTATCATTGCATGGGAAGTAAAACCTTGTTCAAATGCACTGTCACTGCACCATACCTGTCCAGTGCATGTCACTACACACTATGGGGGTGACAACTACTCAGTGAGCCTGCTAGCCAGTGGCGTGCAGACTTTTAGCCTTGCTAGTCAGACAAAATGCACATTCAGAAAGGCAGTGCACAGAACACTCACCTGCTCCCCTGGTGTCCCATACAGCTTGCTGTACTGTGGAAGTAGGCTGTCCAGCAGGGCCTGGTTCTCCTCAAGGCTGAAGTCTGGGGCTCTCTCCACAGTACGTGCCATTGCAGGGTCCAGAGAGGGCAGAGACAGCAGCAGTGCAGTGGCAGATGTCGTCCTGGAGCATGTAGTGCAGGCAAGTGAGCTCTCAGGGGAACAGCCAGCAATATATATGTGCTGCAGAGGCAGATACTGTCCCATGTGTCCAAAGTGATAGGTCCAAGTCGTTTGCATCTTCTGAATCTGGCCAATCCATGGAATAGCAGCACCAATACACGCCCACAGCATCCTTCAAATCTTCAACTTCATGACATACATGATTTTGCAACATTGTTGTGGGTGACCAACTGAATTTCCAGCAACCGACTCGTTCGAATTTTGAAAACGCGTCCGTTGCCAGGCTAGGCCATTGTCAATGGGTGCGCACCGATCGGTCCAATGCTGTTCAACGCGTACAGGGGTACAACGCGTACCCGCACACATTGAATGCAATGGGCCGGCCAGGTGCACTGATCGGTCCATTGCTGTTCAACGCGTACAGGGGTACAACGCGTACCCGCACTCATTGAATGCAATGGGCCGGCCGGGCGCACCGATCGGTCCATTGCTGTTCAACGCGTACAGGGGTACAACGCGTACCCGCACTCATTGAATGCAATGGGCCGGCCGGGCGCACCGATCGGTCCATTGCGGTACAACGCGTACAGGTGTACAACGCGTACCCGCACACATTGAATGCAATGGGCCGGCCGGGCGCACCGATCGGTACATTGCGGTACAACACGTACAGGGGTACAACGCGTACCCGCACACATTGAATGCAATGGGCCGGCCGGGCGCACCGATCGGTCCATTGCGGTACAACGCGTACAGGGGTACAACGCGAACCCGCACACATTGAATGCAATGGGCCGGCCGGGCGCACCGATCGGTCCATTGCGGTACAACGCGTACAGAGGTACAACGCGTACCCGCACACATTGAATGCAATGGGCCGGCCGGGCGCACCGATCGGTCCATTGCGGTACAACGCGTACAGGGGTACAACGCGTACCCGCACACATTGAATGCAATGGGCCGGCCGGGCGCACCGATCGGTCCATTGCGGTACAACGCGTACAGGGGTACAACGCGTACCCGCACACATTGAATGCAATGGGCCGGCCGGGCGCACCGATCGGTCCATTGCGGTACAACGCGTACAGAGGTACAACGCGTACCCGCACACATTGAATGCAATGGGCCGGCAGGGCGCACCGATCGGTCCATTGCGGTACAACTGCGTACAGGGTACAACACGTACCCGCACACATTGAATGCAATGGGCCGGCCGGGTGCACCGATCGGTCCATTGCTGTTCAACGCGTACAGGGGTACAACGCGTACCCGCACACATTGAATGCAATGGGCCGGCCGGGCGCACCGATCGGTCCATTGCGGTACAACGCGTACAGGGGTACAACGCGTACCCGCACACATTGAATGCAATGGGCCGGCCGGGTGCACCGATCGGTCCATTGCTGTTCAACGCATCCCTGTACAAGTGACTGGCATATGTCACCATGCCTGTCTCAGATGAACATATGCCAGCCACAGATAGCTCCCAGGGAGTATGGGGCACACCTACAACACCACAGCCTGTCCAAACTGTATCATAAGGCATGTAAGGCTGCATTTCCTATTGTGTGTATGTTGGTGTACATGTTGTCCGGTGGGTGTCACCTGGGGGCAGCCACCCCCAGGCTGTGCACGTGTTCATGGGGACAGGATCCTGGGTGTTACGTGTACATGACCACTGTGATGTGCAACTGTTCATATCTGTGCATGTGTCATGGTCACATTTCATGGTGGTGTATGTGTATGTCATGTCACATACCCCGTGAGTCCCATGTGGGACGGTATGTTTGAGCCAGGGTGTCCCAGTGGCACAATAGTGATGGTCCTCCACAGTCTGTGTGCATGTAGTGTTTACAATGTCTCTGATTTCATGTGCACAATGGGAGACAGTCTCCACATCCACGTTGTGTGTGCATGGACTTTGATGTTGTGCGTGTGTGTGTCACAGACGTCCATGTCTGTCCTGCAGAGGCAAGTGGAACCACTACCTGTGGGGGTCATGGTTGTTTTGATGTGGTGTATACCTGATACTCCATGTAATGCCAGTGTCCATGTGGCAGTACAGGGTCCCTGGGAATGTACCTGTCGTTGAGCTGTGATGCCTGGGGCACATCTGTCCTCACATGTCACTGTGGGGGGTGATTGTGACATGGCAGCAGGAGATGGGAACTGTGACACGGCGTCATGATATCCAATGGGCCAACCTGGGACTTATTGATGCCACTTGTTGAACCTTGATGACAGATGTTGGCCATGTATGTACCATACATGTCCTTACGGAACTGCACACTTCATGTAGTTGTGCCTCATAATGATGTATGATGTGATATTGAGTGTGTTCAATGCCGCATATGTGGGGTGACTGACAATCTTGCTTTCTTCTCCTCTGCACTGCAGGGCTCCTGCTGTCCATCGACCATTCCCAGACCTGGCAACGATGGTGGAACGGGACAGCATCCGACGGTACCGCTTCACCAGGCAGCTGATTGAGGATTTGGCAGTGCAGTTGGCCCCACATTTGCAGCCTGGCCGGCCGTATCCTACAGCGCTGACCCCCAAGGTGAAGGTGATGGCAGCCCTACACTTCTTTGCCACCGGTACCTTCCAACATACTGTGGCGACTGCTGGTGGGATGTCACAGACCATGTTGAGCCGTGTGCTCCGTGATGTTTTGGAGGCAATGTTGCTATACCTGAACCGGTACATCTATTTCCCTAGACTGCAACGACTCACTGACGTGAAGAGTGACTTCTATGCCCTGGGGAGGATGCCGCATGTCATTGGCTCCATTGATGGGACACATGTGGCTTTGGTACCACCACAGGCCCAGGAGCAGGCCAAACGTAACCGCAAGCACTACCACTCGGTCAATGCACTGGTGGTGTGTCTTGCAGATATGACCATCTCACACGTGTGTGCCCGTTTCCCTGGTTCAGCACACGATGCCTTTGTGATGAGGAGTAGTCGCATCCCCAGGATGATGGCACAGATGCAGAACCAGCGTGCCTGGCTTGTCGGTGTGTACTGACTTTGTGCCATTGTGTGTGATCTGATCTGTAGTATTCCGCCCACTTTTCCAAGTCTGCTAATGTGCACTTGTCTGTCCGTAGGTGACTCGGGATACCCCAACATGCCGTGGTTGCTGACACCCCTCAGGAACCCTGTGACACCAGCCCAGATGCGCTACAATGAGGCACATGATCGGACCAGGAGAGTGATTGAGCGGACATTTGGTCTCCTGAAGAGCCGCTTCCGCTGCCTCGACAAGACAGGAGGGTCCCTCCCATATGCCCCAGCGAAGGTGTGCAAGATTATCATCGTCTGCTGCATGCTCCACAACCTGGCAGTGCGGAAGGAGTTGCCTCTCATCCAGGATGACAATGACCAACATCCGCCACCTGTGGAGGATCCTGGCCTGGACCACGATGCCAGTGATGATGATGATGATGAGGGTGATGTCCGCACACAGCTCATCACCAACTTCTTTAGCTGAATGTGAGTATCCTGAGGTGTCATGTCAATGATGTGAGTTGGCATGATATGTGTAGGTGGTGCTCTGGTGCTGTTGGAGTGTGTCCATGGGCTACTTGACTGGATGTGTGTAGCGATGTGTGCTTACAGGTGGTCTGTACTCCCCAACAGTGTTGACATGCTAACTTGGTTCTGGGTGGGTATCTTGTAACATGTATTGTGCATGAGTTTTGCTGTTCTGTCCTGTTCTCCATTGCTTTTGACTGTGTGTCATTTCTGTCCTTCACAGGGTACTTTCAGATTCGTTTGGTCAACTGTGTCCACCGACGACGTGATTGTACTTCCAGGGTGGTAGCTGTTGTGTCCCTACAGGTGATGTGCGCCACACCCATGGACTTCCTTCCTACTACAGTTGTTGACTGTGTGCCCGCTGCCAGGTGGGATTACCTTGCATCTGTAGTGGTTACGACATGTTGCAACTGTGTAATAAACCTGTGCTTCACTTTGTGATGTGCGTTGTCTGTGGTCACACATTTGACTGCCATTTGCTTACTGCACCTGTGGGCTACTTGACTACAACTGGGAATAGGTGTGGTGTCTGTGCATTGCACCGTCTTTCCTGGCAACATCAGTGTAGGCAATGAGTCAGATGGCCTAGGTGTGTATGTGTTGTGTAGCCCTGGTGGTGTGTCTCCCTCATATGTGTCACGTTGCCATTACTCACATGCCTGTGTTGTACTTGCTGTTGCAGTTCGCATACACAGTGTAATTTTGCAGTTCCTCATCCCCATGACAGCACCCACGTTGGAATCACAACAGAGGCAAGTATGGTGTATTAGTGTGTTTATTGTGATACATTTGTGTGAATAGTGCATAGGATGGTTAGTGCTGTACATTTATATTGCAATAAGAAGTTCCTAGGTGAATTGAAAGTCCTGGTAGACAAAATCCCCAGTATCGGGGCCACAGTTGTCTGAGACATTGGTCCAACTTGTACTCCCCATGTCATGTGTGGGAGTTGTGTTGCCGTCAACAGGGTGAACAGTTTGTGCACAAAGGTGAACATCCAGAACAGGTTCAGGCTTCCTGGGGGTTGCACTTGGCCATCGGCCTCTCACTTGCCCCTCCTCGGACGACCCCTCTTCTTTGGGGGGGCCCTCAAGTACAGGCTGCTGCGGTGCAGGGGACTCTCCGCCAGAGTCATCCTCCCTCCCTGTGGCAGTTGCAGTTTGTTCAGCACCAGATGTTGTTGGCACACAGGGAGGTGTAGACTGGTTGCTGTTCATCTGGCGGAGGCATTGTAATATGTCCCTGTGCACCACCGTCATCTCTTGCAGTGCGTCCCACTTGGACTCCACGCGGGACATGTGTGAGTCCAAGCGGGCATGATGGGCAGCCTGCTGCTGTTTCATGTCTCTGAGGAGCCCCACTACCTGGCTGAGATCTCCGGTGCTGGACTGGTACGCATCGGCTATGCGTACCAGTTGTGGGTCATCATGCACACCAGACACCTCTGCAAGCAGCGACCTCTGTCTCCCACCCCTCCCACCTCCCCTGCCGACATGTGCAGTGCATGCAGTGGCACGCACAGATGACCCTGGTCCCCCTTGGGGGTTGGTGGTGGTGATGGTGTCCATGGCCCCACGTTGGTCCAGGGTCCCTGTGCTGGTGGTGCTCCTTGTTCTGTCCATGTCGGCAGGGATGGTATTTGTGGTGACAGTCGTTGGAGAGGTGGGTGCAGGGGGTGCAGCTGGTGGTCCTGCTGGTGCTGCAGCTGGTGGTCCTGCTGGTGCTGCATGTTGACTTACACCGGAGGTGCCAGGTTGGTCTTCTTCATCCGAGGAGGGCAGAGGCTGTACGACACCAGTGAGCTCCGTATCCTCTTGAGCCTGGGACTGGGACTCCTCAGCGTCTGCTGCTGTGTCCCCATCATCACCTGTTTTTGGGAGACACACACAATGTATGTTATGTTTCTGCAGGCATCAATGGTTGACACACCTGACAGTTGTGACTGTGCCTCTGGGTGCAGGCCTGTACATTGCATTGTCCTAAGTTGTCACAGTCAGGGGTTGATATTGGTGTAGCACATTGTCCTGCATTATTTGGGCATTTCTATGTATTTGTTGGGGTGTGAACATGGTCTGCATTAGTTGTATTTGGTTGACAGCCGGCCCTCCTTCCCACCCAGCCAGTCAGTTATCCCACCATGGACTGTGCTTGCATTGCAGGGAGTGAAAGTTGTCTTTCAGGATGTCAGTCAGTGGTGTCCTGCTGTTGGTTGTTGCACAGTTGCCAGCAGGGCCTTGTGCTCCCCACAGCAGTAGCCAGTGTCAGCCATCTTGTCAGTTGTTTTCCACTCCCTGTGATGTGAGCATGGTTCAGGGTGGTGTTGATGGGACAGTTGTGGGGGTGAGCTATGTCTGTGACTATGACTCCCATCATGCTATTGCCTCCACCCCACTTCCCAGCATTCCCATACTTACTTGCTTTTGTGGGGAGTTCAGTGTGTGTGGGTGTGAGAGCAATGGCAAGATGGCTGACAGTGGTGTCCTGCTGTTGGTTGGTGTGCAGTTCCCAGCATGCCCTTGTGCTCCCCACGACACAGCAACAGTGTCAGACATCTTTGATGGGCCTTTCCACTCTCTGTGGGATGTGCATGCATGAGTGTGAGCTTGCTGGGCCATGTGGTGGGGGATGTAGAGCTGTGCCTACGACTCCCATCATGCTATTGCCTCCACCCCCTTCCCAGCATGCCCATGCTTCCTTCCTTTTGACTCTGCTTCCCTGTGGGGTGGGCTGCCTGTGCTGACAGGATGGCTGGGAGTGTTGTCCTGGCAGTTGTTTGGCTAAAAGTCCCAAGAGTGTCCCTGTGCTTCACACAACATAACCCAGGGTGGTGGTTCTTTGTGGGATCTTGAGTTAGGATGTGAGGCATTGCATTCTCCCAGGTGGGTTATGTGGAGTTTGTGTTGAGGGGTGTGTGAGGGGAGGTGCTTGTGACTATGGTCAGTGCTGCGAGTCCTCCTTCCCACCCAGCCAGATATCCCACCATGGAACGTGCTTCCATTGCAGGGAGTGGAAGTTGTCTCTCAGGATGTCAGTCAGTGGTGTCCTGCTGTTGGTTGTTGCACAGTTGCCGGCATGGCCTTGTGCTCCCCACAGCAGTAGCCAGTGTCAGCCATCTTGTCAGTTGTTTTCCACTCCCTGTGATGTGAGCATGGTTCAGGGTGGTGTTGATTGGACAGTTGTGGGGGTGAGCTATGTCTGTGACTATGACTCCCATCATGCTATTGCCTCCACCCCACTTCCCAGCATTCCCATACTTACTTGCTTGTGTGGGGAGTTCAGTGTGTGTGGGTGTGAGAGCAATGTCAAGATGGCTGACAGTGGTGTCCTGCTGTTGGTTGGTGTGCAGTTCCCAGCATGCCCTTGTGCTCCCCACGACACAGCAACAGTGTCAGACATCTTTGATGGGCCTTTCCACTCTCTGTGGAATGTGCATGTGTGAGTGTGAGCTTGCTGGGCCATGTGGTGGGGGATGTTGAGCTGTGACTACGACTCCCATCATGCTATTGCCTCCACCCCCCTTCCCAGCATGCCCATGCTTCCTTCCTTTTGACTCTGCTTCCTTGTGGGGTGGGCTGCCTGTGCTGACAGGATGGCTGGGAGTGTTGTCCTGGCAGTTGTTTGGCTAAAAGTCCCAAGAGTGTCCCTGTGCTTCACACAACATAACCCAGGGTGGAGGTTCTTTGTGGGATCTTGAGTTAGGATGTGAGGCATTGCATTCTCCCAGGTGGGTTATGTGGAGTTTGTGTTGAGGGGGTGTGTGAGGGAGGTGCTTGTGACTATGGTCAGTGCTGCAAGTCCTCCTTCCCACCCAGCCAGATATCCCACCATGGAACGTGCTTGCATTGCAGGGAGTGGAAGTTGTCTTTCAGGATGTCAGTCAGTGGTGTCCTGCTGTTTGTTGGTGCACAGTTGCCAGCAGGGCCTTGTGCTCCCCACAGCAGTAGTCAGTGTCAGCCATCTTGTCAGTCCTTATCCACTCCATGTGATGTGAGCATGGTTCAGGGTGGTGTTGATGGGCCAGTTGTGAGGCTGAGCAATATCTGTGCCTACTACTCCCATCATGCTATTGCCTCCACCCCCCTTCCCAGCATGCCCATGCTTCCTTCCTTTTGACTCTGCTTCCCTGTGGGGTGGGCTGCCTGTGCTGACAGGATGGCTGGGAGTGTTGTCCTGGCAGTTGTTTGGCTAAAAGTCCCAAGAGTGTCCCTGTGCTTCACACAACATAACCCAGGGTGGTGGTTCTTTGTGGGATCTTGAGTTAGGATACGAGGCATTGCATTCTCCCAGGTGGGTTATGTGGAGTTTGTGTTGAGGGGGTGTGTGAGGGGAGGTGCTTGTGACTATGGTCAGTGCTGCGAGTCCTCCTTCCCACCCAGCCAGATATCCCACCATGGAACGTGCTTCCATTGCAGGGAGTGGAAGTTGTCTCTCAGGATGTCAGTCAGTGGTGTCCTGCTGTTGGTTGTTGCACAGTTGCCAGCAGGGCCTTGTGCTCCCCACAGCAGTAGCCAGTGTCAGCCATCTTGTGAGTCCTTTTCCACTCCCTGTGATGTGCGCATGGTTCATGGTGGTGTTGATGGGACAGTTGTGGGGGTGAGCAATATCTGTGACTACGACTCCCATGATGCTATTGGCTACACTGACTTGCCCAGCATACACAGAATTCCTTTCTTTCAGTGGTCTTCACTGTGTGTTGGTGTTGTAGTGGTGGCTACATGTCTGGATGTGTTTGTTAGTTATATTTGTGCCACTGCCTAGCTGTAGTTGTGTTTGTACATGTGATGACACGGTTAAATGTAACTTTGAGATGGCATGTGTTGTGTTTATCTGACTGACATACACATTTTGGGATGATTCTGTTCTGGTTGCTGTGTAATTGCTATGAGTGCATGGTTTGACTCTCCCCTTGACAGTGATGTGTGTGTGTATTGTGGCAGAATATTGTGTACATTTGTTGTGTACTCACCAGGCTCTGGGATGTTCTCTAGTCCATAGACGCTCACTGGCGGAAGGATGGCCCGCACCTTCTCCTCCCAGGGCCTGAGGTATACTGGCTTGGCAGGAGGGCCACTGCCGGTGTATTGGCTCAGGAGGTAGTCCTTCTTCAGCAGCTCCCGTACCCTCCTGCGCACGTCATACCACCTGTTCTGGATGTCAGTCTTTGTGCGCAGACATGGTGATTGTGCGTTCACCCTGTTGATGATCCTCTCCCACATCTTTGTTTTCTGGGAGATGGGTGTCTGTTGGACCAGTGTGCCAAACAGCTGTGGCTCTACCCTGAGGATCTCATCTACCAGGACTTCCAATTCACAATCTAGGAACTTGTGATTCTTCTTTGGGGGCATGGTTATGGGTGGTGATGGTGAGTGATGTGTGTGTTGGTGTGCAGGTGAGGGTGTGTGAGTGTGTGTTTTGCTGGGTGTATGTGAGGTAGCTATTTGTTGGTGTGCTGATGGTGTGTGGCTTGTGTGAGGGATGAGCTGTGGGTGTGTGGTTGCTGTCTGTTGAGTGCTGGCAGTAGAATAGCATTTGCAGAGGATCATGGTTGGGATTTGTGTCCTTTATATGGGTGGAGTTGTGGGTGTGTCTTTGTTCTCTGTCCCCACCCCCCCCCAGTATTTATTGGCTTTGTAATTGCTTGTTTGGCCTTTTTTTGTGTATTTTTCCTTAGTACTTTCTGTGCATGTTGGAAACGTTCTTGTGACCGAGTCGGACCCTGCAGTTGTCTCGTACGGTCTTCTCCGTTTCGTTCACGCTGTGTTTGTGCAGTTTTCTATGCTGCGTACGCGTCGGTCGCGGTGTTTTGTGTTACTTCGGCTCACAGTTTTGTATGCGTGTCGGTCGTACGGCTTGTCCTCCGTACGACTCGGTCGTGGTTTTCGCGCCTTGCATCGTACTTTGCGGTTTGGAGTTCGCGGGTACGTTTCGGTTGGATTTGTTCCGGGTGCGTGTCGGTCGGTTCGATTTGCGTGTTTTTCCGGCCGGATTGCTGTTTTCCGTGCGGCTTGGTCGTTCGGCTTGGGTTCAGTACGTGTCGGTCGGATTTTGCACGCTTTGCATCGTACTTGGCGTGTCGGGCGCCACAGGTACGTGTCGGTCGGAATTAATTCCGGCTCCGAGTCGGTCGGTGCTTTTTCCGGCCCGAATCGGAATCGACCCCATAGTGTTCACTCTACTCTTAAACTGCCCCCTCTGCACCTTGCCAATTCTGCTCACTAGTTTTAGCTAAAGATCTTTGTATGTGGTGGAGGGTTATACTGCACATGAATTGGGGCCTAATTTGCTAAAACACTATAGACCCTAAAAGGGCATTCATGAAATATTCCAGTACTTTCAGAGAATGTAAGATAAGCCTTGCCTTTCTTTGGAGTAGATCCCATTTCTTCAAATGTCATAAGTCAGAAATTACTCCCACAATGCTATGGTCTGCATTTTTGCATAAGTGGGCCCTTTATTCCATGGGTAATTTACAATATCCTAGTGCCAGAACTTTGCAATGGATGCTCCACCCAATTGCCATGGGTACCTACAACAATTGCCTCCGGTACACAGGGGACAACATTTTGCCACTTAAACCTCCCTATAAAATGAATGCCATTTCTCTTAAGACAATGATTCCCTCAAATGTCAGATTCATCATTTTGCTATGGATGCTCACTATATGCTACTAATTATGTACAGCCTGTCAGAGCATGCATTCTGCCATGAGCAACACTATCCATTTGAATGCCATTAGTGCCCTCATACATAAAGCAAGAACAACCTCTAGTATGCCAGACTGGCAGCATACTTGCGAGCACAACACACATACACTCTCACACAAATATGCACTCAAACACGTTCACATTCTCTCATAGACACTCATTCGTTCACACACTTAGGGGCCGATTCCGATCTTGGCCGGTAGGGCTCCGAATCGGATTCGGCTTAACCGGATCCGATTTGGAACCCTATTTCCCGACCGATTTGTACGCGCGTCCGGGCGAGCGAGTACGATGCGAAATCGCCGACCGACTCGTCCGGGCGTCCCGACCGCTCCAACCGACTCATTCCCGGGTCGAACTGCACCGACCGACTCGTTCGGACTCGACTCGCACCGCGCAATGGAGACGTTCCCCGGCCGGGTAAGTACGATGCGCGCCGCGAGCAGTCCGACCGAGCCGCGCACTCCGGCTCAAAAGAGCAGTCGGAGCCGTACTTTGGGGGTCCGTGTCGGACCCCCCTGTACGCGTAGCCGCGCGAGTCGCATACAGGGGGGACACATGGGTCCCCCCTACACGTGCATGTACGGCGCGACCCGCATCGACGCGCACACGCTGTAGGGGGCGCCCTTGTTCGCGTCGTGCCCATTGAGTCAATGGGAGCCCGTGTACGCGTCGTACGACTGGCTCCCATTGACTTCGATGGGAGTCCGACCGAATCGAGTCCGATAGCATACATGCGCATCGTACTCGTTCGGTCGGACTGCTAGAGTCCGATTCGGTCAGAAATCTCTCCGGGTCCGGCTCGGTCGGAGAGATTTCCGCCCGAATCGGCCCCTTAGTATCGCACACACACTCGTTCTCATTATATCTTTTGCACTCTTTCGTACATTTGTACTATGTTATACTCACACACACACACATAGACACACAGTTTAAATCTGACTTGGATTACCAATCCAAAAGTAATAAGGCCCAATGAGCCATCACTATATCCAGTCCCTGACTTCGTAATGCCCTGTATCTGATCCTAACAAACAAATCCAAATAACTGCAGACTTTAGAACATGGATCTGCAAGGTCTGATTTTAAACTGAGGATTGACAAAGTATGGATAATGAACAAAACGTACCCGGTAGGCAATCGCAACCTGCATTGTATTGAATTAAAAAAGACCTGCAAAGTTCTAATTAAGTTTTTTTTAAGTTTGAAAGGTAAAGTTTATTAGCATTTGATATGGATTAATTCATGAATAGACAACAAGTAAAACATCGCAATAAGAAATTAAAATTTAAAGCAAACAAGGATAGAACACAATATCATTGATAAGCATATAAAGTTTAAGACACGGAAAAATCGAAATACATAACCATTGAAAATACTAGTGAATATAAATTCATGGAGGTTTGGGCACCTCTTCTATATGAGGATGATGTGTAATAGCTGATTGTGCAGATGAGTCTAGGAAGGTTGTCACAGCTAACCAAAGAATGTCTCTCTTAATAGCAAGAGATATTGAATGGACATATGCTTTAATAAGTCTGTGATTATAACAGACACTATACCACCATGCTCGAAATGATAAACTAGAGGAATCTTTCCATGACTTCGTAATTTTTGGAAATGCAACTGCAAGAAGTAAATCCAATATAGCAACTTTATCCTGTTGAGAAATCCAATCTTCTGAGAGGGACCTTGAAATATATTCTTGAAAGTAAAAGCAACTTGTGTATTAAAAATATTATGTATTTGTTTCCAGACTCTTAACCATAATTGATGTGTGTAAGCACATTCAAAAAGCATGTGTTTGAGATCAGAAGGAGAAAGGTCACAGGACCAACAGGATGGAGAAAATGTGTGGTTCATTTTTTGCAAAGTAACGGTGGTAATCATTAACCTAATACATATAGAAAATAAGGTTTGGGTAGTAAGGAATAAGATTTGGCCTACATTACGGAAATCCTCAAGAGCAGCTAATTTAAGCCTAATCTTATTCCTTAAGGAAATTGAAGAAGACGTACCCAAGTCCCGCTCCTATTGTAATTCTACATCTGTCTTGTCTGTATTCTATGGGTAAGCAGTAAGTTTATTGTAAATTTGTGATGCTGATAAAGAGGACAACAAGGACACTGCTATATGGGAAAAAGGCGAAATAGAAACAGTATCATCCGCTAACTGATTGAAGGCTGAAAGAATGGCAGAGATTAACAAATAGTATTAAGATGAGTACTAGGAGCGTAAGGGAGAAACGTTGTTGAGCGTGAGTGAAGATAAGGCAAGAATTGTTTTAAAAAAGCTGATTAATCCATTTAAACCTTTCACATGCAAAGCTTTCTAAAAAATAGTTTTATGATTGATTTTGACATTCCCATTGTGCCAAATTGAGGAATGAAGAAGTTGGTCTTTAGTGTTATCATGGAAGACAAGAAAAGAACATAGAAGCCTCCATATATAATTTAAAATAGGAGAGACATAGAAAGGGGTTTCTGAGAGAAAGATAAACATTTTGAAAAGAAAAAGGATAAATATAAAATCATTCATTGTCAACCCAAAGGGGAGAAGGAATAGACTCATCTTTGTTTAATAAAAAAGAGGCTTGTCTCAAAAAGAAAGCAGTATGATATGAACGAAAATCTGGAAATGTTTCTCCCCCCCAAGTGCTTGGAGTGTTTAAACCTTTGAAGGGACATGCACACCTTTTTATTATTCCATAGGAAGCCAGGTAAGATTGAATAAATAAAAATATAAAAAAGGAAACATTTATAAAAATATTAGCTAAGTAGAATAATATAATGGGAATGATCATCATCTTTAAGGAATCTAATCTATCCCATCAAGATAAAAATAGTGGATTCCATTTGGATGTAAGAGAAGTAGTAGTGTAAAGAAGCTGTTTCTTGTTATTAGTAACTGTATCTTTGACAGATGAATGAAACCAAAGGCCAAGGTATTGCATTTTATCCTGAATCCAATGAAAATGGAATAAATGTAATCAGCATAAAAGCACACAGCATTATTTCACATTTATCTTTATTTAGCTTATATCCTGAGACAGAGGCAAAACACACAACATCAGTTAAAAAAGCTGGTAAGAAATTTGTGGCCTTGACATGAAAAGGAGAATATCATCAGTGTAAGCAGAAAATTTCAACTGCTTATCTCCATATAGAAAGCCATGAATGTCTGGGTGTAAACGAAGTTTCATTGGAAAGGGTTCCAAGGCGAGGACAAATAACAGTGGGGTCAAAGGGCAGCCCTGTCGAACACCCCGATGAAGAGAAAATTATGAAGATCGGAGACCATTTGCAGTGATGGAGGCCATTGGGGAGGAATATAATATAGAAACTAAATTAATACATTTAGGGCAAAAACCAAACAAAATAGTGTGGAAAAAATTAAGAACCAACAAACTTGATCAAATGCTTTCTCTGAATGTAGTGCAATAGAGGCTAATGATTGCTTCTATGATTTGGATTTGCTCAATAAATTGCAAAGCAATCAAGTGCTATCTGAAAGGTGGCTAGCCTTTATATATCCCGATTGTTCCCTACCTACTAGTTGAGGAAGTAATGGATCCAGTCGGAGGGCTACAATTTTAGCAAAGACCTTATAGTCTAGAATGGGTCTCTCATTTTAACAAATTTTAAGATCTTTATTTTCTTTGAGAATAAGACATATTAAAGCCTCTTAAAATTAACCTCCAGCAGATTGAAAGGAAATAAAATAAGAAAAAAGACAATTTAATTTGTGAATTAAAATTTCGGAAAAATTTAAATAAATCTCTATAATAAAGCTGTCTGGTCTTGGAGCTTTTCCTTTTTTCATCAAAGACATAGCCGAATGTATATCTTCAATAAGAATGTCTTTATCAAGTGAGGAGAAATCTATAGCAGAAGATTGAGGTGGTTTAATGGGGAGCCGCATCGCCAGGGTTGCTGTGGACTAAAGGACTCCAAGTCCCAGAAATATCGGCATCAGTGCCTGGAGGCGCTGACTTCACCTTTGACCTGCCCCTGTCCCTGCCTACATGACGCCTCGCGGCACCCGCTTCGCGGGACGTGTGCGGGCGTGTGCCGGGCCAAGCCCGGGCCAAGGGCGGGCCCGTTTGAGCCCGTTCGAGACCGGCAGAGGTCGGGTCGGGCCCCCTCTCTTTCTTCCCTGGTAGGAGTAAGAACATTCCATCGTGAAGTGGGTAAGCAGAACGTTGTTTAATTGCCGGGAGAAATCAGCAGTGATATTTGAAAATGGGGAAGAGGAAATTGGCCACAAGCAAAGGAAATGCAGTGGAAAAAACAGCACCAATCACTAATTACCTAAAAAGTGCTATGGGCATTATAAACCATGAGATTGTGCGAGTGGAGGAACAGTTGGCAGCTGCTAAGACTGCCGTAGATGCCGTCCAAAAGGAGGCTAAGATTGTGGTGGAAGTGCATGGGGAAAGTGACATTTCTAATCTTGATATTATCCCCCAGGAGCCGTCAGATAGCAGCACTGCACATGTTACCGTCAACAGGTCTAAATCTGAACAATTGATTAAATTAGTGCCATGCATGTCAACTACCCCTCTTGATATTGTTAATGTTTCAGAATTATTAGATTCTGACTCACCCCCAGCAAAAAAATGTAAACAAACCGTAACATCAAGAAGGTCCAGTCCACAAAGAGTAACACAAAAGAAGGGGAAATCTAAAAAATCACCAGGGATTGGACAAGGAGTTAAGTCTGTAGAATTGTTGATTGACAATAATGCCATAAATACACAACTTAAAAGACTGCATGGGAAAATAGATACCATAGAGAGGCGCATCATGAATGAGATAAAATCAGTTCAAAAGGATATTGTAAAGCTATTGGAAATGGTTACTGCTCTTCTTCCATTAACTGCATTAAATACGCCACTAACTGCAAATTTAATTGACAGTAGCAATACAAATGTTGGTGCAATTAATTCGAACAGCATGAATAACTCACTACGGGCTGGTGCCTTACCTTCTAGTAATGTTCATGGAAAGGAAGTACCAGTTTTACCGAAACAAAACTTAGGGGGATCCACAGGGAATGGTTACATGAAGAAGGGAGGGCAATTCCATCAGGGGAGGAAACGGGATGTCATTTTAAATCTGCCCCCAGAGGCAACACCTTATGTGATTGTATTAAAAAACGTACCTGAATTGGCTGAAAATACCACTGAAACATGGGACTCTTTGAAAAATAGGGTGATTCAATGGTTCACCAAGAACACGACCTGTAGTTCTGAGTGCCTATTTCATGAAGTGATTATGATAAGGAGAGTTAGTTGGGTGGGTAAATCTATTAAATCATGTGAGGGGGATTGTGTAGTTGTAAATTTTCGCAGACCCTTTGTGGTGGGTTTACTGCTGGAGGAGATCACGGGGAACCAGGATCGATATTTTACTGATATACAAGGCAGAATCGTCGCTTTACCCCTGGGATATTTTTATGGTTTTAGAATGGTTTTACCCTTTAGTCGAGCCCAGGTTAGCACCAGTTCCAGTCATGAAGCACAGTATGTGATTCCGAATATGGTAAATAGGTTTGAACCTCTAAGTAGGTGTAGTGAGGCGGATTGACTGGATCGTAATATAGTATCGATAGAAAAGGTTGTACAAGAGGGTCACGATGTAAGAGCCCATGTTAATAGTATGAAGGAAATGGTTCATATGGATCAGGATCAACTGCGAGAAGGCAC
Organism: Calotriton arnoldi; assembly: GCA_963921515.1. Classification (NCBI taxonomy): domain Eukaryota; kingdom Metazoa; phylum Chordata; class Amphibia; order Caudata; family Salamandridae; genus Calotriton; species Calotriton arnoldi. Next base: position 1,362,206 of record CAWUFW010004273.1, on the reverse strand, counting down.
TGTGAATATAATTAGCAATACTGAAAGTGATCTCCTCGCAGAATCTGAAATGCAAACATCCAGGAACGAAATCACCTCACTTTCTATCGTGGCTGAATGTAACCCACCTAGCCATTCAATACAGGAATTATTGCACATTATGACATGGAATGTTGCAGGGGTTAGGAGTAAATTGAGTGATACTTCTTGGATTGATACTATACAAAAATGTGATATGGTATTAATACAAGAAACATGGCTCACAAATAATTTTTTTATTAATGGGTTTAAAACGATCTGTACTAATGGGATTCCTTCAAAGGCAGGGAGAGCGAGCGGTGGCTTGGCAGTATTAATATCAGTATCCTCTCCTCTGACTGTAAGAAGAATATATACTAATTCACAACATTTTCAGTTTTTACTTCTTTCAGTGGGAGGAAAACAGGACATAATAGTGATCAATTTTTATAATAATATTTTTAATAGCTCAACGCATGAGATAATTACATTATTAGACAGCGAATTGGCCAATTTTTTAAGGAGTACAAGGTCTGATTATTTTTTAATTTGGGCGGGGGATTTTAATATTGAACTTTGTAAATTTATATCAGGGATCCAATGCGGATACGAGGATGAATTGGGAGATAACCCTTTACACTTCCCACATAATAATTATGGGGAAATTTTAAATTGTGTAATGTTTAAGTATAATCTGGAAATTATAGAGATGGATGCAAAAAAGAATACGCAAGAGGGAGTGGGTATTACATATACATTTGAAGGAGCTAGGTCATCCTCATGTATCGACCATCTTATAATTTCAAGAAATTGTAATCCTCTCGTTCATTCTTGCAAAGTATGCCCCAGCCTATTAAGTGACCATCACCCTGTGTCACTAACATTAAAATCTCCACTTTTAAAGTAGATGAACCAAGTATTTTTGCTGCTGAGGTAAAGACACAGGGTGAAAATGGGTTTTCCATCAAATGGGCAGGGGTTGATCCTATTGCCTTCACGGAAAAGATTATTCAACAAAATAAACATCATATCACAACTGTTTTAGATAATTTTTCTACTAATATAGATATCGTGATGGCTTTCCAAAATATTTCGGTTGCAATAGCAGGAAATTTGAAACGTAAGCCTAGGACAAATAGGGTATATTGCCCAAGATGGTTTAATCAGCAATGTTCACGATTAAACAGGGATTTAAAAGAAGCTCTAAAAGCTAGCCCCGGAATAGGGAAGACATTAGTTCTCTGCGGAAATCTTATAAGCAAGCATTGACTCGTAGAAAAATGGAGATTAGAGATAATGCGTGGGAAAACCTGATCAAAGCTGCAGAAACTAAAGATTCTATACTTTTTGGAAAACTTTGGACCAGCCCCTTTTTAAAGATGCCCAGTCTGTTAAAGTTGATGTAGTAGTGACCCCGGAAGACTGGTTGACTCACTTTGAAGCCATTTTTAATGAGACACGTCAGCCCAATACTTTAGCAGAGAATACTAGCATTGTTCGTTTAAATAATATTAAACCGGAAAGCATTAGCACTGAGGAGATTAGATTGGCCCTTTTGAATAGTGCTAGTGGGAAAGCGGCAGGTCCGGATGGGGTCCCAATTGATGTTTTTAAATATAATTTGGATTTTTGGGTGCCCATCCTATACAAATTTTTTAATGCTACACTTAATGGGGTGATACCAGCAACTTGGGCTGAGAGCGTGATAGTCCCTATTTTTAAAAAAGGCGATAGAAGCAGCGCGAGCTGCTATCGCCCAATATCTTTACTCGATTCAACATCTAAGGTTATGGGTAGAATATTGCTGGCCAGATTGGAATATTGGGTAAAGGAAAATAATATTTTATCTGTAGTACAGTACGGTTTTAGAAGGGGCATTGGAACGATTGAGCAGTGTTTGAATCTTGAATTGTTGATAGGAAAATACACACTTGCACGGGATGGCGCTCTTTACCTTTGTTTTGTTGACTTGTCAAGCGCTTTCGATTTGGTAAATCACTCAAAATTATGGCAGACGCTTAAAGGGATGGGCGCCCCAGAGGATATTATTAGTTTTTATCGCAAATATATGTTCATTTGTCCTCTAGAATACGCTTCGGGGAAAATGGAGAATGCACTAAGCACTTTAGCATTACCCGTGGGATAAGACAGGGTTGTACTCTTGCCCCACTTTTATTTTCGTTATATATAAATGGGGTTGACCCGTTATTACAGAATTTGAACGCTGACGCCCCAAAGGTAGGCAAACGGGTTACCCCTTTATTAATGTATGCCGATGATGCTGTCTTAATCTCCAGGACAGCTAACGGCCTACAATTATTGATGGATAACTTCTCTAGTTATATGACGGAAAAGTTTTTAAAAATAAATTTGAGTAAAACCCTGGTTATGTCTTGTGGGAAACGGAAAATTAAGGATAAAATACATTACATCGAAGGTATACGGATAGAAAGGACTTTTTCCTTCTCATATTTGGGAATTCTTTTAATAGTAAGGGCACGTGGAGTGCACATATTAACCTATGTAAATTGAAATTCGTAAAATCGGTTGAGGCTATTTTTAGATTTTCCCAAAAAATAGGTAAAAAACCAGTGCGGGAAATTCTTAAACTATATGGAGCATATTCCAGAGTCATATATGACTAGGAGCATTTAGCTGACTTTGAGACACGTGTCAGTGGATGCATCTTTTATGAGTCTATGAACATGGTGTGAGTACACTGAGCTCACTACTACTTTTTTGCCCTGATGAAGTTCCCAGTTAGGGAATGAAACGCGTTGGCTGGAGTCTATGTGTTTGATAAGGCTGTTATATTTCAAATAAAGGAATTTTTATAAACTCATGATCTGTCGGTTGGACTTCATTTAGCTGTGCATCCCCTCCATCTTGAAAAAATAGTAGGAACTGGATCTGGAGCACAGTTACGCCACTCAACGGCTGGCGTTTGGGGTTGTTTGCACGGCCTATCATTATGACGGAACAGGTGTGAGGTGCGGTACCGGTGGTCCGCCGTTGATTTATTTTCTGTTTGTATTACAGGGAGTTGTTATGGGGGAGCCCTGTGGGGTGTGGCAGATACTTCTCAGCTACAAATCCTGGAAAATAATTTTTTTAAAAGATTATTAGCCGTGCCAGTTTCTACTGCCACTTTTATAATACACAGGGAGACCAATACCCCCTATATTCTTGATCTGATTAGTATAGCTGCCCTTACTTTGTGGCACCGCATCTGGACTCGGGAAGAGACACATTTTACGAGGGACATTATATCGGATTGTTTGAATCAAGATCATTATAAGAAAATAACATGGTTAAGTTACATTTGTAGCCTCTTAAAGGAATGTGAGATGGATGTGAATTTAAAAAATCCCGAGGACATACAGAATATGAGTAAAAAGGAATTAAAATTGAGGCTCTGTAAAGTGAGGTCCTCAGCAAGGGACGCTGCCACGAGTAACAAATCATGTATATCTTTTTATCTTGAAGGGCCGATAGCAATGGGTATTCAGCCGTATCTTATTTTTATAACTAATATACAACACAGATTTTACTTAACTAGATTACGGTTGAATACTCTCCATTATCTTTTAGCATTTCCCAAAAGGGACAAGTGGTGTGCCAACTTACCAAAGTGTCCGTGTGATGGCAGGTCCCCACAGAGCACTCTTCATTTTTTACTTTTTTGCAAATTTTATAATGAAATCAGGAAAACATTTTTACGACCTTATTTTAAAGCAAACAGCCTGTACTCTTTTAAAGCTGCTTTTAATTATATTCGAAAATTGGAGAATGTTTTAATTTGTAATGCGGTAATTTGTTACATATCCTTGGCTATGAAACAAAGGAAGGACCTTGTTTACCTGGAAATATTGAATTATGAAATTGATTAGTTTTTGTATGTTAATTGATTTGATGAATTATAAAATGAATTAGTTTTTAACTGTTAGTAGATTTATTCTAAAAATCCAAAAAGTATTTTCTTCTGAGACTTTTTGAATATAAAATGTATTTTTCATCTCAAATTGTAATAATTGTATATAACTCCGTTCTTATCAATATTATAGTATGCTTTTATGGACATTTTTTGTATGTGCCGAATAAAGCTTGATTTGATTTGATTTGGAAGCTAAATATTTGAGAATATGTTCTTTAGAGACTTGGGTAAAGATTACTAACATTATTAGAAAATTCTGATAGTATGTATTCATGTTTATGAACAAGAGAGTTAGAAGAAGCTAATTTAGATTCCATTTTGACAAGATTTTTTAAATTTTAAGGTAAGTAGCCAATAGTTTCCCAGTACTATTTTGTCCGCCATAATATTTAGCACTGGATTTCAGAAGATAAGAATTAACTATTCATGTTCAATTTTTAATAAAGGTAAATTTAGCTTGTATCAATTCATCTAAACATACCTTTGATTTAGTAGTATAATATATATGCTCTAATTGCTTAATCCGATTCATAATTTAAAATAATTTTTTGGAAGCTGACTTTTTCTTACTGGCGACAAAAGAAATTATAAAATGTCTAGATGCAGCTTTAAAGGCATCTCAAATAGTCTGAGGGATAAATCTGGTGCTTCATTATCAGTGAAAAAATTGGAAGCAAATTGTTCGAATTGTTGAGTGAAATTAGTAACTAGGAGAAGAGAATTATTGAATCTCCATCTCGTACTTCCAGGGGTATGGGGAAAAGATTTAAATCCAATGTAACTGGGGCATGTTCAGACATTATTATGGACTCAATTTCGGATTGTAAGATGTTCTGTGCAAAGATCATCAATTCTGGATTGAGAGGAGTGAGCAGGAGAGAAAAAAGTATATTCTTGCAGGGTAGGATTACCAACTCTTCAAGCATCAATTAGTGCTCTTTGTTTTAAAGTGGTCATGAATTGTGTATGCATACTCGATATAAATGGATCCAGAACCACGTTGCAATCATCTCCAAAAATCAAATAATTATCAGTGAGATTTATAAATTTAGATAGAATTTCAGGCCAAAAAATATCTATCAAACTGTGTGGGGGCATATACATTAAGGATTGTATTAGGATTTTTGTTGATAGTAATTAAAGCAACAATCCACAAACTCGCAGAGACAGAATCTTGGGAGATAACCTGAAGGTCTAAGGTTTTATTACAGAGTATAGCCACTCCATTGTGTTTGCCTGTACATGGAAGAGAAGATATGGCCAAACCCACTGTTTTTTAATTTTCACAACCTCCGTTTCTACTACATGAGTTTCTAATAACAATACAATATCACATCTTAACTTTGAAAGGTGTGTTAATGCGCTTTGCCATTTCAAAGGAGAGACCAAGACTTTAATATTCCATGAGATAACTTTTAATGCCATTTAAATTTTGGTACACACTCTATAACATAGTACATATAATAGTAATATTAATATTCATACATTATTGAGAATTTAGAAGAAATTAGAGAATTGAAGAAGTAAGCACTGAATAAAGAGCTTAAGGGGATATTAAAATAGAAACTGTAAGTAGTTATTAGAGGGATAAATAAGAGAAAAGGCGAGAAGAAAATAGGAAAAAGGAAGGACAGAAAAAAGGAGAAGGAGAATAACAAATATGATACAAAAAAGAACAAAAATAACATGCGTATATAACAAGCAAATAGTCGAGGGTGGTGAAGCCACAGAAGGGGATGACACAACCGAACTCGAATCAGTCAACACAGGAGGAAGGACCAGACCACATTTTAGACTTCACTGAATTCTTCTGGACACACAGAAAATGTCTAGGAAAAGTAAGGGTTAAACATGTCAATAACAAGTTAGAAAACCTGTAATTAAAAGCAAACCATTATCAGAATACATAACCGTGGGTACTAGAGTAATCACAACTTGAAATTTCATACAGTGACTATAAAAAAAACAGTAGATTTAGAAACATTAGGAGACACTTGCATTGGATGTATCCATCGACACTCCTCTCTGGAGCAATCAATAAATTTCTGGAGCAGAGAAGTGTCCTCATTGGAAGAAGTCTTATTGTTATGAGTCACTTTGAATAAGCAAGTGTGAAAATGACCGAATCTGGCAATTAACAAGCAAAGAGCTGGATGCATGTACAGGAATTTCTTCCTTCTGTCAGCTGTACTTTTGGCAAAGTCTTGTGCAAAAACAAAGTAGATCTAGACCATGAAATACAACCCTTAGATTTGGCTGCCTTGCTGACTCTAAGAAGATAGAGATATTCCAGTAAGTAGATGATAACTTCTCGAGGTTTCTGTGAAATTTATGCAATGCGAGAGGGATGACAAACTCTATGTGCACATTGTATCATTAAAGAAGGTGAAGCAGGAAGATTCAGGATCTCAGGAAGAAACGATTTGAAGAACGATGTAGGGTCCGAACCTTTCACTCCTTCCACCAGACCATAAATACATAAGTTTTTCCTTGTGTTACAGTTTTCCAAATCCGCAGCATGCTTTTTTAAAGATCTCACTTTGTCCTGCAATACTTTGACAGTCTGCATCGAATCCTCAAGAATGTCAAGCCTCGGTTACATCTGATTTACTCTGTTCTCTACATGAGAACATTTGTCATCCAAAAGCTGAAGCTGTTTGTTAATGTCTTCCATAAAAGGCTTAAGTGCTTTAATCTCCTCAAGAAGTAATTCCATTGATTTTGCCATGATAGATTTGATGGGGGAGAGAGGATCTTTTTTTTAACTCTTTTGGTAGCAGAAACAGTAGATACTGAAGGAAGTTTAGAGGACATCTTTACAGCCAAAGAGGATGAAGCACCGGGTATGCGTGAGGAAGACGCAGACAAATCGTGAATTTTATCCATATTCTCTTCCATATTCTCTAGCCCAGAAAAGGAATTAGAGTTAACAACTTTAGTAGCGGGTTTGACCACCGATAAAGGAGGAGCATGCAATTTAAGATTCCTGGTACTCCTCATACATGAAGTTGTCAACAGGTAAATATCAAGAAATTACCACAGTAAAGTACTGAAAAATGCCAAATTATGATTAGACCAACAGTAAGTAACCTATGGCAGAGTTAAGGCAGATTGCCTCATGTAGACGACCAGAACTGCTACTGAAAAATTGTCAGTAACAATATTAGCAAGACATTTTAACTGGTTTACATGTAAAGGCCGTAGTGACAGCTCAATGAGGAGATAGACGCTAAGATTACACCACTGACGAGTATCAGGTATAAGAAAATGGCGGCATGAAATCCTGTCAGCAATCCAACTCATCCCAGGTCAAACAGGATTACTTTAGAAGCCATCCCAGAGTCATTGGATGATCATTCAACTACTGTAGAAGTCATTTACACATCATCAGACATCATCAAGCTCTTGACGTCATCAGCAGAGCTTAGAAACTTGAGCCTGATGATTCGCGAATGACTTGAAAATTAGTATCTGATGACTTCAAAAGGTGTGACTATTCCTGATGATTTCAGGAGGATTTCAAAATGAGTATCCGATGACTACAGAAGGTGTGACTATTCCTGATGACTTCAGGAGGATTTAAGAATGAGTATCTGATTACTTCATATGGTCCCGTTGTTCTTGATGATGTGAGGATAATTTGAAAATAAACATCCAAAACTCCCCAAGCATAATTTCTTTTTAACATGATGAAATTGCTCCTGGTGTTTTAAGAATGATTTCCAATTACCTCAAGAATATACACACTATTCTGCTTTAATTTTTTGTCAGAAAGGTCCAACATGCTGAGTGATTTCAGAATTATCTGCTAATTACTACTGAGTGAACACTATTTAGGCATTAAATGAGTGTTCTTTAAATGCAAATTAGCATACAGAGTGCTTCACAAGACTATGAAAAAAAAGTCACAGGTAAATATGTTGAGTTTTATTTTTATTTTACATCCTTATTATTTATAATAATCCTTATTATCAAGTACATTGTAATAAAATGTTCAAAACATGTTAATTTTGATTCCACTTGATCAATTGTAGGTAGGGCCAATGGAATTAAGCAGCAATGGAGTATGAAATTATTGGGCAGTATTGTTTAAACCGTGCAGCTGGGTAAAACAAAGTATAAATTCAAAGAATGCAAATTATACAGCACGTTCTGTGAAATTGCTAAATTTAGCTACTTGACATTTTAAAAGGGGTTACAGGCTCGAGCAACTTGGAACTTTACATCATTTTTTAATTGTGCAAAGTGCGATACTGCAAAGTAATTAAACAAAATAGCAGCTTCAGCAGAATTTTGCAGCAGTGAGAAACCTACTATGGCGACTTTTGGTGGGTGGCTGTGGTCTCCAACAGAGACCCTACCACAAACATGTTTGCTAATCAGATTCTGAGTCTAACATTATGCACCATCTCCTGCTACCGAGCTAAGTCACTTGGTCCTACACTCTTATAGACATTGCTTCCAGAGCTGGAGCGTCACCCCAGTCTCCACCTTTTCATGTCAACTGTCCTACCTTGGAAAACCAAAGGCTGGAACACCCTGAGGCTGGAAAAAAGTCCAATGTACAAATTTCAGGGTAAGGGGCTAAACCTTTGCCTTGGTGATCCTGGGAAGCGTCAGCATCTTCATAAATGGTGAAGTTTCCAGACTTTGTGGGTGAAGGGTGCATATTCACCTGCCTCTATTTGCATCACATTGAGAGATGGATACAAAGTGCATCCCAGTGTATAAATAACTATACACCTTCTCACCCACCAATTACAAAGCACTTTACTAATCAAATGTCAGACCGATTGACTTTATCACTGCTTGCAATTAATACTGCATTTTCTATCTTTCACATGAAAATAGTCTGTCTAAATCATGTATATCTACATGTATATAGTGGAGTGTAAAATCTACATAATTTATTTTATGAGTAATTACACAAAATTACGGCACAATTGCAAAAAATTGCCTTGATTACTTGAAATGCAAATCCATAATTTTGTACTATGTTGTGCTGTGAAATGTGTCAATTTTTGGTGCAAGGACGCATTTACACAAATGCACAGTGAACAACAGCTACTCGGGTTCTGTTGTTCCCATTCGTTTGTGGTAAATTTTTACCACAAATTGCACATTCAATGTTGCATAATTTCATGTAGCAGCCGTAAAATTCCACAAATTACGTAAATTATGGCAACCTAATTTTTCCCATGCCTAGTGTATATATTTGGTATTTGTATAACGCAAACCTGGGCAAAAGGATGAAAGGCAAAAATACTGTCAAAAGATTGTATGGGAGGGAAAGAGAGTTTCTGGCAGTACGCGACTGTAACTTATAGAAGACAGTATTCCATTATTTAGAGGAAAATAGCAGCCTTTTACTGAGCACCTGACCCGCGTGCAAATAGTCCCTGTTCTAAGTCAGCTCAGTCAGCCAAATGCTTGTGGTAGGGAATTGCAAGCCACTTGTTTGAATTTCTGCATGGTGACTGATTCTTTCATCCACTTCAGTAAAAACTGGACAAAAATTCCAACCTTGGTTTCAATAACAAGGACAGGTATTAAATAATGTGGAGAGACAATCCAGGTTGTTGAGTGTACTCTACAAGTTGGTCACTCATAATATTAATTGCTTCCAAAGTAAAACGTTTAACACCAACAGCAAATCTCATTCTGGAACCATGTGTAGGAGTGTGGGTTTCTGTTGCAGTAACCCCCACTTTTTGCCAGACTACTGATGCACTTTTTCTTGGTGTGCCCTGGGTCCCTGCCAATCAGGTTCCCAGGGCCTGTGTTCTTTTCCCCCAAACTAACCCAATTGGCATCTCTGGCCACAGGTCAGCCCCTGGTAAATAGTACCATAGGTACCCAGGGCACTGTGACCAGGGAAGACCTCTAAGGGCTGCAGCACTTATTGTGCCACCCTTAGAGGCCCTGTACCTTTACACACACACACTGCCTTTGCAGGCTGCGTGTTTTGGTGCAGAACAAAGTAAAGAGTCGACATGGCACACATCCCTGTGTGCCATGCCTATAACCCACTGCCCTGGCATAAATCAGTCACCCCTCTAGCTGGGTGCCCTATGCCAGTGGTGAGGGTACAGGGGCATGAGCCCTGTACCCCTACAGTGTCTAAGTCCATTCTTAGACATTGTAAGTGCAGTGCTGCCATTAAGAGTATATGGTGCTGGGAGCTTGTCATTACGAACTCCACAGCACCATAATGGCTACACGGAAAACTGAGAAGTTTGGTATCAAACTTCTCAGCACATTAAACCCACACTGATGCCAGTGTGAGATTTAATGAAAATGCACACAGAGGGAATCTCAGAGATGCCCCCTGAAAACTAACCCACCACTAGTGTCCAGGCTGAGGGCTGCTTTCAGCTGCCACCACCAGACATGTTTCTGGACCCCAGGGTCGAGAGCCTGCTGCTCTCTGGGGCCTGAAACAATGCACATCCTGGGACGAAGTGCCAAGTCTCTCCCCAGGATGGGCAGGGTTCATGAAGGGGAAGCTTCAAAGGCATGCCACCTTTGTGAGCCTCCCCAGACCATTTGCTGCTTTCAGCAACTGGTCCCCACTGGTTCTACCCCCACTTTGGGCGGGAGAGCCGGCGGGAAAAACAAGTGAGGAAAAGAGGTGTGCCCACCTCTGCCAACTCCACCCCTCAGGTGGGGAGGCGAGGTGAAACACAACTCCGAGTCCCCGCCATCTTGAGGATGGGGGACCCAACCAACCAGGGACAGGCTCATGCCCCCCTCCCACTGGAGGGTGGCACGATAGGGGGTGTACCCACCCCAGGGAAGGGACCCATTGGTCCCTGCCCTTTACCTACCTGTAATGCCCCTAAATCTAGTATTTAGGGGGCACCCTGAACCTTGCTTCCTCAGATCCAGACAAGAAGAAACGAAGAAGGAACGAACAGCTGTGCAGCCAGCCAACAAGAGGAAGACGGCCACTGACTTGGCCCCAGCCCTACCGGCCTGTCTCCCCTCGAACCTGCTCCTGCGAAATCCCAGTGTGTCCTGCAGCCAGCAACCTCAAAAACCACGGAGGACCTGCCTGCCTTCACTTCCAAAGACTGCTTTTCCCGTGAATACCGGATTTGTTCAACTGCAACCTCTGGCAGCAGCCAGAGACCGCGAATCCAGCCCACTCTGCACCCGCCGAACCCGGCCCGAGCTCGAGTGGTAAAACACCACTAGGAGGTCACCCCGGCGATCCTGACCCGAGATCCGGCAACCCCTGACCTGCCTCAAGCCTCCAGCCGACGCCTGCAGCCTACAGAAGGCCCCCCTAACCGCGACCAGGAGCTGGTAAGAAGATCTGACCCCAATAGGCACCCCTGCACCCGACGCCCCATGGCCTTGTGTGCCCAAACCGACGGTGCCTAACCAACCCTTGACTTCCCAACTTACCTCTCCAAGTGGTGGTCGCCCCCAGAAGTCCTTCGTCTCCCTGCCTGTAGTGGTTTTGCAAACCGGAGGTTCTTCATAGAAAACAACAGGGCGCCCGACGTCGAAACAGCACTCTGCACCCAGCCGCCCAGTGCTGCTGAGGGTGCACCTCTTGTGCTACATTTGCCCTGACCTTAACCCTAGGAGCTTGGCTCCCACAACCCAGTGGCCTGCTTGCCAGCAGCCACCAACCGGAGGCCCCCAATCCCCCATTGGATAACATTGGGCCTCAACACTCTGCACCCGGCCGCCCTAGTGCCGGTGAGGGTGAAACAAAAGTGCATCACTGACCTTGGGGGACCCCTGAGTCTAACCCCAGAAACTTAACTCCCACAGACGATAACTTACCTTTGAACCGATAACCTACTTTTCCTCCATAGGATAACATTGACTGTTTTTCCTGAAAAAGTTTCTAAGTGTGGAGTTTTGAAATCTAAAGATATTCTTAAAAAATGGTGTGAATAACCAAAACGTATTTACTTACCTGTTTGCAGGAAATGTCCCAGTGCTGAATCTCGGTATCCAGCACTGAGTTAGAAAAGTAACATAAAAAGTAACTTACCTGTAATTTACTGAAAAAGCCTATTCATTTCAATGTACTGTATTTGCTAAGTGTTGCAACCTACTGCATCCCCTGTAAATCAAACAAAGTACAATTTCTATTGCATATTCAAACTGTTCTATATTCAGCAACTTATTACTGAAAAGTATTTAATGCTTACCTGTGCCAGGCTTGCTTGGTTCTAAAAATAAAACAACAGTATATATTTTTATACAAAAACAATTGGCCTAGAGTTCAGTTCTTGAGTGTGTGAATTAATTTGCTGACTGAGTGTGTACATCAAATGCTTAACACTGTCCTCTGATACTGCCTTACTGCTCGACCACTCTACCACAAATAGAGAGTAAGGTTCTATCTAACTTTAACCTCTGCCTACCTCTGGGGTCACCTGGACTCAATACACACTATACCTCATTTTGGTGTAGTATATATAGAGCCAGTTTCCTACACCATGAACCCGTGTGGAAGGACAGGGCCCTCAAAACTCCTGTAAAAGCCACAGCGCACAATGTTCAAAATCTTGAACCCCACTCTCCAGGACTTCTGGGAACTGTTTGAGGCCACTGAACGTAAAGAGTAGTAACCACACAAATCCAAACAGAACCTAATCTTCATAAAGAAGATGTTGATCTTAATTGAAGCACAGCAACAGCCAAGCATGGCGGAGCACCTCCTATTGTAACCCCAACCTTTTGACACTTTGATCTCTAAGGCCAGCAACTATGTGTGAGGCCGTTACGGAACAGAACAGGCAATTGAGAGGGAAGGATGACAGCAGCATACCTGATCACTCCTAAGGTTGCTTTTGTAATTAGTGCAGTGGAGCTGAGGCTTGCCACTACATTTGGAAATATTAATAACGCTCATATTGCAGTTTAGAGTTATGTGATAGCCCTTTACCATGGGAAGTATGAACCTTTTAACGAAATTCAAAATACATTGCATTTATGGACAGAATGCTGTAAAAATACTGCAAAAACCTCTAAGCTGACCTTTATCACTTAAATAGCTGGCCACTAAAGCTCATGCATAGAACATGTCCCCACAGTATTCACTCAACCGGAATGTTTTCATAAAACAATATTTATTATTTATAAAAAGTTTTTTTGATTTTTCAAGGAGTTCATTATTGTAAATTAGCACAAAACATGAAAACAAACATGCAGAGTATTTCAATTATATCAATTTTTCAATACATTTACATCTCATGTACGAAGTTTCATGGATGACTTAGTGTCTCAATTATTCTAGCATGAATAAATTAGACAGACAAAACAATTTCAATATGTACAAATAAACAATACACATTAGAAAAGGACAATTACAACATGACATGAGTCTAAGAATAACCCCATATTCAATCATCAAACATGCATTCATACCCATCACATGCCTCATCCATACTATCATACATCCTAGACCAACAATATATACAAATAACTGTTCAGAAACATATAGGGGATGCAGTAGGCTAGAAGGAGATCATTAGCTTTGTGATTAAAGTGTGCTGATGCATCACAATGACTTCTTCTTTTATTGTATGTCTCAAACCGGATTCCCGTCTGTGAAAAGTAGGTCAACACACGTTTCGGTGGGACATAAATTAAACCACCTTCATCAGGACCTATTGTAATTCATTGATTTTTCAAGAAAAAGTGTTGAGTGGGGTTAATCTGGGTCAGTTTATTTATCTCCCAAGTATTGGACACACAATGAGTCAACCTGCAAGGGTGACTCTGTTTATTATGTCGACTATGCAAGTGCACAAACAGTTCTATCCTAAAAAACAGGCAGTAATCCTATTCTTTCTGTTTCGTGTGATTTGGCAGCTATCACAAAGCATCAGAGGTTGGACGTCCAATGTGATTCCCTAGTCATCCTGAGCATATGGCTGGATATTTCCTGCTATCGGTACTTCTCCGCCGTCTTCCTTCGGCGTCACGGCGTTTCCCTAAGGTTGCTTTTGTAATTAGTGCAGTGGAGCTGAGGCTTGCCACTACATTTGGAAATATTAATAACGCTCATATTGCAGTTTAGAGTTATGTGATAGCCCTTTACCATGGGAAGTATGAACCTTTTAACGAAATTCAAAATACATTGCATTTATGGACAGAAGGCTGTACCCACAACTGTACTTTATAATATTTAAGTCACTGGAAGAATTTGGTACCACATAAAGCGAGAGGCACCAGATCAAGTGCTTTACACAAGTTCCAAGGTGACTATTACGCACTTGATGAGGGTACGACGTTCTATAAATTTCCAAGTGGTAATGCTATTCATTTTTGAGCAGTCACTGGTAATCTTTAAGTTAGGGAGCATGTTACAGTGTTTGAGAAAGATACATGCTATTCCTGTAAAGTATAACTATCCGTGGCTTCCCTCAACATTTTATCTCTTCTGAATTGCTTGTTGCATTCTGGGCTTTTAAGTCATTAAAAGTGAAACTATCAGTTCCAGACGTAATGTGCTGCACGTAAAAAGTCAGATATGCATATCTTAATTGGTACATAAACATAAGTGCCAATAGACCAGATTCAGGTGGGAGACTCCCGATTTTTTGAAGGCACAAATGACTATATTTTAGTGTCTCCCACCTCAAATTGCCTTAGCTTAAATAGACATTTTTTCTAAAAATCTCACTTTCTTTTTCTAAAATTGTATGCATAAATCATCCCTTGGTGCGCACGTATAATCATTTACAGTTTCATTGCTCTTAAAACAAATGTCACATTTCCTGTTTTGCACCCATTTCCTCGTTCTTGCACATTCCAATCTAGACGTGACAACACAAGGAAACTCTTGCAGAGATCGAAAACATCGAGAGAAATACCTTCTCCAATTAACTTCCATTAAGGGCATTTAGTGTAAAGAAAATAAAAATAAGGTTAGTTTTGCTGAAAAAATCGGAATTCTACAAACTAAATAGGAGCGCAGGAATTCAACCCTAACTAAAACTTTCTGAAACTCTAGATTTCATGCAGCTGCACCACGCACATTTACCTCCACCTGCAACAGCTGGACCACTAATGTACAAGTTGCCTACATGACACATGCGTCTCAAGCACGTTTCTAAAGCACTTTGGGGCGGACATCCGGTGACGCCGGAAGAGACGTCAGCCAGGAAGTGACATCACCTACCTGTGCCGACATTATTAGGAACAGGCGAGGGTTACGCGGCCGGAAAATCGAAGAGGTATGCGAAATAGGAGAATGACTGCTCTTCTCAGTTGAGTTTTTCAGCAACCAGCAGCTCTAGGATTTCGCAGCCCCTGTTTCCGAATTGCTTTGAGGTAAAGCGTGGTCAGGAAAATAGTGGGATCGGATTGTAGTCCGAAATGGCGGGCAAATTGACGCCCTCTCTCTGAGCACACATTTCTCACACTCCAGCTCTAGGGAGCTCGAGGAGGTTATTTTTTATTGTGGCATTGCATCGCTTCAAATGTATTATTTAATTCTGCAGCAGTGATCTTCCTGGTTTAATTGTGGCCTCACTGAGCATTCTTTTGGAGATAAGCACAGGTAAGTTGTATTTTACCAAAAACTAGGCAGCTGCGTATTTGTACATTTAAAATGTATGCATTCCGTTTCCTAGCTCCTAATGCTCATCCGCAACAGCTGACTTGTAGTTTATCATTTTTTGCTGAGGATTAAAAAATGCCTCGTGTATCTTTCACTTTTTGGCCTTTCTGGTCTGTATATTAATTGCGCATCGGATCAGTTTTGCCCCTTAAAACTGAAAACAACATACTTTTGTCTTATTAGAGCCTGCTGTAGTGTCGCGCTCTAGTGTTGAATGGAGGCGCGATGACGTAGAGCGCGGCCGCCATTTTGGGTGCGAGTCAGCGCCCGAGATCGGAGCGGCACGGACGTGTTTCCCGGCGCTCTTCTGCATATAAAGTATTACTGTGAATAAACAGTAATTAACACTTCGCTGTGTGGCATCTCTGTGTGGGGGGTGAAGGTAGATCATCACAGTGGCGACGAGAGTGGGATAGAAAAAAAAACAAAAAAAAAAACGATCTACAGCCATACAACAAAGAGGACACAAGGACCCACCGAAGCAAGTAACAAACAGCCTATGAAGAGCACACACACAGGCATAGCAGGAGAGCGTGGCAGAGGACGGCACTACCACGAGCCAGCACCCACGGACCAGGTAGGGGCAATAAAGAAAGAGCGCACAGCCCCAAATACAGGAGGGTAGGAATACAGGGGAGCAGGAAGCCACCCCTCCACGTCCTACAGCAAATCCAGGGCCCTGGCGGAAGCGGTGCAGCACAGCGACGGGGAGCCTCAGGGCCCCATCAAGACCACACACCTCCCAGAAGCACGGGCACACCGGGCAGTCCAAGAGGGAACGAAGAGGTACTGGAAAGAAACGCCGCGATGTGCGCGCAGGCGTCTCCACTCACGACGCCCATACCCTTCCTACCAAAACCAGGCGAACCACTGATGAAGTGGGAAGATTGGAGGGGGTACTTCATGAACTACCTAGAGGCCATAGAAGAAGAAAGTGGAGAGACGTTCCCCAGCAAAAGGAAGAAAAGAATATTACTACACAACTTGGGCCCGGAAGGAATCAGAGTCTTTCAGAACCTGGTCCCCGCGCAACGGCCGGACGCGGACGACGACGTATTCCAACACGCAATTGAAGACCTAAACAACCATTACAGACCGGCAGTGTGCACGTCCATTGACAGATACAACTTCCAACAGAGGAAACAAGCGGGAGAAGAGTCCATAGACGACTACGTGGCAGCGTTAAAGAAGTTAGCGATCACATGCAAATTCGGCGCCTTGCACGACGAATTCATCAAAGACCAAATTGTCATGCACACGAAGAACACATCAATCCAAGACAAACTGTGGGTGAATGGGGACGCCACTCTGAAGGACGTCATTGCCATGGTGAAAAAGGCGGAGCTATCAAAGAGATGTGCAGAGGCAGCAAAGAAAGAAAGTACAGAGAGGGCCATGGTCAATAGAGTCACGGAATTGGAACCGCCGGATAGAGGAAAAAGAATGGCGGTGGAGGGGAGAGCGCAGAACAGATGGACTCCACGATCCACACAGGCATAGAAACCAAACAGAGAAGGTGCGACCACGTGCTACAGGTGCGGCAGTCCGTCCCATGCGGCATATGACAAGCGATGTCCAGCCTTCCGAGCCAAATGTATGTATTGCGGAATCGTCGGGCACTATGAAAAAGTGTGTCGCCGCAAGGTGAAGAAGTCAACAGTCAAGTACGTAGCACACGACGGGGGAGGTGTAGAAGGAGAAGAAGAGGATGAAGATGTGTTGTGCATCGATGGACAGGTACTAGGCGTTGAAGGAAGTCGCTCCAAGAAACCACAATGCGACATGGTAGTGGGAGGTGTTCAGATCAAGATGGTGGCGGACTCCGGCTCTCCATATAGCATCATCCAACGGACGGTGTGGAGCGAGAACTTCAAACCCAGCCTGGGATCACACCTCGAACCCCCTGACATACGTCCGGTCACGTTCACAGGGGAACCCATCCCGATGGTGGGATATCGAGTCCTGAGATTCGAGTTCAAGAATCGCAGCGCGGAGTGCAAATTATATGTGGCGGAAAAAGGGCCCTCTGTTCTTGGGTGGATGGACCAGGGCGAGTTGGGCATACAACTGAACCCAGGAGGGGACACGCAAGTCCTGATGACCAGCGCAGACAACCAATCGAACTTCGAAAAGATGAAAAGCGAATTCCCCACAGTATTTGGAGGCAGAGTGGGACGACTAACGAAATTCACACATAAAATTGAACTTAAGGAAAACGCCAAACCAGTATCCCACAAGGTGAGGAACATACCGCTAGCAATCAGGGAAGCAGTGCAACATGAGCTACGAAGATTGGAAGATGAAGGGATCATCGAACCAATAAACAGTTCGGAATGGCTGGCCCCGTTGGTGGTAGCGAGGAAACCCAATGGCAAAGTTCGGCTGTGTGTGGACCTGCGCGAATTGAACAAGTGCATAGTGGTGGAAAAATTCCCATTACCCAGAATAGACGAAATGCTGGCAAAGACGAAAGGTATAAAATGGTTTTCTACCGTGGATCTTGCCTCAGCATATCATCAAATAGCACTGCATCACACGAGCCGGAAACTCACATCCTTCATTACACCATTTGGATGCTACCAATTCCGCAGGATGCCGTTCGGCCTGGCATCGGCAGCGGCGGTATTCCAGAAGCTGATGCACAAACTATTCAAGGACATAGAGGAGTACAATACTTCCAAGACAACATCTTGGTAATGGGCAAAGACCAGGATGACCACAACACAAAGCTAGCAACGGTGTTACAAATCTTGGAAAGGAATGGCCTGACAGCAGAATGGGAGAAGTGCAGGCTAGGAATGGCGTCGGTCACATACTTGGGTCATGAGATTAGTGACCAAGGCATCACGCCCAAACATGCCAATGTCAAAGCAATATGTGAAGCACCTGCACCGACAAGCAAGGAAGAAGTGAGATCATTCTTAGGGATGGCCGAATATTATAGCAAATTTGTGCAACACTTCGCCACCAAGACACATCACCTACGACTACTCGTACGAGACAAAACTGCCTTTCGGTGGACAGAGGAAGCGCAAGGAGAGTTTCAGAAAATCAAGGTGGATATCAGCAGAGCAGTCCCCCTGCAAGGATATGATCCGCAGGGAGAATCCGTTTTGACCACAGACGCAAGCGACAAAGGCCTAGGGGCAGTTCTCATGCAGGAAAGGAGGAACGGAGAGCTGGCGACCATCAGCTTTGCATCAAGAACATTGTCACCAACAGAACAGAAGTTCAGCGTGATAGAAAAAGAGATGCTGGTAGTGGTATGGGCCATGTCGAAATTCCGCCAATTTCTATGGGGCACAAGATTCCAACTCAGAACGGACCACAAACCCCTTGTCAAAGTACTAACGTCCTGTGGGCACGCGAGTGCCACACCCCGCATCGCAAAATGACCCTAAAATTGTTAGACTACAGGTATGATGTGGAATACATCCCAGGAGCCAAGAACAAAGTGGCAGATTACCTCAGTCGAGCCTCAGCCATGGAGGACGCACCTGCAAGTACGGACGAGGACGAGGTCAGAGTAGCATTCACGGACGATCACGAAAGTGTGATAAGTGGTCAAGAATAGAAGCAAGCTTATGAAAGAGACAAGGACCTCGAAGACATCAAGGTATTTATACTACAAGGGTGGCCAGAAAAAAGGCACCTGAAAGCGGAACAAAGGAAATTCTTCGAAGTAAGGGAGGAGTTATCCGTAGGAGACCAAGGGACCTTCCTGTTTAGAGGAGAGAGAGTGGTTCCCCCGGGTCGTTGATACCACACCTACTAGCAGTGTTGCACGAAGGGCACTTGGGCATCGTAAAACGAAGTTGAGAGCCAAACAGATGTACTGGTGGCCCGCGATGGATAGTCATATCGAGAAGCATGTTAGAGAATGTGATCAGTGCCAAAGAGCGGACAAATCACAAACGTTACTACGCCCGGCACTAGGGAAGTTTGACAACCCAGCCAACCCTTGGGAGGAACTGTCGATAGACATTCTCGGTCCGGTGTTGGACGCGGAGGGGACCCCAAAATACGTAGTAGTTCTCATAGATCGGTACTCTAAGTGCCCTGAACTGGATATACAGGAGGTGATGGACACAGAAACAGTGCTGAAGTTTCTCACAGCTACCTTCCTCAGAGAGGGCATTCCTCGTTCCATCTTGAGCGACAATGGACCTCAATTCACATCAGATAAGTGGAGCCGTTACCGAAATGGCATCCAAATCAAACACACGTCGGTCTACCATCCGGCGGGGAATGGTCTTGCCGAAAGGTTTAACCGAGTAATAATGGGGTCCATCCAATCAGCCATAGGAGTGGGGAAGGACTGGGAGAAAGAGGTGAGAAGTATGCTGTGGGCCTACCGAATCACACCGACTGGCACAGGATACAGCCCGTTCCAAATCCTAAGGGGACGGGAACCATTCACTAAGGACAACCTAGCGTGGAAAGAAAAGACGGTCACGAGTAAATGGTCCCCGGCAGTCGTGCACCACAACTTGGAGAGAGCCCAGAGAACATACACAGAGCAGTACAATAAGAGACGCAATGTGAAGGGAACGTCCCTGGAAATAGGGGAATGGGTCAGAGTCAAACTTGCCCAATTAAGGAGGAAAGGAGACAGCAAATACAGCTTGCCCCTGAAAGTCGAACAGGTGTACAACCGAGCAGCCTTACTAAGTGATGGGAACGTCTGGTCGCAAGATCGCATGTCCAAGTGCAGCAAGGTACTGCAGTGGAACAGTGAGGAAAGATCAAGGACACAAGAGGAACCAAGTTCACCTGCAGGAAACGCAGCCCCGGGAGAAGACGAGAAGGACCGCGGGGTAGAAGGTAATAGGGTGGAGCAGGACAAGGAAGATAATCTAATCGCAGAGGAAGGGCAGGAGGACAAAAGCAAGACTCCGGAGAGAGCGAGCCCCAAAGGACTTGGAGAAACGCTGGCGAGCCGAGCAGAGGGAAGGGGAGAAGTATCCGCCTCCACTCCGGTAAGACGCACCCGGGCAGGGAGACTTGTGGTAAGGCCAGCCAAATACAGAGACTATGAATTGGGAGAAGTGAAGTAACTTCAGGCCGAGAGACTCTGGGACTATCTTCAATGTGTTAATGTTTTGTGTTTGGTAAAGAAGGGAGATATGTAGTGTCGCGCTCTAGTGTTGCGCGGAGGCGCGATGACGTAGAGCGCGGCCGCCATTTTGGGTGCGAGTCAGCGCCCGAGATCGGAGCGGCACGGACGTGTTTCCCGGCGCTCTTCTGCATATAAAGTATTACTGTGAATAAACAGTAATTAACACTTCGCTGTGTGGCATCTCTGTGTGGGGGGTGAAGGTAGATCATCACACCTGCTAGTTTGTAATAGCAAGAGGGTATGTTTTTTAGACATGGGTTTGTTTTTCAGTTTTATGGGACAGAACTCGACCCGAAGGGATTGGAGTGCTTTTACAAGGGCATCCATATTACACAGGGTCACGTTTGTGTTTTCCTTTAGGCACGGGAAGCTTACGTTATTTGCAGAGAATCACAGGATGTCTGAGCTTCCAATTTATTGGGTATGGACTGCGTATTTGGCAATCCCTGTCCGTATGGTTTTCACAATGGAGTCCGTCCTCTGGCTTTTTCTAGGGTATCTCCTCTATGTAAAACGATTTGAGGCTGTCTTCAAGTAGCACGGCTGTTTTTCACCTCACATAGGATATGCTGTTTGCAAAGCTATTTTTCAGTCACTGCTGGGTGGAGACATTTTCAACATTAGGGAACCACCAGTATAATAGTGTTTGTCTTTCCAATCATCCCTCCTATCACTGGTACCTTGATTCTTGAAATGCTATGAATAGCACTTTTTTACACTAATGTTTTACTAAATCACACATTGCGACAATGACTGTGCTCCTTACTCGTGCCCTTTGCCTTGGAGACATTGATTTTTAGTCTTGCCCGTGGTAAGGGACACAGTGGTGTCAGTTATAAGGTCCCAGTTATTTGGATCTCCCCAACTCTGCAATCAACTATTTCAAATGCTAAAATCTGCCATCATATGCTCAGTATAAACATATATGTAGATGTCAAAGTAGTTAAAAAAACAGTGTTAGAATACTTTGGCCTCCTACATGATTGTTTCTGAACCAAGCAGACCTCCGAGTTTCTCACATCCATGTATGTATAGCGCAGGTGATTTATTTTTCTGCATTCTGTGCTTTGTAGTCATATTTATCAGAATATAAAACTGGCACTATAGATACAGAATACAGTGGGAAACCGGACCAGGCAAAGCAAATAGGTCTGACGTTGCCCGCCAGCCTTCTGACTTGGTCTGTGCTAGTTTTGTACCTTCATGTCTTTTGCAAAACTTTGTTAGCAGAAGCTGCAGGGTTCTTGTGAGTCTAAAAAAAAATAGCTAAAAGCTAAGATTTTTTTGTTCTCAGATAGCACACTTGCTATAGCAGTTGCTGAAAGGAACTACGCTGTCTTGCAATGTCTTCCTTATGAAAGTAAGAATGATGTCACATTGAAGTTAGTCATTCAGCTGCAGTGAGCTGACTGACCCTCTGCCCATGCTGGGTGCTGCACTGGGTGGGACAAAAATGTAAATGACACAACAGGCCAGTGGAAGAAGAGGCCTGACTGAGCGTCCTTGCAATTTAAGTCTATTGCATGAATAATTTTTGTGAAATCACCAGACGTAAAAACACCTGGGCTGAATAACTTACAAAAGAAATTATTCTTGAAACTCATTCTGTCTCCTCTTTTCCTCTCTACCCTTTATTCTCTTCATCTACTTTTGTCACTTTCCTCTCGATTTTGTTTAATCTTTTCATCACAATTTTGTTATTCCTACCATGTTTCACACTCTTCCTTTCTATATTGTTTTTAATCTACATAACTAAGCTCCTTTTTAGGTTAAAGCCTTCAAGACAGCGCAGCTGTCTGGTTTGCTTAAAACATCTTGGGGAGATTCAGAAAACTGACCTTGGAATGCATTCACCCTTTGCTTACCATTGGCTTTGTGGTTTGTAACTCACATTTTCTGGCTTTCTATTTGCTGGCTTTTTTTTGCTTTAGGCTGTCCAGCTCAAGTTCGCCCCTCCTGTTGCCCAAACCTTGTTTACTGTATTCTTACGCATTTGCTATCTGCTAACAGGCTTTTAAATCTTGTTCTTATCTTATCACATTTGCTGTGCATTCAAAGACAGAGGTCAAATGTCAGGCTTTCTCTTTCAAGGAGCTTGGTGTTTATTTTTCTTTCTCTGATTTCAAAGTGAGAGCATTTATGTGACAGTCCTGCTAAGTACCCATGTAAGAGGAGAGTATGTTGGAAGTTTTTCTTCCTAGCACACTACAAAAATGAACTACACTGATGCATCAGAATTAGTACAAATGATTTTTTTTGTAATTCTGAAGTGTGGTGGAAACAAATATTTGAATGTGACACATCAATACACTAGGTGATGACATTAGTACACATTATAGGTTGTATGCAGTAACGCCATATTTTGGTGCAAATGTAATGGTCCTTTCAATTGAAAATGTGTTGTCTGTAATGGCAGTGGGCTACCACACCGTGCATACTCCACACTATGCCACTCCACTGTAAGACACTCCAATCTATCCCACTCCACTCACCCCACTGCGCTCCTCCCCACTCCACTGCACACCAATATACCCCACCCCCTTCAGTTTGCAACAATATACCCCATTCAATCTACCCCGTCCCACACCACTCCAACCCAATCTACTCACTATGATCGAATCTACCCTACTTCACTCCAATCTAACCCACCGTACCACATCCCACTTCTGTCTACCGCACTCCACAGAAGATTACCACACTCTGCCCCAGTCTACTCCAATCCAACTCATTGTCATCCAATCTACCCCAGTCTACTCCAATCTAACCCAGTCCAGTTTTCCACACTTCATTACAATATTCCACTCCAAACTCCACTGCAATGTATCCCACGCCATATCAATCTACTCCACTCCAATTGACCCCACTCCAGTCTAGCACACTGTACCCCAGTCCACTCCACTCTACCCAAATCTACCCTATTCCATTCCAGTCTACCACACTCCACTCAAATCTACCCCAATCTGCCCTATTCACTCCAATTCAGCCTTTCCCCCTGCAATGTACTCAACCCCCACTCCACCCTAATGTACCACTCTACACTCCAATCTACTCCACTCTACTTCACTCCAAACTCGATTCCATTCCAATTTATCCAACTCCACTCCCCCACTCTACCCCAATCCACTGCACTCCACTCTTCCCCAGTCTATCACAATATATCCCACTCCAATCCACTCTACCCCACTCCAATCTACCCCATTCTACCTCTTGCACTCTACCACACTCCACTCTACACAAAGCTACCCCACTCCACTCCAATCGACCACACTCTACTCAAATGTACCCAAACTACCTCACTCCAATCACTCCAGTTTACCCCACTTTGCCCCATGCTATCCCACTTCACCCCATTCCACCCCACTGCAATCTACCCCCTCCATTCTAATATATCGTACTCTATTCTACCCCACACCACTCTTCCCCTTTCAATATCGACTCCATTCCAATCTATCCAACTCCACTCTACCCCCCTCCTATCCACCCATCTCTACCCGCAGTTCAGTCTACGCCAGGGGCCTTCAATCTGTGGGGCGCGACCCCCATGGGGGGGGCATGGAGTCCTAGAAAGGGGGTCACGCATTCCCTTCCCACTTTTGCCTGGAACTGCCTGTGCCTGAATCTGGAATCCAAAATGTTTGCTCTTCGTTTTGGATTCCGAATAGTGTGGCATCTTCAGCCGCTCTCTGATTGGAGGACATCGTGAAAGCATACAGCGTCATCGGTGATTGTCCTCCAATCAGAGAAATTGCAGATTGAACACCTGGAAATGCCGGGAACTGGGGCCATAAATATGCTCCCGGGGAAGGGTCTGGAGTGCTTCAAAGTTTTGTTGTTGCTGCTGCCTTTCACTCCTGCTGCATTTCCTGGACTTCCTCGTCGTTGCTGCTGTTGTGTTTTTCCAGCTGGTGTCCTTTTCATGCTTCTTCTTCGTGGCTGCCTTTGAAATACGATCTTGTGGCTGTTTTCTGGTTTCCACGACAACCGGAACTTAATGGAACTTGTAAGTAGGCTGCCTCTGCCCCACCTCCTCCACCATTCCCTGGCTTTTCACCCCTCAAACCCGCACGCGCACACACACACACATTCTTATCTCCAAAAATTCACGCCCACCCTTTCCCCACTGCTGTCTTTGGGATTCCTCTGCTAACGTAAGTCACACAACCAATAGCACGAGGTTGGAATAGTGAATGCAGGCTGGAGAGCATTTCTCATAGGTTCAGCCAGGCACCTGCTGACTTGCCTTGGCTGTGCTTTCAGACCTTTTATACTTTGCTTGATATCACAAAAAACTCTTCACTGTGTTTTATGACTATTTAAACATTCTCTAAATATGTTATTAGTACATGAGCTGATACTGTTTCTGTGTTAAAGTACAATTTTCACACATTCCCATTCTCTTCCATCCTCTGCTCAAAACCTCGTCTCTCCTTCCACACATCGTTGTCTTTTATTCTCATTTCTTTTCTTTCACTTTTGTCCTGCTGCTGACGTCACCCATATAATGTTGTCAAATGTGCAGCTTCCACCATAGAAAGCCCTGGTGGTCCCTTCGCTGTGTTTCTGTTTAGCAGATTGTTCGGGGTGGGGGGTGTATTCCACCCTTACCTCCTTGTCAAACTTCCTGTCTCTTCCTATCTCCTCTCCCTTAATTTCCTTCAGGTGGCTTCTTCACTTCCGGTTTTGTTTTCTCTACACCTGTCCTCCCACTCCTCCCGCTGCCATCATGTCCAGGGCAGGCATGGCTCTCTGTTTCGCTATATAAGTGCATTTCCCACCATCCGGATCATGTGGGTCCTGTCCCCTCACCTCTCCAGTGGTCAAGACCTAGCTCAGTCTTAGACAAGGTCTATCCTTCTGTTCTGAGTAAGGAGTGTCTCTCCTACACTGGGGCTCTCTCAGGTGAGTCCTGCCATCTGACCCCTCCAGTGGGTCTGCCAGGCCTGGCTCTGTTCCACAAGGTCTCCCTCTGTTGTGAGTAGGGAGTGTCTCTCCCACACTGGGGCTCTCTCAGGTGAGTTCTGCCCTCTGACCCCTCCAGTGGGTCTGCCAGGCCTGGCTCTGTTCTACAAGGTCTCCCTCTGGTGTAAGGAGTGTCTCTACCACACTGGGGCTCTCTAAGGTGGGTCCTGGCCTCTCACCCCTCCAGTGGGTCTGCCAGGGCTTGGCTCTCTATTCCACAAGGTCTCCCTCTGGTGTCTTCCACACAGGGGATCTCTCGGTGGGTCCTGCCCTCTCACCCTCCATCTGGCATGGCAAGGCCTGGCTCCCTGTGCCACAAGGTCTCCCTCTGTTGTGAGTAAGGAGTGTCTCTCCCACACTGGGGCTCTCTTGGGTGGGTTCTGCCCTCTCACCCCTCCAGTGGGTCTGCCAGGGCCAGGCTCTCCATTCCACAAGGTCTCCCTCTGGTGTAAGGAGTGTCTCTCCCACACTGGGGATCTCTTGGGTGGGTCTTGACTTCTCCCCCCTCCAGTGGGACCGCCATTCCACAAGCTCTCCCCTTCCATTATTATCCAACATATTAACGAAACTATGTTTTGACATTAATGGTTTTCTGGAGAACAGGTGGATTGAACAATTTTTAATTTGCCTCAAACTTCATGTTGAACCTGGTCTCTCTGTAGAGAGGAACACTGTTTCCTGTTCTGCCTGTTTATTTGAGCAAAGTATTGCTTTCTGGGAATTGTAGTCCTCCAATGTTTAAGATCAGTTGGATTGCTGCACCTGATAACAATAATTTGTAAAAATGAAAGCCTGAAAGTGGATGCATGGACACTCTTACTAATGTTTTGTAAGGGTGCTTGCACGCTGAAAGGCTACACAAAAGTTAGTGTCAATCTACTTACTTTTTAAAGGCCTGTATGCTTTATTGCGTTGTGTTATGCACCCGCCAATGCATACTTTAGTAAATAAATGTCATGGTGTTTGGCCTTCATTCTGAGATCTAGATCCATAGTGACCTGGTAGCATAGTGTAATTTAGCATCCCTATGCAAACTTGGGTTCTTTGCGGCACTCTAAGGCTGGCTTCAGAGCCTGGCCTCTCAGTAAAGAGGTATGCAATGTGGTTCCCTGGAGAAGGTAAGGTGTGACCCTGAAGAGGTAGGAACTGGGTGCTCTGCTCCATAGCACCCCCTGGTAGTATGGAGGTTGTCCATGAGGAGTAAGCAGGTGGTGGTTTGCGTCCCAATTTTTATTGATGGGGCAGAATGAAACCTGGGGAGGGCAAGAAGCTGTGGCGGTTGGCAAGAAGCTGTGGCGGTTGAGAAACAGAGATGAGTAGGTGAGTCTATCCTAGATACTGCATTGTCTATGGTTGCCTTGTGGGCTATGGCCCAGGTCCTGATCTCTGAGAGGAGCAACCCTGAGACAGAGAAAATAAAGACTAGGAGGCAGGTTTCACCTGCAGCAGTGAGGCTAAAAGAGGGTAGTAGGAGAGTGTGCCATGCTTAAAAAGAATTGCTGAGAAACATTTTCTACTCAAACCAGTCTTTTGCCGTCTATATTTATCCATATTTATTTTTTGTCCATCTTATTGTTATTTATCCAAATTTATTTTGTGTTTTGTGAACAGATGATGTGATAACTCAGTATATTTCTACATTTACTTAACAGATAGACTTGCACTCATACTTTGATGCCTGTTGCGTTTAGCAAATTACACTGCCAAAATAATATAATACACACATCAAACAATTGGCATAATAGCACAAATACCTGTTGAGAAATGCAGCAATTAATTTAAGCAAATCTCAGTGAGCTTTATAACTCCCTATGCTGGCAATATGTACAGCTACTGGCCTGAAAGTCAATAATCTCAGCATAGATAGTCACCCAAAAGAAGCCAATTATCTGTATTTTTCCACTTTTAAAAGTAGATACAGACATGATATACAATGTTTTCTGTCTGTAGTTATCTGTAAAAATCCGTAAAAACGGAAAACAGGGAGCCCTAATTATGAGGAGTACTAAGATCTAGAAATTTTTGTAAGGAGGGGGTCCTCATGCCTGAAAATTTGACAGGGGGGTCTCGGCATCCAAAAGTTTGAAGACCTCTGCTCTACGCCAATGTATCCCGCTCCACTCCACCCCAATATAACCCACCCCACGCCACCAACTTTTAGCCATGCTGAGCAGCTGCCACACTGGTGTACAACATGGCTAAAACGCATTGCCAAAGCCAATAGCTCTCGCATAGGCAAGGCCTATTGGCTTTGCCAATGCTTGTTGCTCTCTAGTTATGTGCTACTTACTTTTGTTCACATGATGCTCTGGATCGATCACCTTCTTACAGAAATGAACAATGTACAGTGGCTACCTTCAATGTACAATGGCTATCTTGGTGTCTGCTGTCCAGGTGCAATTTAAGTAATGAAAATTTCAACTATGTATTATAAAATGTATGCCTAAATGCTATACAATGCCGGAAATAGGTTATGTGGTTTATTTATTATAAACGTAATATGCAAATATATTTAATTGTTTTCAAACCTCAGGCTTATGACAAATTCCTAAATAGAGCACAGAAGACTCCAAGCCTCATCAGTTTTACAAAGCTGCATGCAGAAAGTGCTGGACAGACAGGGGGTCAGAAATACCAGTCAATGAATTGACAATACTTAAATCAATATTGGCATTGCACTCAAAGCTTACATTTCTGGCCAGCTTTCATCTTTCTCCCCAGGAGTAGGCATTTTGATAGGTCAGAAGTGCCAGGGCTTGCTCATTAGTGCATCCCTGATCATGGGAAGAGGATCAAGTAAAGCTACAATACACCTTGTGTCTCAGTGCCCCTGGCCTATGTTCACATCCAGTATGGTGCTTACAGGGTCAAACAAGGGGTTACACTTCCCTGCCTAAACCCCTTCCTTAACCCCTCCTTAGTTCTTCCTATTCCACCCCCAGTAGTACTTCAAAACATATTCCAAAATGCATTTTGTGAGTGTTTCGACACTCCAATATGGCTACGTTCATCATCACATGACCTGCCCTACCGTGAAGTTTATGCTGCTGCTGTGATCACTGATATGCACCATCCTACTCGCCTTCAAGACCAGTTCACAAGCAGTGAGAGTGTGGTGGCCATCATGTAAGCTGAGATTTATAAGTGCATAATTATACAGAGACCATGCTGTTCGCATGCACACATTAGGTAAACCTAATCAGTGCAACCATTAAAACATGCATTTCAGCTGTTGCACAGTTAAAACTGACATTTGCTGTGGCAGCGCACAGTTAATTATGTTTATAAAGCGAAAGGAAAAAAAATACCTTTTAAATTGCACGAGAGGAGAGGCAAGTCAGGGCGGTGGCCCAAATAATTATTTTTATATTGGAAAAAGTGTGTATAAAAGCAAAAAGTAAACCTTTGTATTGTGATGCTGTCCTTCTGTAACTCCACCAGCCCCTACTCCTGGTATCAGGGCTGCTTCACTGAACGCAAACCAAAAAACGTGGCACTATTTATTGTTCTTTTGTCCCCCTAAACGTTACTGTGTAACATAGGCTAGTTCTGTGGGTGAAGCCAGAGTATGAAGCACGGACCAGTGACCCCTTATAAATGTGAGCTCTTGTGTCTGGCACAGATCAGTGCTCCACATCTAGTGTATGTAGCATGAATTAAATGTGTTCTATGCAGCTAAGCACTGGTATTTGAGCCTATGTTATGCACCTTCGACCAGGGCCCTGCTTTTTCTTAGCCTGGTTATGCAGCATGGCTGAGAGCCCACATCTTTGTTTGCCTGGTTCTGCAGAATGGGCAGTAATAATTACAAAAAACAATGAGAAGGACTAACCTTAACAAATGCCACTGTAGCACTCAATTAGACCCCAAAAATATACATCCTAGTTAATACTAGGCAAAAAACATATTTTCCTAGATAGGATGTACTATGAAAAATCTACACAAAAAGGTGCTGGGTCAGATAAGAATATAGCGTCTCCTTAAGAAATCAGGAAACTAACTTACATCTATTTTCTCTTTATATCCAGCCCGTGTTAAATAAGGAAAACAAAAGAATAACCGTTTTCCCACTCCGTGGATCAGATAAGTAACTATGTCCTTCCCATATATAACATCATCATCCTACCATATACCTGATAGATGAGGATTCTTTGGTTAAATATATCTTTCTTCTCTCATTGTATTCTGTACAGGACGAGAGGCTGAAGAAACTCCGGCGCGAAGAAACTGAGCTACACAAGCAGGTACCTCCGGCGAGGGAACATGGATGCGGACAGGAACCCGGAAGAAGAGATCAACGACCTGTAAGAGGAAGACCCGCGTGTCGGAGCCGTAACATGTCAGAGACGTCCAATCAAGGTACCACGAATTCCCGACTGCGGGACAACAGGACCCGAGCAGGTAAGTCGACAACACAAAGGGAGTGCGGGAAATGCTAGGCAGATCTGTGACTGAACGCGAACCACGTTCTTGTCACGGACCGACCAATTTATCCGCACTTGACTCCACCCAGCTCCCTGTCTGCAATAGGAGCGGGCGTGACTGACAATGCCCGCACCCTGCTCTCCTTGAGCCTTGTTCTGTCTAATGCTGGGTGTTTAGGGCCTTGTTTTTTGTGAACCAGCTTTTGTGTCATAGATTATGGCCATCTTCAGTATTACCTGTTTTAGATGCTGAAAGGAGGATGTAGAATGGATCCTTGTTCAACGAATTTGAAATGCTTTGATAGTTATGGAACAGATAGATCACTGGTATCCTGGAAAGCTATCACTCTGCCCTGATAGTATTTCCAGAGGTATATTTGTTTGAATGGGGCTTGGTGCCATAGTCATGCAACTGTAAAGGGACAACATTGAATCAGTCAACTGTTAAATGCCGAACTTGTCACTTCCCCAAGCTGGAAAAGAACACACAGGATATCTCTTTCCTGTCTCTGGATGTCTTAGACGTCTATTTCTGACCTGCACCATCACTTGGCCATGTGAAAGCCACTGCAACCGTGGCTGTGCATTGAGATTCAGTCTTACAAAATGTTTGAACCCTTGCAGCGATAATATTACCTTTCTCATGCTACCTTGGCAAAAATATTAAAGTATGTCCATGTGCTAATATATAGTGAACCCTAGTTTTTCCAAGTTTTTCTCAGCCAGTAAGACTAAGCAACTTACAACCTGAAAAAAGAAATGGCAACTGGTGACCTGACATTATATATCCCTTGTCCATGGTCTGGAACACAGAGTTGTGCCCTGTTCCTTCTAATCATGAGTCCATTAAGTTATGTGGTCAGTGCCCCATTCCGCATGGCGGTGAACAGTGCCATGGGGCAAACTTGCCTTGCTTTGCTCTTACTAAGCATGGCCTCATGGCTCTGTTTGCACTTGTCAACTGGTATTGGGGGATTCTGTTGCCCAAGCAGAACCACACCCAGCCACTACTGGCGCAATTTCCACTCTGATTGATTTAGGACTATGAAAATACATGAATATACATACAGTGTTAAAATATATGTTTGCATATGTGGTCCTGGATCATATTATTGTACACGGACTCCTTCACACTTAACAGCCGTCTGCAAAAGAGCAATGGGGGAGGGGTTGTAACTCATTGAGAATTTGCGCTACAAATGACATGCAAATCTGGCGCATAGCCTTGAGTTGGGATTTAATTTCAGCTCTCCCAATAATTAGATCAGTTGCCCTGTTCCTAGCATTTGGTTGTAAGCTCCTATTTGGATTTCTGGTCAGTATGGCAATTTTTTAGACTGTTTTCCAAATAAGAATACTGTAAGTAGAGTTCAGGCTCAACATGGCTGCCTCCATGATGGTTTTGTAAATGAAATCTGGTATTGATTGCTTTCTGTTTGCAGAGGAAGCGTGACAGCGTCTGGTGAACAGCGGCGGTTTCTTCACTTGGACCGGTGAGTCTTCTTTCTTTACCTCCTGCCTACCTCTTCATCAATGCCTTGTTCTCACCATTACCTCTTTGACCAAGTAACCTTAATGTTAAACTTATGAACCCTTGTAACCATATCTCATCGGGCACACTATATGAAATAAAAGGATTGGAACATTTTAAAGGCAGCCCAGTCCCATTAAAAACCTAAAATAGCGGTGTTAACATGATACTGATGTATGTTAATTTCTTTTTCCTCCAGACTCTATGAAGTCTATGTGCAGGGACGAAGGCTGGCCATCACTGGACAACAGAACTATGAGAAGGAAGCTGGCTGTAAAGATTTGCAATACTGGAAGAGGACTAAAGAAAACTCTGAATCTAAAAACAAACATTGAAGTTACTGGCTTTCATCAAGCCTTTTTGTTCTTTTTGTAGTATTCTGGCATTTGTTCCCCTCTTGAACAGTGTCCTGGACTTTCTTTATGTTCTCTTGTTCAGTATCCTGGCTCCTATGGGGCCAAAGGTGTGTTTTAGATCAATAAAATTACATGTTAACACATCCTCTTTGATGCTTTTTCATTTAACCATTACTTTTTTGAGCCTTTTGCCACTGGTTACCACATTAAACAGCTTCAGATAATGCTCTGTACCTCAAAGTCCCAGTGAGTCAGGAGTATGGGAGTAGCTGCACAAGTTGTTAATCGTATCTGAATGCAAAGTATAACATTGTTGAAGCCGCTACTTTTGTATGCATATGGAATTTCTACAGCACAAAGCTAGCCAAAAGGAATGTTTCTGAGATTTATTTTGTACAGTGCCCGCATCTCACGGTAGAGTTTAAAAAGTAATATTTCCAGAGTAGGAGAATATTGATCTTATAATTGGGACCAGATTTATGGAAGTTTTGTTTTTGGTTTGCTTAAATTTGATAATGCGGACTTGACGCAAAATCTTTTCAGGATTTATAAACCAGAGCAAATTGGTATTTGTTACAACACTCATCCACAATGGGAAAAGTTTTCAGGTTTTTCTAGGCATAGTATTTTTTGTACTGCAAGGGGGCCCTTCCAGTACAAAACCTAAGCTAGACTCTCGCAGACACCTTTGCACCATAGTGCAAATGTGTGTGCATGGTGCTCGACTGCCTAATGGTGCAAGGGAGAGGGGTAGACTTGGCACTTTCCTGCTCTCACCCTGTGATGCAACGCAGCAAATTTGGGTGTTGCGCTGCGTTAAGTGACACTTTTGTAAATCTAGGTCTTACTTTAGAACTCATGGCATTGCAAATAATTCATGGTATTTATAAAGAAGGCATATTGCATCCAAGAGGCCTGTTTTTGACAGGAAGGTTCATTGAGGAGGTGATCCTCTAAATATTTCCCTACCAGCAAGTCCATATTCCTAAACTAATAGTGGGACCCTGCAAGGGAATACTGGCAGTCGGCTAATGTGCTTGTAACATGGAATTTTTAAGGTGTAATCCAGCCCGTAATGATTTATTAGTGATCCACAGCCACACTAATTTATTCATTAAATCACCTGGGAGCTATCTATACTTTGCCTGCCGTTGGCATAAAATCCTGCAAGAGTATTTCATAACCATCTTAAAGACCTTATGTAGTCATTGTCTAGTAATCCACGCTCATTCTGTAGTTGTCCTAATATAATCCTAAATAATCTATGCTCATTTTTGAGTTATCATTAAAGCATCCTGGAGTAATCCACACTCATCCTGAAATTATCATGGGATCATTCCAGAGTAATCAACTTCCATCCTAAAGCGGTAATAGGATCATCCAGGAATAATCCACAATCATCCTTAAATTGTCTGGAGCCCATCCTGGAGTAATTCACACTCATCCCAAAGTTGTCAATTAGTATTCGTGGAGTTGTAAAGGTAATCACTCCCTGCCAGGTGAAGTCATCAGAACACCATCCTAGAGTAGTTTTTGTGATTACAGTAAGAGTCATCCCATTTAAATATTTTCCCCTATAGGCATACTTCAGGATGGTTTGGGATGACGTCCCCAGATAATTACAGGAATAGCTCAGCTGAAGTCATCAGATGACTTCAGAATGACTCCAGGATGATCTTCCTTTTTGACCAGGGATGTTATCAATATTAACATGCAAGCCACTGAACAAAAAGCATGTATCCAACATCAAGAATAGCATGAGTTCAATCCCTGCTCCAGGAAATGCAGTCTTATTGAGGCAGATAATAAAATGTAGCAGTAGAAATGAGGAGAAAAAGGAGCGTCGTCAGCGCTCAAGAAATCAAAAACAAAATGGTTGGCGCAATCTGCCCTGCAGCGAGCCTGCCAACTGTGAGAAGAAAAGTGCTTAATTTAGCCAGGAATTAACCTTGCAACACACCTACATGCTCCCTGGCAGATCCCTGACTGAATTCAAGCTGCTTCCATTAATTTTTCAGCTGCATGCGTGCATCCATCTGTCCTTACTCTGCGACCGCTACGGAGGCTCAGTGCAAGACAGCCATCCTGCTACAGCGTCAAGCCTCACCCCTCCTCTATTTAAGTTTGAGGTTGCTGAAAAGTGGTGTGGCATTTTACAGAAATTAAAAATGAAATTTGAAAAAACAAATGCAATTGGCGCTTTTCTCACATTCTTACTTGACCTGGGTGTAACACTTTTAATATCCAGACTTTTTAGCCTCATGGGCCTTGATCTAAGTGCTTGTGTCGGTGCTCTACTTTTCCGGCAAAAAAGTAAACTAAAATATAGTGATTAAAAGCCTAATGCCTTGGGCTTTTCCTTGTGTTTTTTTTTTAATTCACCAAAGAGAAATGGAATTGAATATTTACATCTGTAGCTCATTGACTATCCACCCAACTGTTTTTGCATGCTTTAGGTAGGAAATCCAGGGCTGCCACACAGTAAAAGAGGCTCCAAAAAACATTACAGAGGGATATCAAATGATTGCACTAACTCCAAGGCATCCCCTCTTGTATTTAAACATGTGACTAATGAAGATTAAACATAAATATCTGCAGCAGTTGCAATAACTCACTGAAAGGCTGTAATAAGAAATACATAAACGGTGAGCATTTTTCACGAGGCACAAATTGAACACTTTAAACATGGCCATCAAGTAGTGGTGTCTGGGTTGCAGCTGCCACCCCTGGAATGTACTTTGATACCTGTGGCACTGCCCTGGCTACACTTGGTTTCAGAGAATACGAGGATAGAGGCAGGAGCACAAGTAAACAGGCCTGTAAGAAAATTATTTATTTTCTATATTTTCACTTTTTTTCTTGAACGTATTTTATTACGATAACAACCAGCAGTCATTTAAGGGGAGAAAAGTGCGACACAGAGACTCATTCACTAAGGCATTTAGGAGTACGTGATGGAGGGCTCCTGTAGTACTCTTTTAGGTCAATCTCCTCGCACACATTGTATGCTCCCAAACGCCCCAACTGCCTGAT
Source organism: Calotriton arnoldi (assembly GCA_963921515.1). Classification (NCBI taxonomy): domain Eukaryota; kingdom Metazoa; phylum Chordata; class Amphibia; order Caudata; family Salamandridae; genus Calotriton; species Calotriton arnoldi. The sequence goes on along the minus strand of CAWUFW010004273.1, from coordinate 1,327,260 downwards.
GATGTTAAGGCAGCCAACAGCTGTGTTCATGAGTGGCTCTCACAGTCCCTTGATAAACATATCCCTGCCAAACTCACGCTGCAGCGCAGAACCTATACGAATCCCTGGTTTAACGAGAGCTTAACCCAGATGAGAAAAAAATGTAAAGTGCTCGAACGGGTTTGGAGATGCAAATATGATCCTGCTCTCAAAACACAATATCGCTCTGCTGTCAAGACCTATCATAAATCAATACGGAAGTCACGCGCTGATTATATTGCGGAAAAAATTAAGAACAGTAACAATCCGGCTAAAAGTCTCTTTTCCCTGCTAAACGATATTAAAAATCCTCCATCAGCAAGGGCTTCCACCACTCTTTCCAACTCTCAATGTGAGACCTTAGCCACTTTTTTTGTTAAAAAAATTGAGGACATCTACAAATCTTTCCCGCCCACTATTAACATTGAAGAGCGTACTGATCGCACCAGCTGCTCGGGTACTCTTTTATCCTCTTTCCCCGCACTATCCTGCGAGACGTTAAGGATTCTTTGCTACAAAATTAAATCAGGATCTCCAGCTGATCCTTTTAAGCCTGATCAGCTTTTACAATTCCTACCCCTACTCTTACCCATGCTCTGCGAATTGATAAACTTGTCCCTAGCATCGGCTGTCGTTCCTACCTCATGGAAACACGCCAAGGTAATTCCTCTGTTAAAAAAGCCTACCTTGGACGCTTCCAAACCAGAAAGTTTCCGCCCGATCTCACTACTCCCTTTTGTGGCTAACGTCACAGAGTCCTACATTAACTCTATCCTTACTAAATTTATAGAGGCCAATAACATTCTAGACCCGGTGCAGAATGGTTTCAGACCTGGACACAGCACTGAATCTGCTTTGCTGGCAGTGACTGAAAACTGCGGAGCTCCATAGATGAAGGCCATACCTCTGCCCTGATTCTCCTCGACCTTAGTGCCGCATTCGACACTGTATCTCATAAAATTATGGTGCAACGTCTACAAGAGATTGGCCTAGGAGGTACTGCTCTCAACTGGTTTGTGTCCTTTCTATCAGGCAGATCCTTTCAAGTAATCTCTCCACCCCACGGCTCCCAGAAGCAGCTCGTTCACCAAGGGGTTCCCCAGGGCTCGGCTTTGAGCCCAATAATATTTAATATCTATGTTCAACCCCAGGCAGAAGTTGCAAAACGCAGGGGCCTTTCCATGGCCTCATACGCTGACGATACTCAGCTTGTTATTTCGCTATCTAACACCTCTGACCAACATATCATCAAGTTTCAAAATTATATGATGGCTATTGCGGAATGGATGACAGCTAACTGTCTTCAGTTGAATGCAAGTAAATCAGAGATCCTCCTTGTAGGAAGGGATACACATCTTTGGAGTGATCAGTGGTGGCCTACTGCGCTGGGAGTTTCCCCCATCCCTAAGGATACCATAAAAAACCTGGGTGTTTAGTTAGACTGTGCACTTACCTTCCAGGCACAGACAAAATGAGTGGCTGGCAGCTGTTTCAGACTCTTTGCGGTCTGAAACCGCTGCTCGGGTTCTTTGACACTCAAACACACCAGACTATCATCCAGTCTACTATCCTTTCTAGACTGGATTACTGTAACTCTCTGTACCTAGGTGCCAATAAGGCAGGCATTAATCGATTACAGAGGGTGCAAAACGCCGCTGCCCGTACCCACTTTGCCCTCCCAAAATCTTGCCCTACGTCCAAATACATACGTAAACTACACTGGCTCACGATAGAAAAGAGAATTCAATTCAAATCTTTGTGCATCACTCACAGAATTTTCTATGCCCAAGCCCCTTTCATTCTAGCCAATCTTCTCATCCCCTATGTACCGGAACACACCCTCCGCTCCTCGTACCAACATCTGCTATGCACTCCCCATGTCAGAAGAGCCCAGGTGGGTGGCCGCTCGTTCCGGGCTCTGGCTGCATCTCTCTGGAATGCTCTCCCTAGCACTATCAGGAACCTACAGGATCATGAGGTTTTTAGGAGGGCAGTTGAGACCTGGCTTTTCCCATGATTATTCTTCTGTTACCTCCCTGCTCTTCGGTCAGTTCCTGCGGATCTAGCGCTGGGACGCCCCGTCTCTGGGGCAGCCATGCGCTCTACAAATCCAATAACATAACATAACATGTTTATGTTTGAGGTCAAATAGTGTGTGTTCCACTTCTGTCACCCCTCACATTTGGTAAATAGACACTCTTACCTTGAAGTAACAAGAATTACTTCTAACCCATCTGATGGCCCTCATTTTACGAAGTTGACCCTGAACTGTGACTGCCTGGATTCATCCAATTCCTCCAGTGTAAAACTGAGCCCTTTCTTCTGTCTCCCTTCTGTGTAATATGCTTTCTGACTAGGGATTTTGGGCAAATGTGGCATCACTTTGCTGTTCTTTCCCAATTCTACTCACTCTGGTCCTGCCTCAATTTCACTCCACCCTTTCTTCATCTTTCGAACTATATTCCTCGTTTTGAAGTTGCTGTGATTTTTTCTGTGAACTGCTGCTGAAGATCCCAGATTCCTGTAAACGTTCCATATCTTTATTTCCCTCCAGAACTGGCTTGTTTGATATCAAATTCAAGACTTGCAAAGTACTATAATTTGTGAGATTTGCATCTTTCCCACATAATTCCATGTATATATGTGCCTAGGACTAAAGAGTAATACACTGACTACCAATTTTTGTCATTATCAAACTACGGTCACAAATTTTGCACAATTACCCCGGTGCGGGTAGACATACGGGTGGTTTTCTCTTTCTACTTGAAAGAATGTAACTATAGATGACAGCTGAATCTGAGAGACAGTAAAACCCAGTAGCCGGTTCACCAGCATTACTGGAATTTACCTCCGAATATGCATTTGAGCAAGAGCCACGGAGAGAAGGAGGGCGAGCCTCTATATCCCCTTCTGCTTGACAAACCAAATTGGCTGAGTGGAGAGAGACATGGTCGGTGGAAGCATCCCCCTTGTTTATTCTACATTTCCTGCTACCCCTTCTCTTGAGTTACTTGTTGGGCCCTGTCTGACGCCTTGCACCTCAGAAACAGCAACTAAGAGCAAGGTCAGCAGGAGCTGTTAAAGGAAGGAGGGAGGTGTTGAGAACCACAGATGTTTTAAATTCCCCGTCTCCGAGAACGCATTTTTAAGTGGAACATTCTGCCTTCCTAGGGCGGAATGCTTTAATAACATTATCGCGTGCTGGGATGGGGGACGCCGGCCATTAGAGCCCTGCTGTCATGTAATTGGACATCATCTTCAGCTCGAGGCAATAACGCCGGAACAGGCACTTTGGGGCATATTTACAAGCCCCTTGCGCCACATTTGCGCCGCCGTTGCGTCACGCATGTGACGCAGCGGCGACGCAAACCATGCGCCGCGTTGCGCTATATTTACAACATGACGCATCTAGGGAGATGCGTCACGTAGTAAACCCCTGCGCCACAAGAAACCTGCGTCAGGTTTCATGTGGGCGTACCGGCGCAGGGGGGGGCGTTCCGGCGCAGGAACGCCTCGGAAAAGTGACGTAGTGAAATCTACAAGATTTCACGCAGTCACTTTTCCGACGCTGGTGCGTCAAATCCTTACGCCTGCTTCAAGCAGGCGTAAGGATTGACGCACCATGTTAGGGATAGGGAAGGTTATAACAGTGCTGGAGTTGCGTCGCGCTTGCGACACAACTTCAGCACTGCGCCAACCTTCCGCCGGCAGATGCGTCACGCATCTGCTTATCCTTGCGTCACGATGCGCCGCATTGTAAATGCGGCGCATCGGACGTGGCGCAAGGGTAAACTTGCGTGACGCATTTTCCCTGGCGCATCCCTGCTGATATGCAGGGATGCGCCAGGGAACGTAAATATGCCCCTAAATGTCTGACACACCTGCTACAGCTGGCTGCAAGGCTGTAAGTACCCTTGTCTTGTTGCTACAAATGGCAACCTAGATTTAATAACTGAAAAAAATACACAGACCTTGGTTTTAAGAAATCCAGGCAGCAGACTCAAGTTTGCTTGTATTTCTCTTTTAATTAAACATTTGAGGGAAAACTCGAACTTTGTACAGGGTTGTACCTTACACACCTAAGTGCTAATTTTAGTTCAAGTGACTATTAGATGACAGTAGTGAGAATTTAACATTAAAATACAGGAAGATATACGTCTGCTGCATATTCATTACTTTAATCTGCAGCTAAAATGTCGTACAAAAATAAGTCAGCAGTTCGGGAACTGTGATGGAGCAATGTTTGCTTACCAAAAATATCTTTCCTTTCCAGACCTTTTCCTCATCCTGTGCCATAACTTGCACTCAATGAGCTCTCGTTTGTTTCTTCTTGGCATGCAATGATTGTTTCTGTTCCTAGCAAGAGAGGTAGTACAATATGCTGTGTAACAATGTAAGGAAAACATTGTTTTCCTTGACAACCTGCCTGAAATCCGACACATATTCTCGAATTTCTTGCTCATGCCAGAGGACATGCACTTGATGGTAAGGCAGTGCTTGGTACAATCGCTTTTTCCACCATATTTTGAAAGCAGGGTTATGGTGGTTGTAATGTGTCTCAGGGCTATTTGAGAATATTCAATCAGACAGACTGTAGATGTCTTGTTATTTTGCTTTGTGTCATGTAATTGTGATGTGGTGTCTTGTGCCCAGTATTTACTTTTGTGGCGTCAGCAAATGCTGCTTCGAGCCAATTGAGTTCCAGTGACAAACAACCATTTACCATATTGAGGTAACAATCCCTGCTTTCGCTTCTGAAGATGCATTGAGCCCAAAACTGTCCAAGCAGCAATTTCTTAAATTAGTTAGTACTTCCAGTCCTCACTTTTGTAATGTGGCTATAAATATTTAAGCCTTTTTGCCCTTTCACCATATAGTAGACAATTTTGCTCTTAACAGATTATGTGACCTTTATCCATATTTAGTCATGAAATTACCTTTCCTCTTTTGCTATTGCCCTACATATACCCTTCAAATAGAGGGAGATGAGGCTGATGTTAGAGTAACATATGCAAATCGTCGTTCTCCGGGCCATGTCATGATGGGGTGCTTTTTCTCAGAGCAAAGTGTGCTTACCCTTTTTAAAGCACATATATCTAACTTCGACTTTCACTGAGTGTAGACAGCACAGCTTAGAAATAGTGAGCAGTGAGTGCCTTACTGTTTTTGTGCTCTGCGGCCTGCAGAACATTGACTATGTCAGAGGAACCCTGAGTTAAACATTTTCTCTTGTTTGTTTTTTCTCAGTATCCCTTTATTATTTTGTGTTTTATACACAACACACAGCACACTGTTGCCACACAATATCCATATCTGTATATCTTTATGTACATGTCATTACTGTTATGCATACTGACATAGTAGCCGTGTTAGCGGACCACTGTGCCGCATGAGATGGAGAAAAAAGAATTTTCAGTTTATAAACCAGTTAACAAAAGAACAATATGAGCCTGAGATAGCCACCTAAAGTCTGTGTCAGGAAAGATCAGCTATTGTTGTTCCATGCTTCCAGAGAACTTGTTCATGGGTGCAGGGGGTTCCATGGAACGATCGGGCCACTGTTGGAAATAAGTGTAATATCTGGGGGGCAGGAAACTGCCTATTCAGGTGTAAGTGTTATCTCCCCCCTCTCTTCCTGCTCAGGAAGAGTGCATCAGAATGCAGACGAATGCAGATGAGTACTCAGACATACCTACCCTGCCTATGTTTGTGGGAATGCACAAAGTGTAGCTGTCACCCACCTCAGACGTGTATAGGCACACACAGCAGTAAGAGCAGAGAAATGTCTACTTACTAAAAGTGAACGAAGTTATAGGTGTTGGGGTGCACTCCTGTTTATCTTGTTATTCAAACTCTTGTCTCCTAAACAATTTCTTTAAATGGTGCTGCAGCGCTGCACACACTGTCAATACATGTGCATTATTCTCAATACGTTAAGACAAGTACACTGACTTGGGTGCGCTGCGCACTGTAAAAAAATTTCAATGTTTGCAACACTCTGGCAAGTTTCACAATTTATTCCAATAAACAATTTCTTTGCATAAGATAAAACTTTTATATGCATGTAGTAATGTTTCATATATTACAAATCATGCCAAATTATAACTTGATCCTGTTACATCACATCATACTTTTCTCAAAATATAGTAACATTTTGATAATCCATTGACAATAGTTTATCTTAAACATTTAAGATGATGCCCAATGCATTTCGGGACGTGAGTGTCCCTTCCTCAGGGGCCAATCTGAAAAAAATAATAGATATACTCATTTTCCATTTCCAATCGCGGAATACTTTTACGTTAGCTCAAAGTCCCACATTCCAAGTTTTATTGAAGAAATCACTGTAATGACACCTAAGGAGTAATCCTTTCAATTAAAGCACATATGCATGCATCAGTATCCTGACATTGTAACTCTTGTGCTAGACCTCGTAACGGTGATCGTCACCCTGGTGAATAGGATTCTAATAAACAGTGAAATGTCATGGCACCCAGTGTGCTCCCAATGTCATGTCTCGTGTCTGAATGAAGTCAAATGGGTACCTTAATACAGTCAAACCAGCAGTTCACGACGTATTTCCAATCCTATCATAAGAAAGTAAGTTGTTACCATATTCGGACAAATAAGCCTGCAACACCATAAAAAACGCTGAATTCGCGCTCACCTTAAAACTTCAAAACCTCTGCAGTTCTGCGAAGAATAGTATGTCCAGACTACCCGAATCCTACAACGTAGACCAACAAACATATCAAAACCGCGCCCGTAAATAATAAACGAGACTAACGTTATCTAGATCCTCATTTTAAGTTCTAGAACCCTCCCGTCGTACAATATCACGCTTACTGAATGCCTGGAAGCCTTTGCGGTCACATCGGTGAAACTGGGATAACGTTCCGTGGACGCCACGGATACTAGTTTTAAATCACATGGAGACGTGTAAACAGCGTGGAAGGACACAAGTTTCAGATGCTAAACGTAAGAGCGCCATCTTTGAAAGTGGTAGAAAACCGAAGAGGTAATGTTGTGCCCGTTAGATTTACCACATAATGATCTAATTGTAAAACTCGTAGCAGTGAAACGATCTCATTACTGTCTCTCGATAAACGCCCCTACTGCTGCGAGTCTGATAGGTGAGTGATATAAAAAATGCAAACTGTTCCTAAAGGACAATAGTCTCTTAATAGAATCATAAAATACTGAAAGTGAAATGTCATGCCCGTATTACATTGGGATTGCTAATGTAATTGTATTATAAATACATTACTGAACATCAAATCACGTGGATGCCTCGGGATGAACGTGCCCAAACTGGCGCGTGTGATAGGTAGGATGAGATCAAGACTGTGAAAAACGCAAAGGGACTAAAACCTCAGATGATATGCAGTGAGACGTGAGAGGTGATGGTGTACTATAAGAGAGAATTGCATGCCTGTACTAAATACATAAAATGTGCTGCTAGACACTAGTCTAATATGTGTATTTAGACTGTGTAAATAACCTACCCATGTAATGTTAAAACATAGAAAACGCAAACTAAACTCCGCAGAAAGAATCCACTGGACTAACTTAGAATGGTTTAATGTACTCCCATTTGTTCAAATGCAAAAATACAAGGCTAAACAAATGCAGTCTCCTAAATAACTGAATAACCGTCCAGACTGAACCCAATGTAATCAACCTGTGTTCTTATTGTGTCCCATCACCAAGGATCATGATATGCAGAAAACCTATTTATCTACTAGTCTTATATGTTAAAATACTGCAAGAGTAGGAGTCTGCCACTCTGTAAATAGATATATGACCAATAAGGTCGTGTATACCCGTTGCTGATGCTATGTCAAGTGTACTGTGTTTAAAGGAAACAACTCATGTCCATTCGATCATTGAGACCTGTAGGTATCATGGTGTCAAGGTTCTTGATCCAGTATATCTCTCTTTGTAATAGTTTCTTATTATTGTCGAGGCCGAATTGTAATGGTACCTTTTCAATTATTTGAAACCTCAGTTGTGACATTGTGTGTTTTGCCTCATCCCAATGAACCGCTACACTTGACGTGGTATTTTTGGTCCTTATTTTGCTTTTATGCTCTGTGATCCTTATTTTAATCTTTCGTTGAGTTTTGCCTATGTAGACCTTGCCACACGGACATTTGATGCTGTAAATCACGTTGCTTGTATTACAGTCACTTGTGTGTCTTAATTGTATTCTTCTTCCTGTGGTGGGGTGTGATAAGGTGTTGCCAATGATAGCATTATTGCAGTGTATGCAGTTGCGACATCTTTTAGTCCCCTGTTGTTCCTCTATGTTAACACTTTTATTTGACGAAGACAAAACTGAACGAAGATTTCTGTCTCTTGTGTAGTCATGTACAGGTTTGTTCAGAAATATTCCATGGAAATCTGGTTCATTTTCCAATAATTCCCACCTCGAATTGATGATCTTCTTAATGGCCTGTGAGCTTGTCCAGTACTTGGACACAAACACCATTCTATTGTCATCTGATCTGCTCTGTTGAACGAATAAATCCCTGCGATCCTTTTCTCGTACCCTTTTAATGTTTTTTTCTAAGATTGTTTCAGGGTATCCTCTATCAATATACCGCTGTTTGTATTCGTCTATTTTCTGAGTGCAAATAGCTGGTTCAGAGCATATTCTTTTGATCCGAATAAACTGGGAATATGGTAAATTCCTTATCAAACTCCTCGGGTGAAAACTTGTAAACGCCAAGGCATTATTACAATCTGTAGGTTTAGTATATATTTGTGTTTCGAAACATGTGCCTGCTGATGGTTTAGTAACTAAAACATCTAAGAAGTGAATACATTTGTCATCAATCGTATGGGTGAATGGGTGAATTGTATCCTCGGGTCAAATGTGTTCAATGTCCTGATCATGTCTTCAAACGCTGACTTCGAGTCCGACCACACGATGAAAATATCGTCAATGTATCTGCAATAAAGTTTTATGCTTGACCACCATGATGAGTTGCTCATAATGTACTGATATTCAAATTGAGCCATAAAGGTGTTGGCGTATGCTGGGGCCCCTGAAAAACCCATAGAGGTCCCAGTCAGCTGTGCAAAAAAGTTATTTTGCCAAGAAAAATAACTATGGTGTAAACAAAATTGCAAGAGTTGCAGTATAAGTATCTTCTCCATGCCAATGTCATCCATTTGTAGTAAGGCCCACTCAACAGCTTCCAATCCTGCTTGGTGTGGTATAGAAGTATACAGGGCAGTGACGTCGATGGTGCATAACAACCAGTTATCCTGAGGTTCAAAATCCAACTGTTGAAGTTTGAGTAGAAAGTGTGTGGTATCTTTAAGATAAGACTTCCAACTTTGGACAAATATCTGCAGATAATGATCCCAAAATTTTCCTAATGGGTCAAATAATGACCCGCATCCCGACACAATTGGTCTGAATGGAGGGTTCTTCAAATCTTTATGAATTTTGGGTATCATGTACAGCTTTGGTCTTCGAGGATTACTTGTCGTAAGATAAGTTTTGGTCTGACCATTAATCCACTCTTGCTCTAAGGCATTCTGTAAAATGTCTTCCAAGATACCCTGAAGTTGTGTGGTGGGATCATATGTTAGTGCCAAATATGTCTGCCCATCTGAAACGTGTTGATTGACCCTCCCATGATAAAAAGTGGAATCCATTACCATTATTGCTCCTCCCTTATCGGCTGGTTGTACAGTGATTTCAGGATTGTTCACAACTGATTGAATGGCTTTTCTGTCATGTTGAGTCAAATTGTTACCTTTCTTTGTGTCAAAATTTAACTTCTTGATATCTTTATGAACCATGATTTCAAATGTATCCAACATCTTATGGGAAATGGGTGCTTGATAGGTACTCTTGGGTTTAAACAATGTGGACATGGGTTCCTCTTCTGTGTCACTTGGCGTCACAATGTTGGTGAAGTAATGTTGTAATCTTAACAACCTCATGAATCTGTAGAAAGATGCTTCTGCTTCCAGACTGTTGGTCTTGTTAGTTGGTACAAAAGTCATACCCCTACTTAGTACATTCATTTGTTGATGTGTAAGTGGTGTTGAAGATATATTGATGACTAGACTATGTTTTTGCCACTGCGCAACGACTTGCCGTCTTTTTCCTTGTCCTCGCCTGGTTTTCCGGAAGACCCTGTTGCTCCTCGTCCCATTTGGGCAGGTGGTTGTCCCTGGTCCGGAGCTTGTGACAAAAAAGACACCATTGTTGAGGATTGAACTGTTTCACCCGATTGTGTTGACGGCCCTGCACTTTGTGGTTGGGTACTGACAGATTGGACTGGTGTTCTGCTTGAAGATGCATCCTTATCTGTCGCAATACTCTCCTCTGATGATGTTGCAGTCTTTTTCTGGTCAAATCTTCTCCGTGCAAATATTTTAGCCCACGTGTATACTTTGTTTAGCTTGTAGTCAATGGTATCTCTTTTGTATTTTCTTAATTTACCTTCCTGCAATTCTTTACTGTATTTGTCAAGTTTCAAATTCAGATCTTCCAAATGAGTCTGCCATGTGTTGTTTTCCATCCTAAGTTCGAGTTCACTTTTCAAGTTGTAAATTTCCTCTTCAAGTTCATGTATGGTTTTTGACAATTCCTCAATGATTAACAATATAAGATCTAATGAACACTTGTTTAAAATGGAATACCATTTATCCATAAATGATGTATTTAGATGAAATCGAAACAACATGGGTTTGATGGAAAGTCGCAGTCCTCAAGGTATGCGTTTGGCTTTATGTTATTGTACTAATGTGGAGGCATGAAGTTTCTGATTCAATTGGCGTCTTGTCAGATATTCCAATTGCCTCAATTGTTGGGAGATTGAGCCTCCGTGGGTATCCGCAGTTTTAACTTCCTGAATGAGGGCATATATTTCTGTTGCTTGATCTGTGGTGTAGACCATGGTTGTGGCTCTATTTTCCGTTATGTTCATCATTGTATCAAACGACATTTTTCAGATGGGTGCTACCTCCGTAGTATGGCAGAAAATTGAACGAAGTTATAGGTGTTGGGGGTGCACTCCCTGTTTATCTTGTTATTCAAACTCTTGTCTCCTAAACAATTTCTTTAAATGGTGCTGCAGCGCTGCACACACTGTCAATACATGTGCATTATTCTCAATACGTTAAGACAAGTACACTGACTTGGGTGCGCTGCGCACTGTTCACTGCGGTCATATATCTATTTACAGAGTGGCAGACTCCTACTCTTGCAGTATTTTAACATATAAGACTAGTAGATAAATAGGTTTTCTGCATATCATGATCCTTGGTGATGTAACACAATAAGAACACAGTTGATTACATTGGGTTCAGTCTGGACGGTTATTCAGTTATTTAGGAGACTGCATTTGTTTAGCCTTGTATTTTTGCATTTGAACAAATGGGAGTACATTAAACCATTCTAAGTTAGTCCAGTGGATTCTTTCTGCGGAGTTTAGTTTGCGTTTTCTATGTTGTAACATTACATGGGTAGATTATGTACACAGTCTAAATAAACATATTAGACTAGTGTCTAGCAGCACATTTTATGTATTTAGTACAGGCATGCAATTCTCTCTTATGGTACACCATCACCTCTCCAAGATGGCGTCTCACTGCATATCATCTGAGGTTTTAGTCCCTTTGCGTTTTCCACAGTCTTGATCTCATCCTACCTATCACACGTGCCGGTTTGGGCACGTTCATCCCGAGGCATCCACGTGATTTGATGTTCAGTAATGTATTTATAATACAATTACATTAGCAATCCCAATGTAATACGGGCATTACATTTCACTTTCAGTATTTTATGATTCTATTAAGAGACTATTGTCCTTTAGGAACAGTTTGCATTTTTTATCTCACTCACCTATCAGACGCGCAGCAGTAGGGGCGTTTATCGAGAGACAGTAATGAGATCATTTCACTGCGACGAGTTTTACAATTAGATCATTATGTGGTAAATCTAACGGGCACGACATTACATCTTCGGTTTTCTACCACTTTCAAAGATGGCGCTCTTACGTTTAGCATCTGAAACTTGTGTCCTTCCACGCTGTTTACACGTCTCCATGTGATTTAAACCTAGTATCCGTGGCGTCCACGGAACGTTATCCCAGTTTCATCGATGTGACCGCAAAGGGTTTCCAGGCGTTCGGTAAGCGTGATATTGTACGATGGGAGGGTTCCAGAACTTAAACATGAGGATCTAGATAACGTTAGTCTTGTTTATTATTTACGGGCGCGGTTTTGATATGTTTGTTGGTCTACGTTGTAGGATTCGGGCAGTCTGGAGCATACTATTCTTCGCAGAACTGCAGAGGTTTTGAAGTTTTAAGGTGAGCGCGAATTCGGCGTTTTTATGGTGTTGCAGACTTATTTGTCCGAATATGGTAACAACTTACTTTCTAATGATAGGATTGGAAATACGTCGTGTACTGCTGGTTTGACTGTATTAAGGTACCCATTTGACTTCATTCAGACACGAGACATGACATTGGGAGCACACTGGGTGCCATAACATTTCACTGTTTATTAGAATCCTATTCACCATGGTGACGATCACCGTTACAAGGTATTAGAACCGGGGGTCTCTAGTTGGCTGAGGTAGGTACCTTAGGCCAAATAGGGCCCCTTGCTTCTAAGTCAGGGAAAGGAAGGATAACTTCTTAGATAGCCCCTGCTCACCCCCTCGGTAGCTTGGCAAGAGAAGCCAGGCTTATCTCCAAGGCAAATGTGTAAAGTATTTGCAAGCACGCTCTCAGTGACACAATGATAACACCACAAATGGACTCCACACGAGTTTCATAAAAAACCAATTATTTGTTTATATAAAAAGATATACGATGAGACCACACGATAAAAATCCAACATATGCGTATTTGTAATATTTCACCTTGCTGGTTATTAGGCCAGCAAGCACTGGTAGGTTCTTGCAGTATTAATGAGCAATTCTCAATGATCTAATGCAGTCCTAATGCAATGCTATGCAGTTCGTAATGCAAGAATCAGGCAATTCGTAATGCACCAATCAGGCAGTTCGTAATGCGAAAATAATGCAATGCGTAATGCAACAATCAGGCAGTTCGTAATGCAAAAAATAAGGCACTCTGTAATGCAGCAATCAGGCAGTTCGTAATGCAAAATTAGGGCACTTCGTAATGCAACAATCAGGCAGTTCGTAATGCACAAATAAGATACTTCAGCACCGATCACGGTGCTCTGGACGGTCTCTATGCCACTCTTACTGACTCGCGGTCAGCTACTGCCAAAATATGCCCCAACACTGTTCTAATGGAAAACAAAGTGCAGCTCCACACTCTGGCCCTGCTACTGCCACTCCATGGCAAGTACGGGCCGCGATACAGACTTGAGCGGAGGCTCGTGCTGCAAAGATGGGAAAGACCGAGGGCGTTTCTCTCTGAGCCCGCACTGCGATCTCACTCTCCACTCCTCTCCTCGCGACTTGGGCCTCCGGTGCGACTTCGTTGATCTTCGGGCAGTGGAACTCGGGCCCCCCCCCCCGACGGTGATGGTTCGAAGTCCCTCCTTGGCAAAGGCAGGCTCGGGCCGGCGGCACAGCTCCTCTGGTGATGCCGGTCCGGGCTGATGGCAATGACGATCGCAGCAGCTCTGGTCACGCTGCTCGATCGAAGCAGAGAACAAGACTGCTCCGGGACACACAGTCACGGGGCAATCCTCACGAAGGTCTCAGGCTGCACGAAGCACATGCACACAGCGTCGCTGAGACTCACTTGGATTCCAGGTGCCCACAATCACAGGGCAGTTCTTACGCAGGTCTCAGGCTGCACGAAGCACACGCACACAGCGTTGCTGAGACCCACCCGGAAACTTTTATGTTCCTGAGTTTCCACAACAGGGAGCCAGCTCTCCTCGGGCCCTTGGGGACAAGTTACTTCAGGACACAGCACACAGCAAAGTCCTCTCAAGCAGGGGGACACAGCACACAGCAAAGTACCTTAGCCGGGAAGGGGAAACAACCTTTAGAACGCATGCATTACATCGCATGCCATTAGATTGCGGTTTTTACAACGAAAGTCGTGCACTGGAGGGCGCTATAGGACAAGGAGTAGTTTAAATTACTATCCAACACCTTCCCTACTGTACGTAGGCTGGAGTTGGAATAGTAAATTAAACTACTCCTAAGTCCAGCGCCCTCCAACGCAAGTCGTTGTAACGACTTGCGTTGTTAAAACCGCGATCTAATGGCATGCGATGTAATGCATGCGTGGTATCGTCATACATCCACCTTAGCCTCTCCTTGGTTAAATCAGCAAACTGCAGGCCAGCCCCAGAACACACAGCAAGGGTCAGTCCTTTCCTTCAGTCTCTTCAGCCGTTTCTTCCTTGGCAGAGGTTCCTCTTGACCACGAAGTAGTTTCAATTCTTTTCAGTCTTGATCAGTCCAACGATCAGGGGTTTCAGCTCTCATAGTTATACCCCTAAATGTCTTTGAAGTCTTTGTGTTCAGGGGGGCACTGACCCCTGTCTAAACCAGTTCTGGGTGTCTCCCTGTCAGTGACACCTTTTTCCTTTGATAGTGGGGGTCTGGATCTTCAATCACTCAGCAAGAGATGGCGCCATTGTTTTATGGCGGCAGCCCAGGCCTCTTCACCTCCAGGGGCTACTCCTCCCCCCTGCACTCCAGATGCAGGTCAGCCTGTTGCTGTCTCACCTCCTCCCCTGGGTCAGGACATTTCCCAGATCCTATCACATTCAAATCCAGACAGTCAATCCACAACCAGGCAGAGACATACAGAATTGTTAGAACAAAAAACCCAGCCACTTCTAAAAGTGTGGTTTCTAAACACACAATGCAAAAACCACCTTCAGAAAAAGATGTGTTATTAAATTGTGACTTCAGGCACATTAAACTTCACCTCTCCATCTTAAGCCTATGGGAAGATAGGCTGGAAACATATTACACAGCCTCCCCCATTCTGTCCTATGGGCAAGATGGCCTTGCAACAGTGAAAAACGAAATGGAGAGTATTTTACTGTCAGGACATGGTACACACCTTAGTACATGTCCTACCTTTCACATACACTGCACCCTGCCCAGGGGGTACCTTGGGCCTACCATAGGGGTGTCTGATGTGCATTAAAAGGGAAGGGTAAGGCCTCGCAAGTGGGTGCACTTGTCATGACAACATGGCAGTTTAACAAACTGCGCGAAGGCACTGCAGTGGCAGGCCTGAGATCCCTCTTTAAGGCTACTGGTGTGGGTGGCACAATTAGAGCTGCATGCCCACTAGTAGCATTTGTATTACTAGCCCTAGCACACATAGTGCACTTTACTAGGGACTTTATAGTAAGACAAATATACCAATTATGGACAACCAATTACCATTACACTTTATACAGGGAGCACTTGCACTTTGACACTGATCAGCAGTGGCAAAGTGCCCAAAGCATCTAAGTTGGCAACACCATGTCAGAAAAAGGTCTAGGGGAAGGCAAAAAGTTTAGGGAACTTTAGCCAAAAAGGCCAAGTCCAACACAACCCCCTCCCAGCGTAAAGCCAGGGTAGACCAATCAACTACCTTGATGGACTTCCCTGCTTGGGGCGATAGACCACGGACGCAGAGCCCGCTACCGCAGGGACACCCTCCTGTTCTATGCCTTCCTGACCCCAGGGTGTTCTGTTGGTCACTACTCCCCGGCCCAACTATGCTGGTCCACGGGTCCTTCCTGGCAGTCGGGGGCCCTCTAGGGTTGCTAGTCCCTTGCCAACTCCCACCTAGAGTGGTACCCCTGGAAGACCCATCGGCCAGGATGCTGTCTCCAGTTATCCGGCCCTCCAGGTTTGAGGTGGGGTTACCCCAGTCACTTTTAGGGGACCTAGCCCTACTGGCTGGGCACTGTCCCACGGGTTTTCCCACGGGATAACACCTTCCCCTCTTAACCTTCCATTTAGATTTTTGTGCCTGCCATTTAGGAATGCAAAACACACAAGATGATGGACGGAATGCTGCACATTGGCAAACATTCACCCCCAGTCACAGATCTGGGTTTAATCCATCGTTATTTTGCTTCACCACGCCACCCCAGTTCAGACATAGCCATATGCAAATCAGTCTTGACCCTGTGCCTCATGGGAACAGTCCAGACCGAACTGCCAAGCCATGTCTTCCCTGGACCGGAATCAAGCATCCTAGGACCGGTTTCAGGCTATCAGCCTTCATCAGCCAGGATAGCTTGACTCCAGTGGCGTAGTGAGCACGGGACCCACGTCTGGGCATACCCTTCCCACTTAGGGCAAAATGCAAAACACACAAGATGATGGACGGAATGCTGCACATTGGCAAACATTCACCCCCAGTCACAGATCTGGGTTTAATCCATCGTTATTTTGCTTCACCACGCCACCCCAGTTCAGACATAGCCATATGCAAATCAGTCTTGACCCTGTGCCTCATGGGAACAGTCCAGACCGAACTGCCAAGCCATGTCTTCCCTGGACCGGAATCAAGCATCCTAGGACCGGTTTCAGGCTATCAGCCTTCATCAGCCAGGATAGCTTGACTCCAGTGGCGTAGTGAGCACGGGACCCACGTCTGGGCATACCCTTCCCACTTAGGGCGAAATGCAAAACACACAAGATGATGGACAGAATGCTGCACATTGGCAAACATTCACCCCCAGTCACAGATCTGGGTTTAATACATCGTTATTTTGCTTCACCACGCCACCCCAGTTCAGACATAGCCATATGCAAATCAGTCTTGACCCTGTGCCTGATGGGAACAGTCCAGACCGAACTGCCAAGCCATGTCTTCCCTGGACCGGAATCAAGCATCCTAGGACCGGTTTCAGGCTATCAGCCTTCATCAGCCAGGATAGCTTGACTCCAGTGGCGTAGTGAGCACGGGACCACGTCTGGGCATACCCTTCCCACTTAGGGCAAAATGCAAAACACACAAGATGATGGACGGAATGCTGCACATTGGCAAACATTCACCCCCAGTCACAGATCTGGGTTTAATCCATCGTTATTTTGCTTCACCACGCCACCCCAGTTCAGACATAGCCATATGCAAATCAGTCTTGACACTGTGCCTCATGGGAACAGTCCAGACGGAACTGCCAAGCCATGTCTTCCCTGGACCGGAATCAAGCATCCTAGGACCGGTTTCAGGCTATCAGCCTTCATCAGCCAGGATAGCTTGACTCCAGTGGCGTAGTGAGCACGGGACCCACGTCTGGGCATACCCTTCCCACTTAGGGAAATGCAAAACACACAAGATGATGGACGGAATGCTGCACATTGGCAAACATTCACCCCCAGTCACAGATCTGGGTTTAATCCATCGTTATTTTGCTTCACCACGCCACCCCAGTTCAGACATAGCCATATGCAAATCAGTCTTGACCCTGTGCCTCATGGGAACAGTCCAGCCCGAACTGCCAAGCCATGTCTTCCCTGGACCGGAATCAAGCATCCTAGGACCGGTTTCAGGCTATCAGCCTTCATCAGCCAGGATAGCTTGACTCCAGTGGCGTAGTGAGCACGGGACCCACGTCTGGGCATACGCTTCCCACTTAGGGCGAAATGCAAAACACACAAGATGATGGACGGAATGCTGCACATTGGCAAACATTCACCCCCAGTCACAGATCTGGGTTTAATCCATCGTTATTTTGCTTCACCACGCCACCCCAGTTCAGACATAGCCATATGCAAATCAGTCTTGACCCTGTGCCTCATGGGAACAGTCCAGACCGAACTGCCAAGCCATGTCTTCCCTCGACCGGAATCAAGCCTCCTAGGATCGGTTTCAGGCTATCAGCCTTCATCAGCCAGGATAGCTTGACTCCAGTGGCGTAGTGAGCACGGGACCCACGTCTGGGCATACCCTTCCCACTTAGGGCGAAATGCAAAACACACAAGATGATGGACGGAATGCTGCACATTGGCAAACATTCACACCCAGTCACAGATCTGGGTTTAATCCATCGTTATTTTGCTTCACCACGCCACCCCAGTTCAGACATAGCCATATGCAAATCAGTCTTGACCCTGTGCCTCATGGGAACAGTCCAGACCGAACTGCCAAGCCATGTCTTCCCTGGACCGGAATCAAGCATCCTAGGACCGGTTTCAGGCTATCAGCCTTCATCAGCCAGGATAGCTTGACTCCAGTGGCGTTGTGAGCACGGGACCCACGTCTGGGCATACCCTTCAAACTTAGGGCGAAATGCAAAACACACAAGATGATGGACGGAATGCTGCACATTGGCAAACATTCACCCCCAGTCACAGATCTGTGTTTAATGCATCGTTATTTTGCTTCACCACGCCACCCCAGTTCAGACATAGCCATATGCAAATCAGTCTTGACCCTGTGCCTCATGGGAACAGTCCAGACCGAACTGCCAAGCCATGTCTTCCCTGGACCGGAATCAAGCATCCTAGGACCGGTTTCAGGCTATCAGCCTTCATCAGCCAGGATAGCTTGACTCCAGTGGCGTAGTGAGCACGGGACCCACGTCTGGGCATACCCTTCCCACTTAGGGGAAATGCAAAACACACAAGATGATGGACGGAATGCTGCACATTGGCAAACATTCACCCCAGTCACAGATCTGGGTTTAATCCATCGTTATTTTGCTTCACGCCACCTCCAGTTCAGACATAGCCATATGCAAATCAGTCTTGACACTGTGCCTCATGGGGTCAGTCCAGACCGAACTGCCAAGCCATGTCTTCCCTGGACCGGAATCAAGCATCCTAGGACCGGTTTCAGGCTATCAGCCTTCATCAGCCAGGATAGCTTGACTCCAGTGGCGTAGTGAGCACGGGACCCATGTCTGGGCATACCCTTCCCACTTAGGGCGAAATGCAAAACACACAAGATGATGGACGGAATGCTGCACATTGGCAAACATTCACCCCCAGTCACAGATCTGGGTTTAATCCATCGTTATTTTGCTTCACCACGCCACCCCAGTTCAGACATAGCCATATGCAAATCAGTCTTGACCCTGTGCCTCATGGGAACAGTCCAGACCGAACTGCCAAGCCATGTCTTCCCTGGACCGGAATCAAGCATCCTAGGACCGGTTTCAGGCTATCAGCCTTCATCAGCCAGGATAGCTTGACTCCAGTGGCGTAGTGAGCACGGGACCCACGTCTGGGCATACCCTTCCCACTTAGGGCGAAATGCAAAACACACAAGATGATGGACGGAATGCTGCACATTGGCAAACATTCACCCCCAGCCACAGATCTGGGTTTAATCCATCGTTATTTTGCTTCACCACGCCACCCCAGTTCAGACATAG
Source organism: Calotriton arnoldi (assembly GCA_963921515.1). Taxonomy (NCBI): domain Eukaryota; kingdom Metazoa; phylum Chordata; class Amphibia; order Caudata; family Salamandridae; genus Calotriton; species Calotriton arnoldi. Next base: position 1,307,937 of record CAWUFW010004273.1, on the reverse strand, counting down.
CCATATGCAAATCAGTCTTGACCCTGTGCCTCATGGGAACAGTCCAGACCGAACTGCCAAGCCATGTCTTCCCTGGACTGGAATCAAGCATCCTAGGACCGGTTTCAGGCTATCAGCCTTCATCAGCCAGGATAGCTTGACTCCAGTGGCGTAGTGAGCACGGGACCCACGTCTGGGCATACCCTTCCCACTTAGGGCAAAATGCAAAACACACAAGATGATGGACGGAATGCTGCACATTGACAAACATTCACCCCCAGTCACAGATCTGGGTTTAATCCATTGTTATTTTGCTTCACCACGCCACCCCAGTTCAGACATAGCAATATGCAAATCAGTCTTGACCCTGTGCCTCATGGGAACAGTCCAGACCGAACTGCCAAGCCATGTCTTCCCTGGACCGGAATCAAGCATCCTAGGACCGGTTTCAGGCTATCAGCCTTCATCAGCCAGGATAGCTTGACTCCAGTGGCGTAGTGAGCACGGGACCCACGTCTGGGCATACCCTTCCCACTTAGGGCTGAAATGCAAAACACACAAGATGATGGACGGAATGCTGCACATTGGCAAACATTCACCCCCAGTCACAGATCTGGGTTTAATCCATCGTTATTTTGCTTCACCACGCCACCCCAGTTCAGACATAGCCATATGCAAATCAGTCTTGACCCTGTGCCTCATGGGAACAGTCCAGACCGAACTGCCAAGCCATGTCTTCCTTGGACCGGAATCAAGCATCCTAGGACCGGTGTCAGGCTATCAGCCTTCATCAGCCAGGATAGCTTGACTCCAGTGGCGTAGTGAGCACGGGACCCACGTCTGGGCATACCCTTCCCACTTAGGGCGAAATGCAAAACACACAAGATGATGGACGGAATGCTGCACATTGGCAAACATTCACCCCCAGTCACAGATCTGGGTTTAATCCATCGTTATTTTGCTTCACCACGCCACCCAGTTCAAGCTATCCTGGCTGATGAAGGCTGATAGCCTGAAACCGGTCCTAGGATGCTTGATTCCGGTCCAGGGAAGACATGGCTTGGCAGTTCGGTCTGGACTGTTCCCATGAGGCACAGGGTCAAGACTGATTTGCATATGGCTATGTCTGAACTGGGGTGGCGTGGTGAAGCAAAATAACGATGGATTAAACCCAGATCTGTGACTGGGGGTGAATGATTGCCAATGTGCAGCATTCCGTCCATCATCTTGTGTGTTTTGCATTTTGCCCTAAGTGGGAAGGGTATGCCCAGACGTGGGTCCCGTGCTCACTACGCCACTGGAGTCAAGCTATCCTGGCTGATGAAGGCTGATAGCCTGAAACCGGTCCTAGGATGCTTGATTCCGGTCCAGGAAGACATGGCTTGGCAGTTCGGTCTGGACTGTTCCCATGAGGCACAGGGTCAAGACTGATTTGCATATGGCTATGTCTGAACTGGGGTGGCGTGGTGAAGCAAAATAATGATGGATTAAACCCAGATCTGTGACTGGGGGTGAATGTTTGCCAATGTGCAGCATTCCGTCCATCATCTTGTGTGTTTTCATTTTACCCTAAGTGGGAAGGGTATGCCCAGACGTGGGTCCCGTGCTCACTACGCCACTGGAGTCAAGCTATCCTGGCTGATGAAGGCTGATAGCCTGAAACCGGTCCTAGGATGCTTGATTCCGGTCCAGGGAAGACATGGCTTGGCAGTTCGGTCTGGACTGTTCCCATGAGGCACAGGGTCAAGACTGATTTGCATATGGCTATGTCTGAACTGGGGTGGCGTGGTGAAGCAAAATAACGATGGATTAAACCCAGATCTGTGACTGGGGGTGAATGTTTGCTAATGTGCAGCATTCCGTCCATCATCTTGTGTGTTTTGCATTTTGCACTAAGTGGGAAGGGTATGCCCAGACGTGGGTCCCGTGCTCACTACGCCACTGGAGTCAAGCTATCCTGGCTGATGAAGGCTGATAGCCTGAAACCGGTCCTAGGATGCTTGATTCCGGTCCAGGGAAGACATGGCTTGGCAGTTCGGTCTGGACTGTTCCCATGAGGCACAGGGTCAAGACTGATTTGCATATGGCTATGTCTGAACTGGGATGGCGTGGTGAAGCAAAATAACGATGGATTAAACCCAGATCTGTGACTGGGGATGAATGTTTGCCAATGTGCAGCATTCGTCCATCATCTTGTGTGTTTTGCATTTCGCCCTAAGTGGGAAGGGTATGCCCAGACGTGGGTCCCGTGCTCACTACGCCACTGGAGTCAAGCTATCCTGGCTGATGAAGGCTGATAGCCTGAAACCGGTCCTAGGATGCTGATTCCGGTCCAGGGAAGACATGGCTGGCAGTTCGGTCTGGACTGTTCCCATGAGGCACAGGGTCAAGACTGATTTGCATATGGCTATGTCTGAACTGGGGTGGCGTGGTGAAGCAAAATAACGATGGATTAAACCCAGATCTGTGACTGAGGGTGAATGTTTGCCAATGTGCAGCATTCCGTCCATCATCTTGTGTGTTTGCATTTTGCCCTAAGTGGGAAGGGTATGCCCAGACGTGGGTCCCGTGCTCACTACGCCACTGGAGTCAAGCTATCCTGGCTGATGAAGGCTGATAGCCTGAAACCGGTCCTAGGATGCTTGATTCCGGTCCAGGGAAGACATGGCTTGGCAGTTCGGTCTGGACTGTTCCCATGAGGCACAGGGTCAAGACTGATTTGCATATGGCTATGTCTGAACTGGGGTGGCGTGGTGAAGCAAAATAACGATGGATTAAACCCAGATCTGTGACTGGGGGTGAATGTTTGCCAATGTGCAGCATTCCGTCCATCATCTTGTGTGTTTTGCATTTTGCCATTTAGGAATGGCACCCACAAACTTCAGGTCCCCGGGAGCTCTGGTTACAGACGCCCCACGACCTCCTGACGCTAGGTGTTCTTCCTCACACTGCTGGCAGGTAGGCGCTAGGCCTCCAACCGGGTGCTCCTCTAAGGAACCCTCCAGTCTCTGAGGTGGGGTTGTGGACCCCCGGGGACCCTGCTCACACTCCCTCCCTCTCCTTTGAGACAGGGTGCTAGCCCGCATGCCCCCCCCACTACTCTGGGACCAAACTGCTCTACTTTGCTTCCCTTCCCTCCCTAATGCCTCCCTCCCTAATGCCTCCTCAGACCCTTGGACCCATGACCAGGGGTCGGGCTCTTGTGCAAGCTCCCGGGAATCAAAGAGCTCGCAGTCTAACAGGTGTTGGCGCAACTTTGAAAAATAATTACTGAGCCCAAATTGAGCAATCCTTTGTAATCATTCGCCATGCTAACCATCACCCAATCATCCAGTGCACGCGTGTACTCCTCCAGATCCTCCACCCGAGTACTGGATTTCAGTCTCTGGAAATCCCTGAATTTCTGCAGGTACTGTTCAGGAGTGAGCCCATACCTGAGGCATAAAGCCTCCTTCATATTGGCGTAGGTCAGGGTTCCCGCCCTCTCTAGAGGTGGTAAAACATCCCTCCCAGAAGCCTCAAAGTGTTTCCATAGGCCCGCCCCCCCAATGCTTCTCAGGTACCTCATTCATCCTTAGTGCGCTCTCATATGCCGTGAACCACGCATAAATATCATCACCCCTTTGGTAATCTCGCACGAAGACTTTCGGAATGTACACCTTACCCGCTGGCACTGGTTGTGTGCTGCCACCATTCGAACTGGACTCCACCTGTTTAGTCTTAATGTCCAGTTCCCTCTTTTTTTTTTTTAAATATCTTTATTGCATTTTTTGAAGTTTTTCTTTTAATATTCTGAGGTCGTTCAAAACAGTATATATACATACACAGGCAAACATCGTGAAAGAGTACATGTAGCTGGGGTCATAGCATAGGTACTTTTACAGAACATGTATGTATACGCCTCTACATTCGTAATATTAAAGTGAACAATTGTACACTACCTCTTTCTTGTTCTGTGTCACTTCTTTCCTTTGTTTACAAATGATAGCGTCTGTGAGATATACAATCGCATCGAACATGGTTGCGTTCAATTGTCACGTAGAATGTACAGTAGTTTATCACATGGGGGCTAAGCATATATGATCACCTCCAGCTACGTCCATTGAACAGCCACACACTTCAGGGGAGTCTTTTTTAGAGTCAGGCCCACAAGAAAAAGAAGACCCCGGAGGGGTAAAGGAAAAAGAAGCTCCAAACACCAGGAGCACCACGGCTGGAGCGAAGAAGGACAAGGGGAAGAAAACTTAAGTGAATCGAACCTAGTGATTAACATTTCAGATGAACCAATGGAAGAAATAGAACTTAGGACATTACAAAAAGGAACGTCATTTGTCCCCATGACATATACAACCAACTTAGAACTGGAGGTTAGTTTCTTCAAATTAATGAGAAAACTACGCCTAAGACATTTTTTTGAAAATGTTTTACAAACACGTCGTATCGGAGAAGAAGATCAACTGCGGGGCCTCACACCTCGCAGCATATACATGCCACCCGTGAGTCATAAGTCTCTGGATATCTTTGAAAACTTGGTTAAAATCGATTTATCCAAACTCAACTTCTCAAAAAAATCGAGAAAGAGCAACCTTACGCAAAAAGAACTGGATATTCTTTAAAAAATCGCTAATAATCCAAAGATCACATGTCAGAAGGCAGACAAAGGAGGAGCCATTGTGGTGTTGAACACTATACAATATGAAAAAGAAGTTGACAAACATGTTTCAGATGAAACGATCTACAGTAAAATGGAAACCAATCCCACAGAAACATTCTCAAATCTGTTGAAATCCATCATCAACAAAAGTCATGAGAACGGTACCATTAATGACAGAACCATGAAATTTCTTATACAGGACAATCCAAAGAGCCCTATCATTTACATGGTACCCAAAATACACAAGGATATTCAACATCCACCCTTTCGCCCAATTGTATCCACCAAGGGAAGTATACATCAACACATAGGGCAATTTCTAGATAGGTATTTGCAACCGAGCGTGATGAAAATGCAAACTTATGTGAAAGATACGATAGATTTTTTGATTAAATTAGAACAAGTCTCAATTGAAAGAGATGAACACATTCTTTTATGCACCATGGACGTAAAAGCCCTATACACTTCAATACCGCACCAGTTGGGCATCGATGAAATCGAACACACACTGTTACGAACCGACATTGACCCGGATATGCAAATATTTCTGATGGAGTTATTGTACTTTACCCTTTTTCAAAGTTATTTTAAATGGAAAAATCAGTGGTTTCTCCAACAGTCGGGAACTTCGATGGGCAATTCCGCAGCGCTGGCGTATGCCAATTTGTTCATGGAAAGATTCGAAGAAGAACACATTCTCACTAAACATCCGTGGAATATACATAGTAAACTAATTCTCAGATACATTGATGACATTTTTTTGTTATGGAGTGGATCAAAAACAGAGCTCACGCAGGCACTTCACAATCTCAACCAGGTTGATGAAAGAATTCAGTTTACATCTGAAATACAAGAGCAACGAATCACGTTCCTAGACGTAGAAATCACCAGGACGGATACTGGATTCGAAACAGATATTTTTCGAAAACCCACTGATGGTAACAACACATTACACTATCATAGTTTTCATCAAGAAAGTTTAAAACAACACCTTCCATTTTCCCAAATGTTGAGAGTAAAGAGAATAGTGTCACAACCCAACACAGCAATAAAACGGATAAAAGAAATGGAACAAAGATTCGTAAACAGAGGTTATCCTACAACAGTATTGGAACAAGCTAAACTTCGTAGATCTCAAAAAACCCTGAGTGAGCTACTCACAAAAATTGACAAAAAAGAAAATACACGCATGGTCGTAGTTTCCAAATTGTCTACCATGAGCAATGCTTATCGACGGATCATTAGACAACACTGGTCTATTCTAACTCAAGAACATGAATTTAACAATTTATTTAAAGAATTACCAATCTTTGCATATCAAAGAAGTCACAACTTAGGAGAAATACTGAAACATCCAATTGAAAAGGAGAAAACTTTACACAAAGGAACTATACCATGTACCAATTGCAACAATTGTAATAACATTATCCAAGGACAGACCATAACACACCCGCGGAAAGGTAATAAGATCAAATTACGAGTGACAGCTACATGCGACACCATGAATGTTGTTTATTTATTAAAATGCCCTTGTGGTCAAGCATATGTTGGAAAGACTGAACGTAAGATAAAAACAAGACTCAATGAACACAAATCGAACATGCGAAATAAGAACCCAAAATCTACAGTAGCCAAACACTTTGTGGAAAGCAAGCACAGCATCAGTCAACTTAAATTTCTGATTTTGGAAGTCATTGCGACTAAGGAGGGTCGAGACAACAATAAATACCTCCTACAAAGAGAAAACTACTGGATAAAACGATTGGAGACCATGAAACCATTCGGAATGAACGATAGAATGGAATATATGTGTTACCTGTAAGAGTCACCGGTTGATCCAAGTCAGCGAACAGAATGGACTTGCAGTCAAAACTGATTATTGCATAGGCTTTACGTTGATTCGCACAGGTTCACTACATGTTAAGTAAAGATTGATGTACGTTATTGTCCTTTAGGTCATCACATCAACATTGGTGATACCTCACCCATTTTTGGTTCACATACACAGCACGAAATCAGACATGTAAGTTCCATAGTCTGGTTACACGTTTGACTGAAATTATTCACTATATTGTTTTGAATATAAATCATTACCACTGAGAGTCTATAGATATGGTTGTTAATTTTAATTTTATTTTCCATAGTCAGTTCACATGGTTGACCAAGATTACACACTATATTGTTTAGAATACGAGTCATTACCACTGTGAGTTTACAGACATGGTTGCTAATTTTAATTTTATTTGTTTATATTAGAGTTCGGATAAACCAGATTATAGACATTGGGTTTAATCACGATTTATCGTTTTTGTGCACTCATTAATAGCAAGGTAATAGGTAGTCACACAATATTAAACACAGGCAAAGTATCAGATATTTACTCCGTTCCAACATGGCGACCGATGCAGCGCATGTAGTCTATCATCGATGTCTACACTTGAAACGTAACATAACACTTTCTAACAAGCACGGGTAACACACCATTGCTTAACCGCTAGAGAACGCCACGCTCGACTGCTCCTGTAAGCAGTTTGTTTTTTCTAAGGTATCCTAATTGCAGGCTTAGACTCGTTAATATGCACATGTTATGTGACACTTAAGGTCGCGAAGAATCTAAACACTTGTAAATATTAATGATGTCCACACTTGTAACGTAAGATAATACTTTCTAACCAGCACGGATAACGCATTATGGCTTTACTGTTAGAGAATGCGATGCGCGACTGCTCTCATAAGAAGTTTGGTGTTTCCGAGGTCTTGTTTTATCGCATGCTTAGACTTGCTAATATGCACATGTTATATGACACTTAAGGTCGTGATTAATTTAAACACTTATAAATATTGCACACACCTACTTCTCAGCGGGATTGGGGTCACCTATAATGGAGTACCTATAAAGTGGGCAACTAGTAACGAAGACTTCTTTTTCTTGCTATCTTAAAGCAGCATGTAGTTGCGAATTAACCTCACCGGAGCATGATTTTCATTTCCTATTTAGTGGTACTATCAATACCACACTAAGTTGAGATTGAGTCACATACAGCGTCCCCTCATGTATTAAGTTTCGTTCACATTAATTTACAGCGATTTGTTCCCTGACGAAGGGTGCCTAACCCGAAATGCATTGGAGCATTGGAGCATGAGGAGTATGAATTATAGTAATAATCTGTACTGAATCACCAATGGATTGAAAGTATATGATGAAAAATAAAACATGAAGCAATTAACACGCATCGGAGAACTATTGTTTACATTAGGCCTACAACTTGAAAAGAACAATTAGATAACCTCTTACGAGGCCGAGTTGTGCCCAAGGGGACGTCCCCTTGTATAGGGTACGCAGCAATCTGTGTTGTACTTTCTGCCTGTGCCCATATTGTAAGTGATTTTTCCCAGCTGACTATTTCCGGGGGGGGGGGGCATTGTGTTTGCACCTCTTTGTGATTAGTCGCTTTGCCACTATCAGTCCCAGGTCTCTAAACCGGCAGGTGACTTTATTCTTTTTAGACCTGGCATATAGACCCAGTATACAGACCTCCCACGTGTGCGGTAGGGGCACGTCGGTGCAATTTGCGAGTGCTGCCGTTACTGCGTGTCAGTAGATTGGAAGGGAGGTGCACGACCAGAGCATGTGTAAAAGGTTTGCGTTTATCTGCTGACATCGCGGGCACGCGGAAGTGGCAATGTTGAAATACTTATTTATGTTATCGGGCAAGAGGTAATCAATCAATCACGGCATTTATAGAGCGCGCTACTCACCCGGGAGGGTCTCAAGGCGCTGGGGGAGGGGGTAAGTTACTGCTCGAACAGCCAGGTCTTGAGCTGCTTCCTGAAGGAGAGATGGTCCTGGGTTCGCCGAAGGTGAGTGGGGAGGGAGTTCCAGGTCTTGGCTGCCAGGTAGGAGAAGGATCTTCCTCCGGCGGTGGTTCTGCGGATGCGTGGTACGGTGGCGAGGGCGTGGCTGGTTGATCGTAGCTGGTGGGTGGGCGTGTAGAAGGTCATGCGGTCGTTGAGGTACTTTGGGCCCAGGTCGTGGAGGGCCTTGTGTGCGTGGATGAGGAGTCTGAACGTGATTCTCTTGCTGACGGGGAGCCAGTGCAGGTCTTTCAGGTGTCCGGTGATGTGGCTGTGTCGGGGGATGTCCAGGATGAGTCGTGCGGAGGCGTTCTGGATGCGCTGGAGTCTTTTTTGAAGTTTGGCTGTGGTTCCGGCGTAGAGGGTGTTCCCATAGTCCAGTCGGCTGGTGACGAGTGCCTGGGTGACGGTCTTCCTGGTTTCAGTGGGGATCCATCTGAAGATCTTGCGGAGCATGCGCAGGGTGTTGAAGCACGAAGATGAGACGGCGTTGACTTGTCTGGTCATCGACAGGGAGGAGTCCAGGATGAAGCCCAGGTTTCGTGCGTGGTCCGTTGGCTTGGGCGCGGTGCCCAGGGCCGGGGGCCACCAGGAGTCGTCCCAGGCGGAGGGTGATGAGCCCAGGATGAGGACTTCCGTCTTGTCTGAGTTCAGTTTAAGGCGGCTGATCCTCATCCAGTCGGCGACGTCTTTCATCCCGTCGTGTAGGTTGGCTCTGGCGGTGGTGGGGTCGTTGGTGAGGGAGAGGATCAGCTGGGTGTCGTCGGCGTAGGAGATGTATGCTCTTGTATTATGTATGTTTGTATGAGTTTAAATTTTGAGCTTCTCGGTATGGAGGAGGAGCTAGCAAGGACAGCGCCCCATTCCTTCTCTGTCCACAGTTGCCCTCTATCCGTTTCCCATCGTGTACGAAGACTCAGCATGGGCTTCAAAGTATGTGTAAGTAGAGCTTCCACCAACCAATGTACTATGTGTGAACCCGCACCCATTACGTGTAAGTACTGCAGCAGCAGGTGTGTTGTCGGTTCGGTCGTTATGTCCCCCCATGCTGCCGATAGAGATCTTGTAATAGAAGTGTGCAGAAGAAATTGTCCTGCCGGTAAGTCATGGTCTTCTGCTAGTGCCTCAAATGAGAGCAGGGAGCCGTCCGCATAAAGGTCGCCCAGAGTGTCCACGCCTGCTGTGTGCCAGTGTGTAAGAATCCCTTCGGAGGTGCCCGCCCTCCCTCTGGGTGTCCCCTTGAGAGGCAGTATCGAGGTGTAGGGGGTTACTGCACGGGTGAGGTGTAAGCTCCTCTTGTAGCATTTATGCACCAGTTCCAGATGTATCTGGGATGGGCGTAGAAGTTTAGCGATGGGGTGGAACAGATGGTAAATCTGAGAGTGTGTCCATGGCTGTTGCAGGGTTGCCATATCTTCTAGTCCCCTGCCGCATAACCACCTCGTCACCCATTGTAACTGGGTTGCTAAATAGTATAACTCCATGTTTGGGACTGCCAGTCCTCCTTGGCTGGTGGGGGCGTAAAGTTTCCACAATGCAACCCAGGGTCTGCCTTTGTTCCAGATTAAGTCACGGAACATACGTTCCAGCTAACGGAAGATTTTGGTCGGGAAATAGATTGGGAGGTTCAAAAAATAGTATATTAATTTTGGTAGGATTATCATCTTTATCAAAGTGATGCGGCTCATGACATTCAATGGGAGTGACTACCAAAATTACACTTGGACCCTAACAGCTGAGATAGCTCTGGTTAGGTTTCCTTCCAGTATATCGGTGGGCGATCGATATATGAAGATGCCAAGATAACGGAATGTAGTGGAGTACCACGTGAGAGTGGAGCCATTTATAAGCACATCCGTCTCCACCGTATTTTCGCTAAAGGGGTAGGTCCCGATTTTCCCCAGTTCACCCGAAGTCCAGACACTTTCTCAAAGTCCCTGAGCGTGTCCGCTATGGTCGTGGGAATATCATGTAGATCACGCACATACAGTAGCAGATCGTCTGCATATAAAGAAATGGCATGCATCCCATCACCTAATTGTATGCCCCACGTGTCTCCATCTCTGCGAAGTAGCATCGCTAGTGGTTCCATAGCTAGGGAGAAGAGTAACGGGGACAGGGGGCATCCCTGACACGTGCCTCTTCTCACCTGGATAGGGTCCGAAATGAGCCGACCAGTCCTAACTCGAACAATAGGTCATTGGTAAAGCAGTTGGACCATGCTCATGTAATGGTCCCCTAGCTCGTATTTGTGTAATACTGCCGCCAAATAGGGCCATTCCAGAGTGTCGAAGGCCTTCTCCAGATCCAGCACTAGGCAGCCAGAGCGTGGCCATCTGTGCAATGCATATTTCTGTACCTTGAAGAACCTACGTATGTTAAGTGAGGTGCTTCTGGCGGGGACGAAACCATTCTGGTCAGGGTGCACCAGTGTTTTAACCAATGGTGCTAAGCGCTAGCCAGGGTCGATGCGAAGATCTTGTAGTCAGTGTTTAGGAGGGCTAGTGGACGATAAGAACCTAAGGCTTCGGGGTTTCTGCCGGGTTTAAGGAGAGAGAACAGTAGCGCTTCGTTTTGTGTGTCAGTGAGTGTGGAGTCGTCTACAGCAGTCTCATACACTTTTAACTAGGCCTGGGCGGTAAATTCCGTTCCGCTCGCGGAATTTGCGGAATTTGGGTAATTTCGCGTTCCGCGGAGAACGCGGAATTGCCAAAATTTCCGCGATCCGCGGCTTTGCAGAATTTTTTGCTTGTTCGCGCTTTCAAAGTGCGTGTTTGCGAGATATTTCCCCCGAGCACGCAAACAGCGTTCGCGAACAGGAAAAAAGCATCGCGAACGGGCAGAACAAGCAATTCCGCGTGTTCGCGGAACTTTTGCGTGCATGCATAGATTTTTTACCATTTCGCGGAGCTTTGCGTAGCGCGACTACGCAAATTCCACCCACCCCTACTTTTAACAGCTGTGGCGCTAGTATATGTGCGTAGGCCTTGTAAAATTCTGTCAGCAGACCATCAGGTCCCGGGGACTTACCGTTAGACAACGAGAAAATGCTGTCCCAGACCTCCTCTAGAAGGATAGGGTCATTCAATTCTGCTCTCTGATCACGCGTGGGATGTGGCAGGGTGATCCCCTCAAGATAGAGCTGTAGCTCCATTGGGGTAGTTTGCACTTGGGATTTGTATAATTCCCGATAATGTGCCACGAACTCACAATGTATGTCTTGCTGTGTGTATACTGTAACCCCTCGTGCCGTACGTACAGATGCCACAGGGGTCATCGTCTCGTCTTGGCGGATCAACCATGTTAGCAGTTTTCCTGCTTTGTCCCCCATATGATGTGTTCGTGCTGAATGCGCTGCATAATTAAGGCATCGGAGCATTTCTAGTAACCGAGCGTGCTCCTCCCTGTGGCGTGTAAGGTGTCTGGGGGATCCCTCAGCTGCCTCTTGCTCACTGGGTGCCAGCTTTCTCTCTATAGTAGTGAGATCTTTCTCTAGCTGTACTCGTATGCCTGCTTGTGCTCCTAGACAGTGCCCCCTCACGACCACCTTGAGGGCGTCCCACTCCATCAGCGGTGATGAGGCTGTGCCTGCATTTTCGTCAAAGTATTGTGCTACGGTAGTGGCTAACAAGTCACGAAATGGCGCGTCAAGTAAAGTGTCTGGTTGGAGGCGCCAGACAGGGATCGGCGGCATATCACTTTCCCACTCTAGCTCCAGCACATGCGGGTTGTGGTCTGAGTGTGTCCGCCCCATGTAGTGCGACCTAGAAACACATGGCAAGAGATCACCAGATACCATGAATCGGTCTAAGCGTACATGGAGACCATGTGCACCCGAATAATAGGAATACATTCTGTCTTGCGGGTTTCTATGTCTCCAGGCGTCTGTTAGGTGCCACTGTGTCGCCCAGTTATTTAACGCTTTCATTGCAGTATGTGTGGCTGTGCCAGGCAGGGGGGGGAAAGGAGCGGTCTAACGAAATGTCTAAAACGCTGTTGTAGTCACCTCTTAACACCATGGGGGTATCATGCCATGTGGCCAATTTGTGAAATAGCATTTCAAGAAAGGCGGCCTGATCGGAATTAGGCGCGTACAATGACGCAATAACTACCGGTCTTCCGTCCAGGGCGCCCTTTACTATTACGTATCTGCCTTCCGCATCTATCAAAGAGTCTACCACCCGAAAGGGAGTCCCCGGCCTCACCCATATCAAAACTCCCCTTGCGTATGCTGAATAGCCTGTGGCGTATAATTGCCCCCTCCACCTCCTGTGTAGTTGTGTCACCTCTGGTTTGGGCAAGTGGGTCTCTTGGAGGAGAGCTCTTTGTATGTGATGTTGTTTTAGATATGAATAAATGAGGTACCTGCGTGATGGGCTGTGTATACCTCTCACATTCCAGGTGCCTATCTAATGGGTGCCATGGTGTGTGAGTATCGTTATCGCGCAAAGCCTTGCCAGGCCGATGATCGTGTAGAATTGAAGCATTGTATATGAAAACGGTTGCAGATTCTGTGCCCCCATTGAGCCGATACCCTAACTACCATACCTCAGTGCGTACATGATGGCATAATAAACATATAAACTGTATTCAAAGAAAAATACCAAAAGGGCGAGTGTGCAACAGGCAACCGTCCAAACAAGAAGCAGAAGCAACATTTAACTAATGTCTAGGGGGGACTACAGCACACAGCAATCTACGATGTGCCAAATAATGGGGGTTCATCTCCGGCAGCTCCCCAACCTCTGGCCAGGCTCGCGCGGGTCAGGGCCGCAGCTCAAATGTTAAACATGATGTTCCTGTTAGGGGGAGGAGAAGGAGCCCCCACCTTTTAACACTGGGATCTGTCTTCAACCACAACTCCCGCCTCCCGCTTACAGCTAGAACCCTAGCACTAATACACATTGCTGACATTGAGAGCAAACAGATGTGTCATGCGATCTGAACTCAGAACTATGATACTTGCGTATAGGGTGTCATAGTCTTCTTTGTGTTTGGCAGGAGCTGTAAAAAGCAGGAGTCTAGACAATGTCGTTAGAGGTCTGTGGAGTGACCTGAGGTAGTACACATGAGTCTTGTGAAGCCAGAAAACTGTCCGAGAGATCGTCGTCGCTTGCCGGACCTTGCTGGTCAGAAGTCGAGTGAGCCTCTTCATCCTGTGTCCCGATGATAGCCGCAACCTCCTGGAGGGCCTGGAGCTGGCCGCTCAGTATCAGCTCCGGAACTGGTCCGAGGGCCCGAGAGGTCGAGGGCTGTGTTTTTTTCTTTACCCTATGATGAGGGCGTGGGGAGACAGTGGGATTCAGCTCTCTCATTCCTGTGGTCTGGGCCCTGCCGCCCGTAGAGTCATAAGTGTCGAGCCAGTCCTCCGCCCCCTCTGAGGTATTAAAGAAGTGAGTCTTTCCATTTGCGATCACCCTTAGCTTCGCCGGAAACAGCAAAGAGTACTTGAGATTGTTTTGCCGAAGCCGTCTTTTTACTGCCATGTAGGAGTATCGTTGTTTCTGAACTTGCAGTGTGTAGTCTGGGAAAAACATGACTTTGTGATTGTCTACCTGTACATCTTGTAACTTCCTGGTTTCTTGGAGTACGGCATCTCTGTCTCTGTAGTTCAACAGGTGGATACAAAGCGGTCTTGGATTGGAGCCCGGGGGCGGTGGCCTAGCTGGCACTCTGTGTGCCCTTTCGACGACAAAATGAGGAGAAAGGGCTTCCCCAGGCAGCAGCGTGCGGAACCAATGTTCGGTGTAGGCCACCGGGTCTTTGCCCTCCGATCCCTACGGCAGGCCCACCACGCGGATGTTGTTGCGCCGAGCCCGGCCTTCAGCATCTTCGGCCCTGTCTTCCAAGAACTCCACTCGATTGAGAAGGCCCTGGATGTGCTTCTCCGCGGTGGGCAGTCGTGGGAAAACGTCAGCAATGGCATTTTCGGCAGTGGTAGTTCGGTCAGCGAGCTTTCGGTGGTCCGCATGGAGCAAAGTGAGATCGACGGCCACCTTGTCTATTTTGCTTTCCAGGGAGGTGCAGATCTGGTTCATTGTTTCCCCTAGCTTCTCCATCGCTGCCAGTACTGCATCCAACTTGTGAGACATCGGATCAACTGTTCCCGCTTCTGCCATTCTGTCTGCCTGAGCTCGAGTTTGTGGGGTTAGGGCTGCTGTGCCCCCAACACCGGTCCGCGTGCGTCCTCCACGCGACATGGGCCACCGGGTGTCCACGCAAAGGGTCTGGCGGCAGGTAGGACACCACCGCTGTCCTTCACGCACGGTCAGTTATGCGAGTGGCAGCGCCGGTCAGGCAGGTGGAATGCGTGAGCGAAAGCTGCTGCCTTCAACACCGCCTGGTTTTCCCCGGTCCCGCGACACACTCCCTGAAGGCAGGATTCCACAGGATGCGGGGCGGTGTATCAGAGGGGTCGTCAGCACCAGGCCGGGCCCACCCCGTGGCACTGTGTTGCCCGCCCTCACCGCCAGTGCCATCGGAGTTCACTGCCACCGGGCGTCCCATTCACTCTATCCCTGGTGCTTCCACGCTGCGCGGTAATATGCACTCACCGCCGTCTCCCGCGCCTCCTTCAGCGGCCGTGCAGGATGGGTCACAGTTGGGGTGAGGTGGTGCGAGTCACCAGTACAGCGCGGTCCGGGGCTGTTGGCAGCAGGGACACTGGGCCAGGATTCAATGGCCCGTGCAAGCTCGCGATGGCGCCTCTATGTTGCGGAGGGGTAGGAAAGATCGCGCCATAGCAGCGCCACTTTGCTGGTGGTCCTCGTGGCCGGATGGCACCCCAGGCACTGTCTGGGCCTCCCGGACCCGCAGCTCACCCCCTGCGGGAGAGATCCCACAGGGTGCGAGGTGGAGTGTGAGAGGGGTCGTCAGCACCGGGTTGGGTCCGTCATTATGGCACTGTGCTGTTCTTCCCCGCTACTAGGGCTGCCGGAGGTAACTGTCACTGGGTGCCCCATTCACTGTGCCCCCGTCGTCTCCATGCTGCGCAGCCGAATCCACTCACCGCCTTTTCCCGCGTCTTCTCCAGCGGTCATACGGGGTGGGTTACAGCGGGAGGGGAAGGGGTGCAGTCCATCAGTACAGCACGGCCTCGAGGCTGTTGGCAGCAGGGGCACTGGGCCGAGATCTGGCAGCCTGAGTGAGCCCGCGAGGACGCCTCTGCATTGCGGGGGGGAGGAGAACTCGCACCGGAAAAGCACCTCTTCTTCTCCAGTCCCCACGGCCAGCGGCAGTTTGGTGTCAGCCAGTCCCATCCGTAACAGGAGCATACAGCATTCCCGTTGTGAACTGCGCAATGATTCGGGGCCTGGTGGGCGGAGTCAATCCCCGGCTCAGCGTAGACGTCGTTCCCCGGGGTGATGGTGACTTGCCGGGAGGCTTCAGAGTCGGAGCAGCTCGCCGCAGACTCTCCCGTCCGCTACAGCCGCACGCCTCACCAGAGCACCAGGCCAGCTCCTGGCGCGTTCATGGGAGGTGGCAGCCCTGGCGGATGTCTGTTTATGGAGATATGTGGTCAGAGAGGGGAGCTTGCGACGGAGCTCTACTTGAGCACGTCCGACTCCATTGCTGGCGTAGCCACGCCCCCATGTCCAGTTCCCTCATGCTTAACTGATGATGATGATAATATTCTTCTCTTCCAAGGCGAGAGCGTTCCTGCTCTCCTCTGCTCTCCTCTGCTCGCTTTTCACTTTCAATGAGCAGCTTTTTCTCTTCTGCTTGAGCCTTAAGTTTTAAAACCTCCAACTCATGCTCTCTGACCCTTTGGTTTTCCTCCAGCTCCTCTGGGGAAAAACTCCTCCCTGAATGGTTACTACCAGCCCCTGAGGCTGGTCCTTCCACCGGCAAATCCTGTGGACCAAACCCATTCCCTGGGTCATCCTCATCCACCTCAACATCACCTGTCTCCTGAGCCTCTTTGGCTTCCCACCAGGCCCTCAAGACCATTTGCAGCTCCTCCTTCTTGGCACTACTTTTCATGGGACATCCCAAAGCTCTGCAGAATTGCCTCAATTGATCAACTTTATAGGTAAGCAAGGCCTCAATGTCGAACTCTAATTCTGCAACCTCACTGGCTACTTGACTCCTCTGAGACATGATGTGTGGCTTAAAGGTCGCTCAAAAATAGAACCAAAAATAAAAACACAATATGTGGTTGCGTCGTGGTCTGCGCTAAACTAGTGATGTACACCAATCACTGTGAGTGAATTTGCAAATACATGTTCAAATCCCCAACCGCTGACCACCAATGTTAGAACCGGGGGTTGGCTGAGGTAGGTACCTTAGGCCAAATAGGGACCTTTCTTTCTAAGTCAGGGAAAGGAAGGACACCTTCTTAGATTGCCCCTGCTCACCCCCTCGGTAGCTTGGCACGAGCAGCCAGGCTTATCTCCAAGGCAAATGTGTAAAGTATTTGCAACCACGCTCTCAGTGACACAATAATAACACCACAAATGGACTCCACACGAGTTTCATAAAAAAACAATTATATGTTTATATAAAAAGATATACGATGAGACCACATGATAAAAATCCAACATATGCGTATTTGTAATATTTCACCTTGCTGGTTATTAGGCCAGCAAGCACTGGTAGGTTCTTGCAGTATTAATGAGCAATTCTCAATGATCTAATGCAGTCCTAATGCAATGCTATGCAGTTTGTAATGCAAGAATCAGGCAATTCGTAATGCACCAATCAGGCAGTCCGTAATGCGAAAATAATGCAATTCGTAATGCCACAATCAGGCAGTTCGTAATGCAAAAAATAAGACACTCTGTCATGCAACAATCAGGCAGTTCGTAATGCAAAATTAGGGCACTTCGTAATGCAACAATCAGGCAGTTCATAATGCACAAATAAGATACTTCAGCACCGTTCACGGTGCTCTGGACGGTCTCTATGCCACTCTTACTGACTCGCGGACAGCTACTGCCAAAATATGCCCCCAACACTGTTCTAATGGAAAACAAAGTGCAGCTCCACACTCCGGCCCCGGTACTGCCACTCCTCGGCAAGTACGGGCCGCGATACGGACTTGAGCAGAGGCTCGTGCTGCAAAGATGGGAAAGGTCGAGAGCGTTTCTCTCCGAGCCCGCACCCCGCCCCAGGCGGCGACACACGCACGCTCGCTGAGCGTTACCTGGGGGGTGCGATCTCACTCTCCTCTCCTCGCGATTTGGGCCTCTGGTGCGACTTTGTTGATCTTCGGGCAGTGGAACTCGGGCCCCCCCCCGACGGCGATGGTTCGAGGTCCCTCCTTGGCAAAGGCAGGCTCGGGCCGGCGGCACAGCTCCTCTGGTGACGCTGGTCCGGGCCGATGGCAATGACGATCGCAGCAGCTCTGGTCACGCTGCTCGATCGAAGCAGAGATGAAGACTGCTCCGGGACACACAGTCACGGGGCAATTCCTCACGAAGGTCTCAGGCTGCAACAGGGCACATGCACACAGCGTCGCTGAGACTCACTTGAACTCCGGGTGCACACGATCACAAGGCAATCCTCACGAATGTCTCAGGCTGCACGAAGCACACGCGCACAGCATCGCTGAGACTCACTTGAGCTCTGGGTGCACACGATCACAAGACAATCCTCACAAAGGTCGCAGGCTGCACGAAGCACACTCACACAGCATCGCTGAGACTCACTTGGATTCCGGGTGCCCATGATCACAGGACAGTTCTTACGCAGGTCTCAGGCTGCACAAAGCACACGCACACAGCGTCGCTGAGACCCACCCGGAAACTTTTATGTTCCTGAGTTTCCACAACAGGGAGCCAGCTCTCCTTGGGCCCTTGGGGACAAGTTACTTCAGGACACAGCACACAGCAAAGTCCTCAGCGTCGCTGAGACCAACCTGGAAACTTTTATGTTCCTGAGTTTCCACAACAGGGAGCCAGCTCTCCTCGGGCCCTTGGGGACAAGTTACTTCAGGACACAGCACACAGCAAAGTCCTCTCAAGCAGGGGGACACAGCACACAGCAAAGTCCCTTAGCCTCTCCTTGGTTAAATCAGCAAACTGCAGGCCAGCCCCAGAACACACAGCAAGGGTCAGTCCTTTCCTTCAGTCTCTTCAGCTGTTTCTTCCTTGGCAGAGGTTCCTCTTGACCACGAAGTAGTTTCAATCCTTTTCAGTCTTGATCAGTCCAACGTTCAGGGGTTTCAGTTCTCATAGTTATACCCCTAAATGTCTTTGAAGTCTTTGTGTTCAGGGGGGCACTGACCCCTGTCTGAACCAGTTCTGCGTGTCTCCCTGCCAGTGACACCTTTTTCCTTTGATAGTGGGGGTCTGGATCTTCAATCACTCAGCAGGAGATGGAGCCATTGTTTTATGGCGGCAGCCCAGGCCTCTTCACCTCCAGGGGCTACTCCTCACCCCTACACTCCAGATGCAGGTCAGCCTGTTGCTGTCTCACCTCCTCCCCTGGGTCAGGACATTTCCCAGATCCTATCACATTCAAATCCAGACAGTCAATCCACAACCAGGCAGAGACACACAGAATTGTTAGAACAAAAAACCCAGCCACTTCTAAAAGTGTGGTTTCTAAACACACAATGCAAAAACCACCTTCAGAAAAAGATGTGTTATTAAATTTTGACTTCAGGCACACTAAACTTCACCTCTCCATCTTAAGCCTATGGGAAGATAGGCTGGAAACTTATTACACAGCCTCCCCCATTCTGTCCTATGGGCAAGATGGCCTTGCAACAGTGAAAAACGAAATGGAGAGTATTTTACTGTCAGGACATGGTACACACCTTAGTACATGTCCTACCTTTCACATACACTGCACCCTGCCCAGGGGGTACCTTGGGCCTACCATAGGGGTGTCTGATGTGCATTAAAAGGGAAGGGTAAGGCCTGGCAAGTGGGTGCACTTGTCATGACAACATGGCAGTTTAACAAACTGCGCGCAGGCACTGCAGTGGCAGGCCTGAGATCCCTCTTTAAGGCTACTGGTGTGGGTGGCACAATTAGTGCTGCATGCCCACTAGTAGCATTTGTATTACTAGCCCTGGCACACATAGTGCACTTTACTAGGGACTTTATAGTAAGACAAATATACCAATTATGGACAACCAATTACCATTACACTTTATACAGGGAGCACTTGCACTTTGACACTGATCAGCAGTGGCAAAGTGCCCAAAGCATCTAAGTTGGCAACACCATGTCAGAAAAAGGTCTAGGGGAAGGCAAAACGTTTAGGGAACTTTAGCCAAAAAAGGGCCAAGTCCAACACAACCCCCTCCCAGCGTAAAGCCAGGGTAGACCAATCAACTACCTTGATGGACTTCCCTGCTTGGGGCGATAGACCACGGACGCAGGCCCGCTACCGCAGGGACACCCTCCTGTTCTATGCCTTCCTGACCCCAGGGTGTTCTGTTGGTCACTACTCCCCGGGCCAACTATGCTGCTCCACGGGTCCTTCCTGGCAGTCGGGGGCCCTCTAGGGGTGCTGGTCCCTTGCCAACTCCTACCTAGAGTGGTACCCCTGGAAGACCCATCGGCCAGGATGCTGTCTCCAGTTATCCGGCCCTCCAGGTTAGAGGTGGGGTTACCCCAGTCACTTTTAGGGGACCTAGCCCTACTGGCTGGGCACTGTCCCACGGGTTTTTCCCAAGGGATAACACCTTCCCCTCTTAACCTTCCATTTAGGTTTTTGTGCCTGCCATTTAGGAATGGCACCCACAAACTTCAGGTCCGCGGGAGCTCTGGTTACAGACGCCCCACGACCTCCTGACGCTAGGTGTTCTTCCTCACACTGCTGGCAGGTAGGCGCTAGGCCTCCAACCGGGTGCTCCTCTAAGGAACCCTCCAGTCTCTGAGGTGGGGTTGTGGACCCCCGGGGACCCTGCTCAGACTCCCTCCCTCTCCTTTGAGACAGGGTGCTAGCCCGCATGCCCCCCCCCACTACTCTGGGACCAAACTGCTCTACTTTGCTTCTCTTCCCTCCCTAATGCCTCCTCAGACCCTTGGACCCATGACCAGGGGTCGGGCTCTTGTGCAAGCTCCCGGGAATCAAAGAGCTCGCAGTCTAACAGGTGTTGGCGAAACTTTGAAAAATAATTACTGAGCACAAATTGAGCAATCCTTTGTAATCATTCGCCATGCTAACCATCACCCAATCATCCAGTGCACACGTGTACTCCTCCAGATCCTCCACCCGAGTACTGGATTTCAGTCTCTGGAAATCCCTGAATTTCTGCAGGTACTGTTCAGGAGTGAGCCCATACCTGAGGCATAAAGCCTCCTTAATATTGGCGTAGGTCAGGGTTCCCGCCCTCTCTAGAGGTGGTAAAACATCCCTCCCAGAAGCCTCAAAGTGTTTCCATAGGCCCGCCCCCCCAATGCTTCTCAGGTACCTCATTCATCCTTAGTGCGCTCTCATATGCCGTGAACCACACATAAATATCATCACCCCTTTGGTAATCTCGCACGAAGTCTTTGGGAATGTACACCTTACCCGCTGGCACTGGTTGTGTGCTGCCACCATTCGAACTGGACTCCACCTGTTTAGTCTTAATGTCCAGTTCCCTCATTTTTTTTTTTTTAAATATCTTTATTGCATTTTTTGAAGTTTTTCTTTTAATATTCTGAGGTTGTTCAAAACATTGTGAAAGAGTACATGTAGCTGAGGTCATAGCATAGGTACATTTACAGAACATGTATGTATACGCCTCTACATTCGTAATATTAAAGTGAACATTTGTACACTACCTCTTTCTTGTTCTGTGTCACTTCTTTCCTTTGTTTACAAATGATAGCGTCTGTGAGATATACAATCGCATCGAACATGGTTGCGTTCAATTGTCACGTAGAATGTACAGTAGTTTATCACATGGGGGCTAAGCATATATGATCACCTCCGTATAAAACTAATAAATCTACGAGATATGCTAATAAGATATATATATTTTAATCCTCTAAACTAGGAACTTGCTAAACAAACTGCCATCAAAAACGTATCGCAGCTGGGCCTGGATCTGTACATCTTGTACATGAATGTTATATTAGCTCGCCAGGGTGGCGTTTTTGCTCATGCATACAGTTAAGAACCGGGCGCACCAGGTGATCGGTTGGGGACCTGGGTAAGTTCACGGCAGTGGGTTCAGGCCATAAGCGTATTCCGTTATAGGTCACAGCTTAGATATCAGATGACGTGCACCCATTGACTTGGGGCTTTGGTGTTTGTGTTAACTGCCTTGGGGGGGCGCTGCCGTCGTCAGTATTGGTCCCGTGTGTGAATGCCGTAAGGATGGTGACCCAGTGTTGCGCTATCGGGTACTTGCGGAGTCCTGCAGTTTCCTCCCTGTGTAGTGTTGTACTTTCTGCCTGTGCCCATATCGTAAGTGATTTTTCCCAGCTGACTATTTCCGGGGGGGAGCATTGTGTTTCCACCTCTTTGTGATTAGTCGCTTCGCCACTATCAGTCCCAGGTCTCTAAACCGGCAGGTGACTTTATTCTTTTTAGACCTGGCATATAGACCCAGTATACAGACCTCCCACGTGTGTGGTAGGGGCACTTCGGTGCAATTTGCGAGTGCTGCCGTTACTGCGTGTCAGTAGATTGGAAGGGAGGTGCAGGACCAGAGCATGTGTAAAAGGTTTGCGTTTATCTGCTGACATCGCGGGCACGCGGAAGTGGCAATGTTGAAATACTTATTTATGTTATCGGGCAAGAGGTATGCTCTTTGTATTATGTATGTTTGTATGAGTTTAAATTTTGAGCTTCTCGGTATGGAGGAGGAGCTAGCAAGGACAGCGCCCCATTCCTTCTCTGTCCACAGTTGCCCTCTATCCGTTTCCCATCGTGTACGAAGACTCAGCATGGGCTTCAACGTATGTGTAAGTAGAGCTTCCACCAACCAATGTACTATGTGTGAACCCGCACCCATTACGTGTAAGTACTGCAGCAGCAGGTGTGTTGTCGGTTCGGTCGTTATGTCCCACCATGCTGCCGATAGAGATCTTGTAATAGAAGTGTGCAGAAGAAATTGTCCTGCCGGTAAGTCATGGTCTTCTGCTAGTGCCTCAAAAGAGAGCAGGGAGCCGTCCGCATAAAGGTCGCCCAGAGTGTCCACGCCTGCTGTGTGCCAGTGTGTAAGAATCCCTTCGGAGGTGCCTGCCCTCCCTCTGGGTGTCCCCTTGAGAGGCAGTATCGGGGTGTAGGGGGTTACTGCACGGGTGAGGTGTAAGCTCCTCTTGTAGCATTTATGCACCAGTTCCAGATGTATCTGGGATGGGCGTAGAAGTTTAGCGATGGGGTGGAACAGATGGTAAATCTGAGAGTGTGTCCATGGCTGTTGCAGGGTTGCCATATCTTCTAGTCCCCTGCCGCATAACCACCTCGTCACCCATTGTAACTGGGTTGCTAAATAGTATAACTCCATGTTTGGGACTGCCAGTCCTCCTTGGCTGGTGGGGGCGTAAAGTTTCCACAATGCAACCCAGGGTCTGCCTTTGTTCCAGATTAAGTCACGGAACATACGTTCCAGCTCACGGAAGATTTTGGTCGGGAAATAGATTGGGAGGTTCAAAAAATAGTATATTAATTTTGGTAGGATTATCATCTTTATCAAAGTGATGCGGCTCATGACATTCAGTGGGAGTGACTTCCAAAATTACACTTGGACCCTAACAGCTGAGATAGCTCTGGTTAGGTTTCCTTCCAGTATATCGGTGGGCGATCGATATATGAAGGCGCCAAGATAACGGAACGTAGTGGAGTACCACGTGAGAGTGGAGCCATTTATAAGAACATCCGTCTCCACCGTATTTTCGCTAAAGGGGTAGGTCCCGATTTTGCCCAGTTCACCCGAAGTCCAGACACTTTCTCAAAGTACCTGAGCGTGTCCGCTATGGTCGTGGGAATATCATGTAGATCACGCACATACAGTAGCAGATCGTCTGCATATAAAGAAACGGCATGCATCCCATCACCTAATTGTATGCCCCACGTGTCTCCATCTTTGCGAAGTAGCATCGCTAGTGGTTCCATAGCTAGGGAGAAGAGCACCGGGGACAGGGGGCATCCCTGACGCGTGCCTCTTCTCACCTAGATAGGGTCCGAAATGAGCCGACCAGTCCTAACTCGAACAATAGGTCATTGGTAAAGCAGTTGGACCATGCTCATGTAATGGTCCCCTAGCTCGTATTTGTGTAATACTGCCGCCAAATAGGGCCATTCCAGAGAGTCGAAGGCCTTCTCCAGATCCAGCACTAGGCAGCCAGAGCGTGGCCATCTGTGCAATGCATATTTCTGTACCTTGAAGAACCTACGTATGTTAAGTGAGGTGCTTCTGGCGGGGACGAAACCATTCTGGTCAGGGTGCACCAGTGTTTTAACCAATGGTGCTAAGCGCTTAGCCAGGGTCGATGCGAAGATCTTGTAGTCAGTGTTTAGGAGGGCTAGTGGACGATAAGAACCTAAGGCTTCGGGGTTTCTGCCGGGTTTAAGGAGAGAGAACAGTAGCGCTTCGTTTTGTGTGTCAGTGAGTGTGGAGTCGTCTACAGCAGTCTCATACACTTTTAACTAGGCCTGGGCAGTAAATTCCGTTCCGCTCGCGGAATTTGGGTAATTTCGCGTTCCGCGGAGAACGCGGAATTGCCAAAATTTCCGCGATCCGCGGCTTCGCGGAATTTTTTGCTTGTTCGCGCTTTCAAAGTGCATGTTTGCGAGATACTTCCCCCCGAGCACGCAAACAGCGGTCGCGAACAGGAAAAAAGCATTGCGAACGGGCAGAACAAGCAATTCCGCGTGTTCGCAGAACTTTTGCGTGCATGCGGAGATTTTTTACCGTTTCCCGGAGCTTTGCGTAGCGCGACTACGCAAATTCCACCCACCCCTACTTTTAACAGCTGTGGCGCTAGTATATGTACGTAGGCCTTGTAAAATTCTGTCAGCAGACCATCAGGTCCCGGGGTCTTACCGTTAGACAACGAGAATATGCTGTCCCAGACCTCATCTAGAAGGATAGGGTCATTCAATTCTGCTCTCTGATCACGCGTGGGATGTGGCAGGGTGATCCCCTCAAGATAGAGCTGTAGCTCCATTGGGGTAGCTTGCGTGTGGGATTTGTATAATTCCCGATAATGCGCCACGAACTCACAATGTATGTCTTGCTGTGTGTATACTGTAACCCCTCGTGCCATACGTACAGATGCCACAGGGGTCATCGTCTCGTCTTGGCGGATCAACCATGTTAGCAGTTTTCCTGCTTTGTCCCCCATATGATGTGTTCGTGCCGAATGCGCTGCATAATTAAGGCATCTGAGCGTTTCTAGTAACCGAGCTTGCTCCTCCCTGTGGCGTGTAAGGTGTCTGGGGGATCCCTCAGCTGCCTCTTGCTCACTGGGTGCCAGCTTTCTCTCTATAGTAGTGAGATCTTTCTCTAGCTGTACTCGTATGCCTGCTTGTGCTCCTAGACAGTGCCCCCTCACGACCACCTTGAGGGCGTCCCACTCCATCAGCGGTGATGAGGCTGTGCCTGCATTTTTGTCAAAGTATTGTGCTACGGTAGTGGCTAACAAGTCACGAAATGGCGCGTCAAGTAAAGTGTCTGGTTGGAGGCGCCAGACAGGGATCGGCGGCATATCACTTTCCCACTCTAGCTCCAGCACATGCGGGTTGTGGTCTGAGTGTGTCCGCCCCATGTAGTGCGACCCAGAAACACATGGCAAGAGATCACCAGATACCATGAATCGGTCTAAGCGTACATGGAGACAATGTGCACCCGAATAATAGGAATACATTCTATCTTGCGGGTTTCTATGTCTCCAGGCGTCTGTTAGGTGCCACTGTGTCGCCCAGTTATTTAACGCTTTCATTGCAGTATGTGTGGCTGTGCCAGGCAGGGGGAAAGGAGCGGTCTAACGAAATGTCTAAAACGCTGTTGTAGTCACCTCTTAACACCATGGGGGTATCATGCCATGTGGCCAATTTGTGAAATAGCATTTCAAGAAAGGCGGCCTGATCGGAATTAGGCGCGTACAATGACGCAATAACTACCGGTCTTCTGTCCAGGGCGCCCTTTACTATTACGTATCTGCCTTCCGCATCTATCAAAGAGTCTACCACCCGAAAGGGAGTCCCCGGCCTCACCCATATCAAAACTCCCTTGCGTATGCTGAATAGCCTGTGGCGTATAATTGCCCCCTCCACCTCCTGTGTAGTAGTGTCACCTCTGGTTTGGGCAAGTGGGTCTCTTGGAGGAGAGCTCTTTGTATGTGATGTTGTTTTAGATATGAATAAATGAGGTACCTGCGTGATGGGCTGTGTATACCTCTCACATTCCAGGTGCCTATCTAATGGGTGCCATGGTGTGTGAGTATCGTTATCGCGCAAGGCCATGCCAGGCCGATGATCGTGTAGAATTGAAGCATTGTATATGAAAACGGTTGCAGATTCTGTGCCCCCATTGAGCCGATACCCTAACTACCATACCTCAGTGCGTACATGATGGCATAATAAACACATAAACTGTATTCAAAGAAAAATACCAAAAGGGCGAGTGTGCAACAGGCAACCGTCCAAACAAGAAGCAGAAGCAACATTTAACTAATGTCTAGGGGGGACTACAGCACACAGCAATCTACGATGTGCCAAATAATGGGGGTCCATCTCCGGCAGCTCCCCAACCTCTGGCCAGGCTCGCGTGGGTCAGAGCCGCAGCTCAAATGTTAAACATGATGTTCCTGTTAGGGGGAGGTGAAGGAGCCCCCACCTTTTAACACTGGGATCTGTCTTCAACCACAACTCCCGCCTCCCGCTTACAGCTAGAACCCTAGCACTAATACACATTGCTGTCATTGAGAGCAAACAGATGTTGTGAGAAGTTGGCCTGGCATATGCTGTCCACTAATTATAGTGGGCACCTTGCACCAGTCCAAACAACCCCTTATTGGAGATAGGTTAAAGACAACCTTATTGAAAGCTATCCTAGTGGTAGCTATGGAGAGCAGCCTTCAGGCTAAGTCTTGAAGGAATGTAAAGCAGCTTGTTTTACCAGTCTATAATCTCTTGAGTGAGCAAATGAAAGAGCACCACACCAGGTATATATTCAAAATATATGTATTTATTGCTAAACACACCCCTCTAATCTCTTTATGAGGCTGGAGTTCGAAGTACACAAGTTATAAGTTATTTAAACACAGTAATAGCACAAATACACGTTTGGGCCCTAGGGGCGTACCAAACCATATACCAATAAAATGGTATAAGAACCACGACTGAACTAGACACTAGGCCTAGAGCCTCTAGAAGTGCTTGGACCACAAGGAACCACCCAAGGTAGTGACACAGGGGACCCACGGGGGACGTGTGCAGTGTAAATACACAACCGCGATATGCCGTTAACTTCTATGGAGAAAGTCGCGATCAGGAAATTAAAGAAAAGGGACACTTAAAGGAGGACTTGGTGCAAACCCTTTGAGAACTAGGTCCTTCTAGAGTCTCTACCCACGGGAGCACCGGAGTACTCGTGTTACCTCACCCAGGGAAGCCGGGTGCATAGGTGCCTTTCGGGGTCGGGTTTCGTCGTCGATTTGAATGGCGATCTGCTGCAAAGTGCTGCTGGCGACCAAGTGGAAAGTGTCCGGGTGGATCCAAGAGTGGATCGGAGATCTGAAGAACCTGAAAGAAGAGGGGACAGAGTCTGGGTCACTAGCCAGTGACCAGGAAGGCGATGGACAGATGCCCATCGATGTCGAGTGCTTCAGGTACGTTGACGGTCGTCTTGACTCTTCAGCCACAAAGTCCAGGAGGCGTAATCGGCGACCAGGAGCAGGATTCGGGCTGGTACACGATGTTTGTCGAGTGCTGAGGCGTCGGCGACCGGATTGGAGCCAACAAGCATTGGCAACGGCAAGTCTCGATCAAAGTGAAGATTGTCGATGATGCAGACCAGCAAGGTCTGAGGAACTCACCCAGCAAAGGTAAGTGAGGACAGGCCTGGAGCAACCAGGGTGCCCAAGAAGAAAAGGATTGGCCTTCGTGAAGGGCTACTAGCCAACGGGCTAGCGACCGCAAAGGAGCCTCGAGACGTCACACGTGGATCTGGCTCACAGGACACTCGTGGAGTGGAGGCCAGTGATCTTCGGTGCAGTTGGTGCTGGAGGCTAGGGCTACTCGGAGCCCAAAGCACGACTTCGTGGGAGACCCAGAAGAGGATGCACTAGCAAATGCGTGCGGTGTCCAGGGGTCACGGTTCCACGTTACCCACGATAGCTACGGGCCTCAGCTTTGCTGGGGACTCAGGGCAGCCTCTGGGAAGTCTGGAAATCCACCTCTGGTGATGCAAAGACTTCGGCGTCCGACGGGAGCTTAGGCGATGCAGACCGGACAATTGCTTCTTTGGTGCCTGCCAAGCAGGGGAGTCACTCCTTGACCCCAAGGGAGATTCTTCTGTCCTCTAGTCTTTAGTAGAGCGTCGAAGGTCCAGGATTCTGTTTCAGAGTTTCGTCCAGGGATAATCTAAAGTCCTAAGGACTGGGTTCCTATACTTATACTAAGTTTAGGGGTTGGACTACTCTGTGGCCCCACCTATGGGTGGGTCAGGGCAGAGGGGTGGCTACACCCCTTTCCCTTTGTCCAGTTCGCGCCAAAGCAGGGGCTGCAAGCCCCTGATCCGGTTTGAACTGGGGTATGCACAGGGACACCAAGTGTGCCCCCAGTGCAGGACTTCAAAGCACCCGAAAGTGCTCCCGCCCAGCCCCAATACACATTATCCTGTCTGGGGAGGTGGTCACACCTCCCTGGGACAGGAAACCTATTGTCCAGGCCTCCCCTGCCGGAGTTTCGTCCAGCAGCAGGAGGCCAGACTCGTGTCTGTGGCAGCAGCATCCATTTTGTAATGCCAGGGCTTTAGAAAGAAGTTACCGGCCAGGCCAGGGTTAACATGTCTCACCCTCTAGAAGGGTGGAATGCTACCCCCGCCGCCAGAATTGGCGGGGGGGTAGTATTCCAAGATGTTTGACACCAAACACAACATGTTTAGGTGCAGCCATTCCAAAGTTAGCATTTAACGCGAGGTTATAATGCGCCTAAGAGTATATGGTCAGGCTGCACTACAAACAGCATCAGAGAAGGGTCTCCGAACGCTGCAGGGGGGCCCTGCTCATGCAGGGGCACCTTCTCACATAGGAACCACGCACTCTGCCTTCAGGATTGATAAGGCCTGCCATAGGAGTGACTTATAGGTCTATATGTGTGTATGTATTTAGTGATATAGGTAACCTATATCACAGTAAGAGGTGCATGCACCACCTTACCCAGGCTGCAGTAGCAGACCTGTGGTGTCAGTTTGGATGGCCTTCCAGGGGTGGCATAATACATGCTGCAGCCCCTGGTAGGCCTCTGAGGTACCTATGCCCTTGGTACATAGTATACCATATACTAGGGACTTATAAGGGCACTCCAGATTCCAATCAGTGATGTGCCTAAGGCACATGGAAACCATTTTAGAGAGGAAGCAGCTAGGCTGGGGTTCTGATTAGCAGGGCCCCAGCCAGACTAATGTCGAAAAACAGTGAAGCATCAGCAAAAAGTGGGGGTACCCATGTGAAGCAGATCCTACTCTCCTACACAACCCCCCCAAACGTAGGGACATTAAACTAATCTTGCCCAGTTAAGTCTTCATGTTCTAAGTGGAAGTACCTAGAGAGTCCATCTGCATTGGCATGGTTACTCCCAGGTCTATGTTCCACTGTGAAGTCCATCCCCTGTAGGGAAATGGACCACCTAAGCAGTTTGGGGTTTTCACCCTTCATTTGTTTTAGCCATAAGAGGGGCTTATGGTCTGTCTGAACCAGGAAGTGGGTACCAAACAAGTATGGCCTCAACTTCTTCAGAGCCCAGACCACAGCAAAGGCCTCCCTCTCAATGGCTGACCAACGTTTCTCTCTAGGGGTCAGCCTTCTGCTAATGAAAGCTACTGGCTGATCCTGACCTTCTTCATTCAATTGTGACAGTACAGCCCCTACCCCCAATTCAGATGCATCAGTTTGAACAATGAACTTCTTGGAGTAATCAGGACTCTGTAGAATGGGAGCAGTGCACATGGCCTGCTTCAGGTCATCAAATGCCTTTTGACAGCTAGCTGTCCACTGAACCTTTTTGGGCATTTTCTTAGAAGTTAAGTCATTCAGGGGTGTCACTATTGATCCATACCCCTTGACAAATCTCCTATAGTACCCAGTCAGGCTTAAGCAGGCTCTCACCTGAGTCTGGGTAGTGGGAGCAGTCCAGTCCATGATAGTCTGGATCTTGCTCTGCAAAGGTTGAACCTGGCCTCCACCCACAAGGTGGCCCAGGTACACAACCTGACTCTGCCCTATCTGGCACTTAGTGGCCTTGATAGTCAGGCCTGCCTTTTGCAGGGCCTGTAAAACATTCCTGAGGTGGACCAGGTGATCCTCCCAGGTGGAGCTAAAGACAGCAATATCATCTAGATATGCTGCACTATAGGCTTCCAGACCTGTGAGAACTGTATTCACCAACCTCTGGAAAGTGGCAGGTGCATTCTTCAGACCAAAGGGCATCACCACAAATTGATAATGCCCACTAGGGGTTGAGAATGCTGTTTTGGGCTTTGCAGTATCAGCTAGTCTGATCTGCCAGTAGCCAGCTGTCAAGTCAAATGTGCTGAGATATTTGGCTGAGGCCAAAGTATCTATGAGCTCATCTGCCCTTGGTATTGGATGGGCATCAGTCCTAGTGACTGCATTGAGACCCCTGTAGTCCACACAAAACCTCATCTCTCTTTTTCCACCACTGGTGTGAGGTTTTGGCACAAGGACCACTGGACTAGCCCAAGGGCTATCTGAGGGTTCAATAACTCCCAACTCCAACATTTTCTGGACTTCAGTCCTGATACAGTCCCTGACATGGTCAGGTTGCCTATAAATCTTATTTTTAATAGGCAGACTGTCCCCAGTGTCCACTTCATGAGTGCACCAGGTGGTCTGACTGGGTGTCAGTGAAAACATGTGTCTAAACTGATTGAGCACCTGTCTACAATCAGTTTGTTGCTGGGTAGTGAGGCTGCCTGCCAAGGCTACACCATCTACTGACCCATCGTCAGGGTTCTGTGAGAGCAGGTCAGGGAGTGGGTCACTCTCTTCCTCCTGCCCTTCATCAGTAGCCATGAGCAAGCCCATGTCTGCCCTGTCCACATATGGTTTTAACCTGTTGACATGGAGAACCCTGTGGGGACTCCTGGGTGTTCCTAGGTCTACTAAGTAGGTAACCTCACCCTTCTGCTCAACAATAGTGTGGGGTCCACTCCATTTGTCTTGGAGAGCTGCTGGGGCCACTGGCTCCAACACCCACACCTTCTGTCCTGGCTGGTAAACAGTCAGAACAGCCTTTGGTCATGCCAGGCCTTTTGAAGTTCCTGGCTAGCCTCAAGGTTTTTGGTTGCCTTTTTCATATACTCAGCCATCCGGGAGCGGAGACCAAGTACATAGTCCACTATGTCTTGCTTTGGGGGCTTGAGAGGTAACTCCCATCCTTCCTTCACCAAGCACAGTGGACCCCTGACAGGGTGGCCAAACAGAAGTTCAAAAGGGCTGTAACCAACCCCCTTCTGAGGCACCTCCCTATATGCAAATAAAAGGCAGGGCAAGAGTATGTCCCATCTTCGCCTAAGCTTTTCTGGGAGCCCTTTAATCATGCCCTTCAAGGTTTTGTTGAATCTCTCAACTAAACCATTGCATTGTGGGTGATAGGGTGTGGTGAACTTATAAGTCACTCCACACTCCTTCCACATTGCTTTTAAGTACCCAGACATGAAGTTAGCACCCCTGTCTGATACTACCTCCTTAGGAAAGCCCACTCTTGAGAAAATTCCCAGGAGGGCCCTTGCCACCACAGGTGCTGTAGTGGTCCTGAGGGGAATAGCTTCTGGGTACCTGGTGGCATGATCCACTACCACCAGGATAAACCTGTGCCCAGATGCTGTTTGGGGATCCATGGGACCAACAATGTCAATCCCTACCCTTTCAAAGGGCACCCCCACCACAGGTAGTGGTATCAGGGGGCCTTTGTAGTGCCACCTGCCTTGCCACTGGCCTGGCAGGTTACACAGGAGCGACAAAACTCCTTGGTGTCTTCAGACATGTGGGGCCAGTGAAAGTGAGGGACAATTCTGTCCCAAGTCTTGTTCTGGCCCAGGTGACCTGCCAAGGGAATATCATGGGCTAGGGTCAATAGGAAGCCCCTGAACTTTAGAGGTATAACCAACCTCCTGGTAGCACCAGGCTTGGGGTCTCTACTCTCTGAGTACAGGAGTCCATCATCCCAATACACTGTATGGGGACCACTAGCTTTCCCAGCAGCCTCAGCAGCAGCTTGCTGTCTGAGGGGTTCAAGGGAGGGGCAGCTCTGCTGCTCCTGGCTCAGATCTGCCCTGGAAGGTCCCCCTGTCCCCAAGAACTCAACCTGGTCAGGTTCAAGTTCCTCTGGGACAGTTCCTTCTTCAGGACTGAGATCATCCCCTCAAGGGACTGATCTTCTTCCTGAGCCAAGGGGAAGGCACTGCCTTAACCCTACTACTCCTCCTCTTGGAAGGCACTTGGTCCATTATTCCAGAATCCAAGGCCTGTTCAGTGCTAGACATTTTGGCTTGTGACCTGGTCACAGCAAACACATCTGCAGGGATCCCCAGCATTTCTGCATGGGTCCTGAGCTCCACTTCTGCCCAAGCAGAAGTCTCTAAGTCATTGCCAAGCAAGCATTCGACTGGTAGGTTTGCACTCACCACAACCTTCTTAAGGCCAGTTACCCCTCCCCAGGAGAATTTAACAACTGCCAGAGTATGGTCTGTTCTGACGTTGCTAGCATTGGTCACTTGGTACATCTCACCAAGTATAACTTGCCCAGGATTCACAAGGTCTTGTGTCACCATTGTGACACTTGCCCCTGTGTCCCTAAATGCCAAAGCCTCTCGTCCATTGATTAAAGGCTGTTGTCTGTACTTGCCCAGATTACTGGGACTCACAGAGGAGGGCACATCCATGCCTCCATCACAGACTAACACAGCCTGAGTTAGTTCTCTGACTAGGTCAGAGCCCAACTCAGTACCCAGGGTGAACCCTACTAAACCCTTGGCTGGAGCACTCCCACCAACTGTAACTGCACTAGGGGGAACAGGTGCCTTAGGGGCATTGGTGGGTGCTGGACTTGAGTCTTTGGACTTGGTGCAATCACTGGTCCAGTGGGTCTTTTGCTTACAGACCTTGCACCATGGTTTTCTTTGGCCTTTCCCTTTTGTAGACTGTGAATCCCCACCTGAAGAAGATTTTTGGGGGCCTGGTGAAGACTTTTGATCTTTACCCTTCTCCCCACCCTTTTCAGAGTTCTTAGCATCTTGCTTCTTAGGGTCCCCACCTTGGTTCTGTACCTTCTGCTTCACCCTGGTTCTGACCCATTTGTCTGCCTTCTTTCCCAATTCTTGGGGAGAGGTCAGATCAGAGTCCACCAGGTATTGATGCAACAGCTGATTTTGACAGTTATTAAGAATCTGCTCCCTCATTATCAGATTGTACAATCCTGAGAAGTCACACACCCTACTGCCCATCAACCAGCCTTCCAGAGCCTTAGCAGAACAATCCACATAGTCTACCCAGTCTTGAGTCTGTGCTTTTTGGGTACCTCTGAACTTCAACCTGTACTGTTCAGTGGTTAGGCCAAACCCATCAATAAGAGCACTCTTCAAGACCTTGTAATTATCAGCATCCTCCTCTCTAACAGTGAGGAGCTTATCTCTACCTTTCTCTGCAAAGGAGAGCCACAAGATTGCTGCCCACTGCTCTTGAGGGACCTTCTGTACTTTACAGGCCCTCTCTAGAGCAGTTATCCACTTGTGGATGTCATCCCCACTCTGGTAGGGAGGGACAATCTTGCTCAGGTTCCTATGGTCATAGGACCTTTCCCTATCTCTAGGGACATGGCTGCCACCATGGGACTCTAGTCCCAACTTTCTTCTTTCTTTGAAGAGATCTAGGGACTCCCTGTCTATAGCCAGTTGCTGTTTTCTGAGTTCAAGCTGAGCTTCCTCATATTGAACCAGCCTCTTTCTCCTCTCATGAGAGGATTCCCTCCTATGAGATGAGACAGAGGTCCCTATGGAGGTGCCAGAGTGGTTAGACTCCTGAGAAGGAGATCTAGACTTTCTGGGCACACTCATAATCCTTCCTGGGGGACAAAGTGGGTATCATTCTGATCTTCCTCTTCATCGTCCACAGGAGGGATTGGGTTATCCACGTCAGGGTCATTGTCACCCTCCTGGCCAGTTTCAGAGGGGGGGCTGGGGGTATTTCTACCCCTGGCCCCATCCTCATCTTCTGCCCCACCCTCAGCTCCTACCCCTTCAGTGCCCAAGGGCTTACTGAGATCATAAGCTTCCAACATCTCTCTAAGATGTTGGGTGGTGGGACTTTGTCCTGTCTTCAATTTCCTCAAGTTACATAATGCTCTCAATTCCAAGAATGGGAGTGTATCATACTTGGAGGGGAGAAGCCCATGGGCTTCTGGCAAGGACTCACTGGGTCCTGGCTTTGAAGACATCACTAGTGAGGTGTGGTGTATGCACTACCTACTCTAGTGTGGCCTACTAAACTCTCTTGAGTTGTAGAAAGGGTGTGCTATCCCTTAACACACAACTCTAAGTTCAGTAGAACTTACTGTATTCTAAGCTTAAATTATATGTACCTTAGGTACCTTTAGTGGTTTTCAGTTGATCAATTCAATTGAGATTATCTGGTAAAACAATAGCAAGCTGGAATCCCACACGCTGCACACCAATGTGAGAAGTTGGCCTGGCATATGCTGTCCACTAATTATAGTGGGCACCTTGCACCAGTCCAAACAACCCCTTATTGGAGATAGGTTAAAGACAACCTTATTGAAAGCTATCCTAGTGGTAGCTATGGAGAGCAGCCTTCAGGCTAAGTCTTGAAGGAATGTAAAGCAGCTTGTTTTACCAGTCTATAATCTCTTGAGTGACCAAATGAAAGAGCACCACACCAGGTATATATTCAAAATATATGTATTTATTGCTAAACACACCCCTCTAGTCTCTTTATGAGGCTGGAGTTCGAAGTACACAAGTTATAAGTTATTTAAACACAGTAATAGCACAAATACACGTTTGGGCCCTAGGGGCGTACCAAACCATATACCAATAAAATGGTATAAGAACCACGACTGAACTAGACACTAGGCCTAGAGCCTCTAGAAATGCTTGGACCACAAGGAACCACCCAAGGTAGTGACACAGGGGACCCACGGGGGACGAGTGCAGTGTAAATACACAACCGCGATACGCCGTTAACTTCTATGGAGAAAGTTGCGATCAGGAAATTAAAGAAAAGGGACACTTAAAGGAGGACTTGGAGCAAACCCTTTGAGAACTAGGTCGTTCTAGAGTCTCTACCCATGGGAGCACCGGAGTACTCGTGTTACCTCACCCAGGGAAGCCGGGTGCATAGGTGCCTTTCGGGGTCGAGTTTCGTCGTCGATTTGAATGGCGATCTGCTGCAAAGTGCTGCTGGCGACCAAGTGGAAAGTGTCCGGGTGGATCCAAGAGTGGATCGGAGATCTGAAGAACCTGAAAGCAGAGGGGACAGAGTCTGGGTCACTAGCCAGTGACCAGGAAGGCGATGGACAGATGCCCACCGATGTCGAGTGCTTCAGGTGCGTTGACGGTTGTCTTGACTCTTCAGCCACGAGGTCCAGGAGGCGTTGTCGGTGACCAGGAGCAGGATTCTGGCTGGTACACGATGTCTGTCGAGTGCTGAGGCATCGGCGACCGGATTGGACCCAACAAGCCTTGGCAACGGCAAGTCTTGATGAAAGTGAAGATTGTCGATGATGCAGACCAGCAACGTCTGAGGAACTCACCCAGCAAGGGTAAGTGAGAGTAGGCCTGGAGCAACCAGGGTGCCCAAGAAGAAAAGGATTGTCCTTCGTGAAGGGCTACTAGCCAGAGGGCTAGCAACCGCGAAGGAGCCTCGAGACATCGCACGTGGATCTGGCTCACAGGACACTCGTGGAGTGGAGGCCAGTGATCTTCGGTGCAGTTGGTGCTGGAGGCTAGGGCTACTCGGATCTCAAAGCATGACTTCGTGGGAGACCCAGAAGAGGATGCACTAGCAAATGCGTGCGGTGTCCAGGGGTCACGGTTCCACGTTACCCACGATAGCTACGGGCCTCAGCTTTGCTGGGGACTCAGGGCAGCCTCGGGGAAGTCTGGAAATCCACCTCTGGTGATGCAAAGACTTCGGCGTCCGACGGGAGCTTAGGCGATGCAGACCGGACAATTGCTTCTTTGGTGCCTGCCAAGCAGGGGAGTCACTCCTTGACCCCAAGGGAGATTCTTCTGTCCTCTAGTCTTTAGTAGAGCGTCGAAGGTCCAGGATTCTGTTTCAGAGTTTCGTCCAGGGATAATCTAAAGTCCTAAGGACTGGGTTCCTATACTTATACTAAGTTTAGGGGTTGGACTACTCTGTGGCCCCACCTATGGGTGGGTCAGGGCAGAGGGGTGGCTACACCCCTTTCCCTTTGTCCAGTTCGCACCAAAGCAGGGGCTGCAAGCCCCTGATCCGGTTTGAACTGGGGTATGCACAGGGACACCAAGTGTGCCCCCAGTGCAGGACTTCAAAGCACCCGAAAGTGCTCCCGCCCAGCCCCAATACACATTATCCTGTCTGGGGAGGTGGTCACACCTCCCTGGGACAGGAAACCTATTGTCCAGGCCTCCCCTGCTGGAGTTTCGTCCAGCAGCAGGAGGCCAGACTCGTGTCTGTGGCAGCAGCATCCATTTTGTGATGCCAGGGCTTTAGAAAGAAGTTACCGGCCAGGCCAGGGTTAACATGTCTCTCCCTCTAGA
Source organism: Calotriton arnoldi (assembly GCA_963921515.1). NCBI lineage: Eukaryota > Metazoa > Chordata > Amphibia > Caudata > Salamandridae > Calotriton > Calotriton arnoldi. The sequence goes on along the minus strand of CAWUFW010004273.1, from coordinate 1,271,554 downwards.
AGGGTGGAATGCTACCCCCACCACCAGAATTGGCGGGGGGTAGTATTCCAAGATGTTTGACACCAAACACGACATGTTTAGGTGCAGCCATTCCAAAGTTAGCATTTAACGCGAGGTTATAATGCGCTTAAGAGTATATGGTCAGGCTGCACTACAAACAGCATCAGAGAAGGGTCTCCGAACGCTGCAGAGGGGCCCTGCTCATGCAGGGGCACCTTCTCACATAGGAACCACGCACTCTGCCTTCAGGATTGATAAGGCCTGCCATAGGAGTGACTTATAGGTTTATATGTGTGTATGTATTTAGTGATATAGGTAACCTATATCACAGTAAGGGGTGCATGCACCACCTTACCCAGGCTGCAGTAGCAGACCTGTGGTGTCAGTTTGGATGGCCTTCCAGGGGTGGCATAATACATGCTGCAGCCCCTGGTAGGCCTCTGAGGTACCTATGCCCTTGGTACATAGTATACCATATACTAGGGACTTATAAGGGTACTCCAGATTCCAATCAGTGATGTGCCTAAGGCACATGGAAACCATTTTAGAGAGGAAGCAGCTAGGCTGGGGTTCTGATTAGCAGGGCCCCAGCCAGACTAATGTCGAAAAACAGTGAAGCATCAGCAAAAAGTGGGGGTACCCATGTGAAGCAGAACCTACTCTCCTACAGATGTGTCATGCGATCTGAACTCAGAACTATGATACTTGCGTATAGGGTGTCATAGTCTTCTTTGTGTTTGGCAGGAGCTGTAAACAGCAGGAGTCTAGAAAATGTCGTTACAGGTCTGTGGAGTGACCTGAGGTAGTACACATGAGTCTTGTGAAGCCAGAAAACTGTCCGAGAGATCGTCGTCGCTTGCCGGACCTTGCTGGTCAGAAGTCGAGTGAGCCTCTTCATCCTGTGTCCCGCTGATGGCCGCAACCGCCTGGAGGGCCTGGAGCTGGCCGCTCAGTATCAGCTCCGGAACTGGTCCGAGGGCCCGAGAGGTCGAGGGCTGTGTTTTTTCTTTACCCTACGACGAGGGCTTGGGGAGACAGTGGGATTCAGCTCTCTCATTCCTGAGGTCCGGGCCCTGCCGCCCGTTGAGTCATAAGTGTCGAGCCAGTCCTCCGCCCCCTCTGAGGTATTAAAGAAGTGAGTCTTTCCCTTTGCGATCACCCTTAGCTTCGCCGGAAACAGCAAAGAGTACTTGAGATTGTTTTGCCGAAGCCGTCTTTTTACTGCCATGTATGAGTATCGTTGTTTCTGAACTTGCAGTGTGTAGTCCGGGAATAACATGACTTTGTGATTGTCTACCTGTACATCTTGTAACTTCCTGGTTTCTTGGAGTACGGCATCTCTGTCTCTGTAGTTCAACAGGCGGATACAAAGCGGTCTTGGATTGGAGCCCGGGGGCGGTGGCCTAGCTGGCACTCTGTGTGCCCTTTTGACGACAAAATGAGGAGAGAGGGCTTCCCCAGGCAGCAGCGTGCGGAACCAATGTTCGGTGTAGGCCACCGGGTCTTTGCCCTACGATCCCTCCGGCAGGCCTACCACGCGGATGTTGTTGCGCCGAGCCCGGCCTTCAGCATCTTCGGCCCTGTCTTCCAAGAACTCCACTCGATTGAGAAGGCCCTGTATGTGCTTCTCCACGGTGGGCAGTCGTGGGGAAACGTCAGCAATGGCATTTTCGGCAGTGGTAGTTCGGTCAGCGAGCTTTCGGTGGTCCGCATGGAGCAAAGTGAGATCGACGGCCACCTTGTCTATTTTGCTTTCCAGGGAGGTGCAGATCTGGTTCATTGTTTCCCCTAGCTTCTCCACCGCTGACAGTACTGCATCCAACTTGTGAGACATCGGATCAACTGTTCCCGCTTCTGCCATTCTGTCTGCCTGAGCTCGAGTTTGTGGGGATAGGGCTGCTGTGCCCCCAACACCGGTCCGTGTGCGTCCTCTACGTGACATGGGCCACCGGGTGTCCACGCAAAGGGTCTGGTGGCAGGTAGAACACCACCGCTGTCCTTCACGCACGGTCAGTTATGCGAGTGGCAGCGCCGGTCAGGCAGGTGGAATGCGTGAGCGAAAGTTGCTGCCTTCAACACCGCCTGGTTTTCCCCGGTCCCGCGACACACTCCCTGAAGGCAAGATTCCACAGAATGCGGGGCGGTGTATCAGAGGGGTCGTCAGCGCCAGGCCGGGCCCACCCCGTGGCACTGTGTTGCCCGCCCTCACCGCCAGTGCCATCGGAGTTCGCTGCCACCGGGCGTCCCATTCACTCTATCCCTGGCGCTTCCACGCTGCGCGGTCATATGCACTCACCGCCGTCTCCCGCGCCTCCTTCAGCGGCCGTGCAGGATGGGTCACAGTTGGGGTGAGGTGGTGCGAGTCACCAGTACAGCGCGGTCCGGGGCTGTTGGCAGCAGGGACACTGGGCCAGGATTCAATGGCCCGTGCAAGCTCGCGATGGCACCTCTATGTTGCGGAGGGGTAGGAAAGATCGCGCCATAGCAGCGCCACTTTGCTGGTGGTCCTCGTGGCCGGATGGCGCCCCAGGCACTGTCTGGGCCTCCCGGACCCGCAGCTCACCCCCTGCGGGTGAGATCCCACAGGGTGCGAGGCGGTGTGTGAGAGGGGTCATCAGCACCGGGTTAGGTCCGTCATTATGGCACTGTGCTGTTCTTCCCCGCTACTAGGGCTGCTGGAGGTAACTGTCACTGAGTGCCCCATTCACTGTGCCCCGTCGTCTCCATGCTGCGCAGCCGAATCCACTCACCGCCTTTTCCCGCGTCTCCTCCAGCAGTCATACGGGGTGGGTTACAGCGGGAGGGGAAGGGGTGCAGTCCATCAGTACAGCGCGGCCTCAAGGCTGTTGGCAGCAGGGGCACTGGGCCGAGATCTGGCAGCCTGAGCGAGCCCGCGAGGACGCCTCTGCATTGCGGGGGGGAGGAGAACTCGCACCGGAACAGCACCTCTTCTTCGCCAGTCCCCACGGCCTGCGGCAGTTTGGTGTCAGCCAGTCCCAGCCGTAACAGGAGCATACAGCATTCCCGTTGTGAACTGCGCCATGATTCGGGGCCTGGTGGGCGGAGTCAATCCCCGGCTCAGCGTAGACGTCGTTCCCCGGGGTGATGGTGACTTGCCGGGAGGCTTCAGAGTCGGACCAGCTCGCCGCAGACTCTCCCGTCCGCTACAGCCGCTCGCCTCACCGGAGCACCAGGCCAGCTCCCGGAGCGTTCATGGGAGGTGGCAGCCCTGGCGGATGTCTGTTTATGGAGATATGTGGTCAGAGAGGGGAGCTTGCGACGGAGCTCTACTTGAGCACGTCCGACTCCATTGCTGGCGTAGCCACGCCCCCATGTCCAGTTCCCTCATGCTTAACTGATGAGCTAAGAGAATATTCTTCTCTTCCAAGGCGAGAGTGTTCCTGCTCTCCTCTGCTCTCCTCTGCTCGCTTTTCACTTTCAATGAGCAGCTTTTTCTCTTCTGCTTGAGCCTTAAGATTTAAAACCTCCAACTCATGCTCTCTGACCCTTTGGTTTTACTCCAGCTCCTCTGGGGAAAAACTCCTCCCTGAATGGTTACTACCAGCCCCTGAGGCTGGTCCTTCCACCGGCAAATCCTGTGGACCAAACCCATTCCCTGGGTCATCCTCATCCACCTCAACATCACCTGTCTCCTGAGCCTCTTTGGCTTCCCACCAGGCCCTCAAGACCGTTTGCAGCTCCTCCTTTTTGGCACTACTTTTCATGGGACATCCCAAAGCTCTGCAGAATTGCCTCAATTGATCAACTTTATAGGTAAGCAAGGCCTCAATGTCGAACTCTAATTCTGCAACCTCACTGGCTACTTGACTCCTCTGAGACATGATGTGTGGCTTAAAGGTCGCTCAAAAATAGAACCAAAAATAAAAACACAATATGTGGTTGCGTCGTGGTCTGCGCTAAACTAGTGATGTACACCAATCACTGTGAGTGAATTTGCAAATACATGTTCAAATCCCCAACCGCTGACCACCAATGTTAGAGGTAGGTACCTTAGGCCAAATAGGGACCTTTCTTTCTAAGTCAGGGAAAGGAAGGACACCTTCTTAGATAGCCCCTGCTCACCCCTCGGTAGCTTGGCACGAGCAGCCAGGCTTATCTCCAAGGCAAATGTGTAAAGTATTTGCAACCACGCTCTCAGTGACACAATAATAACACCACAAATGGACTCCACACGAGTTTCATAAAAAAACAATTATATGTTTATATAAAAAGATATACGATGAGACCACATGATAAAAATCCAACATATGCGTATTTGTAATATTTCACCTTGCTGGTTATTAGGCCAGCAAGCACTGGTAGGTTCTTGCAGTATTAATGAGCAATTCTCAATGATCTAATGCAGTCCTAATGCAATGCTATGCAGTTTGTAATGCAAGAATCAGGCAATTCGTAATGCACCAATCAGGCAGTCCGTAATGCGAAAATAATGCAATTCAGTAATGCCACAATCAGGCAGTTCGTAATGCAAAAAATAAGACACTCCGTTATGCAACAATCAGGCAGTTCGTAATGCAAAATTAGGGCACTTCGTAATGCAACAATCAGGCAGTTCATAATGCACAAATAAGATACTTCAGCACCGTTCACGGTGCTCTGGACGGTCTCTATGCCACTCTTACTGACTCGCGGACAGCTACTGCCAAAATATGCCCCCAACACTGTTCTAATGGAAAACAAAGTGCAGCTCCACACTCCGGCCCCGGTACTGCCACTCCTCGGCAAGTACGGGCTGCGATACGGACTTGAGCGGAGGCTCGTGCTGCAAAGATGGGAAAGGTCGAGAGCGTTTCTCTCCGAGCCCGCACCCCGCCCCAGGCGGCGACACACGCACGCTCGCTGAGCGTTACCTGGGGGGTGCGATCTCACTCTCCTCTCCTCGCGATTTGGGCCTCCGGTGCGACTTCATTGATCTTCGGGCAGTGGAACTCGGGCCCCCCCCGACGGGGATGGTTCGAGTTCCCTCCTTGGCAAAGGCAGGCTCGGGCTGGCGGCACAGCTCCTCTGGTGACGCTGGTCCGGGCCGATGGCAATGACGATCGCAGCAGCTCTGGTCACGCTGCTCGATCGAAGCAGAGATGAAGACTGCTCCGGGACACACAGTCACGGGGCAATTCCTCACGAAGGTCTCAGGCTGCAACAGGGCACATGCACACAGCGTCGCTGAGACTCACTTGAACTCCGGGTGCACACGATCACAAGGCAATCCTCACGAAGGTCTCAGGCTGCACGAAGCACACGCGCACCGCGTCGCTGAGACTCACTTGAGCTCCGGGTGCACACGATAACAAGACAATCCTCACAAAGGTCTCAGGCTGCACGAAGCACACTCAGACAGCATCGCTGAGACTCACTTGGATTCCGGGTGCCCATGATCACAGGGCAGTTCTTATGCAGGTCTCAGGCTGCACAAAGCACACGCACACAGCGTCGCTGAGACCCACCCAGAAACTTTTATGTTCCTGAGTTTCCACAACAGGGAGCCAGCTCTCCTTGGGCCCTTGGGGACAAGTTACTTCAGGACACAGCACACAGCAAAGTCCTCAGCGTCGCTGAGACCAACCTGGAAACTTTTATATTCCTGAGTTTCCACAACAGGGAGCCAGCTCTCCTCGGGCCCTTGGGGACAAGTTACTTCAGGACACAGCACACAGCAAAGTCCTCTCAAGCAGGGGGACACAGCACACAGCAAAGTCCCTTAGCCTCTCCTTGGTTAAATCAGCAAACTGCAGGCCAGCCCCAGAACACACAGAAAGGGTCAGTCCTTTCCTTCAGTCTCTTCAGCTGTTTCTTCCTGGGCAGAGGTTCCTCTTGACCACGAAGTAGTTTCAATCCTTTTCAGTCTTGATCAGTCCAACGTTCAGGGGTTTCAGTTCTCATAGTTATACCCCTAAATGTCTTTGAAGTCTTTGTGTTCAGGGGGCACTGACCCCTGTCTGAACCAGTTCTGCGTGTCTCCCTGCCAGTGACACCTTTTTCCTTTGATAGTGGGGGTCTGGATCTTCAATCACTCAGCAGGAGATGGAGCCATTGTTTTATGGCAGCAGCCCAGGCCTCTTCACTTCCAGGGGCTACTCCTCCCCCTACACTCCAGATGCAGGTCAGCCTGTTGCTGTCTCACCTCCTCCCCTGGGTCAGGACATTTCCCAGATCCTATCACATTCAAATCCAGACAGTCAATCCACAACCAGGCAGAGACACACAGAATTGTTAGAACAAAAAACCCAGCCACTTCTAAAAGTGTGGTTTCTAAACACACAATGCAAAAACCACCTTCAGAAAAAGATGTGTTATTAAATTTTGACTTCAGGCACACTAAACTTCACCTCTCCATCTTAAGCCTATGGGAAGATAGGCTGGAAACATATTACACAGCCTCCCCATTCTGTCCTATGGGCAAGATGGCCTTGCAACAGTGAAAAACGAAATGGAGAGTATTTTACTGTCAGGACATGTTACACACCTTAGTACATGTCCTACCTTTCACATACACTGCACCCTGCCTAGGGGTACCTTGGGCCTACCATAGGGGTGTCTGATGTGCATTAAAAGGGAAGGGTAAGGCCTTGCAAGTGGGTGCACTTGTCATGACAACATGGCAGTTTAACAAACTGCGCGCAGGCACTGCAGTGGCAGGCCTGAGATCCCTCTTTAAGGCTACTGGTGTGGGTGGCACAATTAGTGCTGCATGCCCACTAGTAGCATTTGTATTACTAGCCCTGGCACACATAGTGCACTTTACTAGGGACTTTATAGTAAGACAAATATACCAATTATGGACAACCAATTACCATTACACTTTATACAGGGAGCACTTGCACTTTGACACTGATCAGCAGTGGCAAAGTGCCCAAAGCATCTAAGTTGGCAACACCATGTCAGAAAAAAGGTCTAGGGGAAGGCAAAAAGTTTAGGGAACTTTAGCCAAAAAAGGGCCAAGTCCAACACAACCCCTCCCAGCGTAAAGCCAGGGTAGACCAATCAACTACCTTGATGGACTTCCTGCTTGGGGCGATACCACGGACGCAGGCCCGCTACCGCAGGGACACCCTCCTGTTCTATGCCTTCCTGACCCCAGGGTGTTCTGTTGGTCACTACTCCCCGGGCCAACTATGCTGCTCCACGGGTCCTTCCTGGCAGTCGGGGGCCCTCTAGGGGTGCTGGTCCCTTGCCAACTCCCACCTAGAGTGGTACCCCTGGAAGACCCATCGGCCAGGATGCTGTCTCCAGTTATCCGGCCCTCCAGGTTAGAGGTGGGGTTACCCCAGTCACTTTTAGGGGACCTAGCCCTACTGGCTGGGCACTGTCCCACGGGTTTTCCCACGGGATAACACCTTCCCCTCTTAACCTTCCATTTAGGTTTTTGTGCCTGCCATTTAGGAATGGCACCCACAAACTTCAGGTCCACGGGAGCTCTGGTTACAGACGCCCCACGACCTCCTGACGCTAGGTGTTCTTCCTCATACTGCTGGCAGGTAGGCGCTAGGCCTCCAACCGGGTGCTCCTCTAAGGAACCCTCCAGTCTCTGAGGTGGGGTTGTGGACCCCCGGGGACCCTGCTCAGACTCCCTCCCTCTCCTTTGAGACAGGGTGCTAGCCCGCATGCCCCCCCCACTACTCTGGGACCAAACTGCTCTACTTTGCTTCTCTTCCCTCCCTAATGCCTCCTCAGACCCTTGGACCCATGACCAGGGGTCGGGCTCTTGTGCAAGCTCCCGGGAATCAAAGAGCTCGCAGTCTAACAGGTGTTGGCGCAACTTTGAAAAATAATTACTGAGCCCAAATTGAGCAATCCTTTGTAATCATTCGCCATGCTAACCATCACCCAATCATCCAGTGCACGCGTGTACTCCTCCAGATCCTCCACCCGAGTACTGGATTTCAGTCTCTGGAAATCCCTGAATTTCTGCAGGTACTGTTCACGAGTGAGCCCATACCTGAGGCATAAAGCCTCCTTCATATTGGCGTAGGTCAGGGTTCCCGCCCTCTCTAGAGGTGGTAAAACTCCCTCCCAGAAGCCTCAAAGTGTTTCCATAGGCCCGCCCCCCCAATGCTTCTCAGGTACCTCATTCATCCTTAGTGCGCTCTCATATGCCGTGAACCACGCATAAATATCATCACCCCTTTGGTAATCTCGCACAAAGTCTTTGGGAATGTACACCTTACCCGCTGGCGCTGGTTGTGTGCTGCCACCATTCGAACTGGACTCCACCTGTTTAGTCTTAATGTCCAGTTCCCTCATTTTTTTTTTTTTAAATATCTTTATTGCATTTTTTGAAGTTTTTCTTTTAATATTCTGAGGTCGTTCAAAACAGTATATATACATACACAGGCAAACATCGTGAAAGAGTACATGTAGCTGGGGTCATAGCATAGGTACATTTACAGAACATGTATGTATACGCCTCTACATTCGTAATATTAAAGTGAACATTTGTACACTACCTCTTTCTTGTTCTGTGTCACTTCTTTCCTTTGTTTACAAATGATAGCGTCTGTGAGATATACAATCGCATCGAACATGGTTGCGTTCAATTGTCACGTAGAATGTACAGTAGTTTATCACATGGGGCTAAGCATATATGATCACCTCCGTATAAAACTAATAAATCTACGAGATATGCTAATAAGATATATATATTTTAATCCTCTAAACTAGGAACTTGCTAAACAAACTGCCATCAAAAACGTATCGTAGCTGGGCCTGGATCTGTACATCTTGTACATGAATGTTATATTAGCTCGCCAGGGTGGCGTTTTTGCTCATGCATACAGTTAAGAACCGGGCGCACCAGGTGATCGGTTGGGGACCTGGGTAAGTTCACGGCAGTGGGTTCAGGCCATAAGCGTATTCCGTTATAGGTCACAGCTTAGATATCAGATGACGTGCACCCATTGACTTGGGGCTTTGGTGTTTGTGTTAACTGCCTTGGGGGGGCGCTGCCGTCGTCAGTATTGGTCCTGTGTGTGAATGCCGTATCGGGTACTTGCGGAGTCCTGCAGTTTCCTCCCTGTGTAGTGTTGTACTTTCTGCCTGTGCCCATATCGTAAGTGATTTTTCCCAGCTGACTATTTCCGGGGGGGGCCTTGTGTTTCCACCTCTTTGTGATTAGTCGCTTTGCCACTATCAGTCCCAGGTCTCTAAACCGGCAGGTGACTTTATTCTTTTTAGACCTGGCATATAGACCCAGTATACAGACCTCCCACGTGTGCGGTAGGGGCACGTCGGTGCAATTTGCGAGTGCTGCCGTTACTGCGTGTCAGTAGATTGGAAGGGAGGTGCAGGACCAGAGCATGTGTAAAATGTTTGCGTTTATCTGCTGACATCGCGGGCACGCGGAAGTGGCAATGTTGAAATACTTATTTATGTTATCGGGCAAGAGGTATGCTCTTTGTATTATGTATGTTTGTATGAGTTTAAATTTTGAGCTTCTCGGTATGGAGGAGGAGCTAGCAAGGACAGCGCCCCATTCCTTCTCTGTCCACAGTTGCCCTCTATCCGTTTCCCATCGTGTACGAAGACTCAGCATGGGCTTCAACGTATGTGTAAGTAGAGCTTCCACCAACCAATGTACTATGTGTGAACCCGCACCCATTACGTGTAAGTACTGCAGCAGCAGGTGTGTTGTCGGTTCGGTCGTTATGTCCCCCCATGCTGCCGATAGAGATCTTGTAATAGAAGTGTGCAGAAGAAATTGTCCTGCCGGTAAGTCATGGTCTTCTGCTAGTGCCTCAAAAGAGAGCAGGGAGCCGTCCGCATAAAGGTCGCCCAGAGTGTCCACGCCTGCTGTGTGCCAGTGTGTAAGAATCCCTTCGGAGGTGCCCGCCCTCCCTCTGGGTGTCCCCTTGAGAGGCAGTATCGGGGTGTAGGGGGTTACTGCACGGGTGAGGTGTAAGCTCCTCTTGTAGCATTTATGCACCAGTTCCAGATGTATCTGGGATGGGCGTAGAAGTTTAGCGATGGGGTGGAACAGATGGTAAATCTGAGAGTGTGTCCATGGCTGTTGCAGGGTTGCCATATCTTCTAGTCCCCTGCCGCATAACCACCTCGTCACCCATTGTAACTGGGTTGCTAAATAGTATAACTCCATGTTTGGGACTGCCAGTCCTCCTTGGCTGGTGGGGGCGTAAAGTTTCCACAATGCAACCCAGGGTCTGCCTTTGTTCCAGATTAAGTCACGGAACATACGTTCCAGCTCACGGAAGATTTTGGTCGGGAAATAGATTGGGAGGTTCAAAAAATAGTATATTAATTTTGGTAGGATTATCATCTTTATCAAAGTGATGCGGCTCATGACATTCAGTGGGAGTGACTTCCAAAATTACACTTGGACCCTAACAGCTGAGATAGCTCTGGTTAGGTTTCCTTCCAGTATATCGGTGGGCGATCGATATATGAAGGCGCCAAGATAACGGAACGTAGTGGAGTACCACGTGAGAGTGGAGCCATTTATAAGAACATCCGTCTCCACCGTATTTTCGCTAAAGGGGTAGGTCCCGATTTTGCCCAGTTCACCCGAAGTCCAGACACTTTCTCAAAGTCCCTGAGCGTGTCCGCTATGGTCGTGGGAATATCATGTAGATCACGCACATACAGTAGCAGATCGTCTGCATATAAAGAAACGGCATGCATCCCATCACCTAATTGTATGCCCCATGTGTCTCCATCTCTGCAAAGTAGCATCGCTAGTGGTTCCATAGCTAGGGAGAAGAGTAACGGGGACAGGGGGCATCCCTGACGCGTGCCTCTTCTCACCTGGATAGGGTCCGAAATGAGCCGACCAGTCCTAACTCGAACAATAGGTCATTGGTAAAGCAGTTGGACCATGCTCATGTAATGGTCCCCTAGCTCGTATTTGTGTAATACTGCCGCCAAATAGGGCCATTCCAGAGTGTCGAAGGCCTTCTCCAGATCCAGCACTAGGCAGCCAGAGCGTGGCCATCTGTGCAATGCATATTTCTGTACCTTGAAGAACCTACGTATGTTAAGTGAGGTGCTTCTGGCGGGGACGAAACCATTCTGGTCAGGGTGCACCAGTGTTTTAACCAATGGTGCTAAGCGCTTAGCCAGGGTCGATGCGAAGATCTTGTAGTCAGTGTTTAGGAGGGCTAGTGGACGATAAGAACCTAAGGCTTCGGGGTTTCTGCCGGGTTTAAGGAGAGAGAACAGTAGCGCTTCGTTTTGTGTGTCAGTGAGTGTGGAGTCGTCTACAGCAGTCTCATACACTTTTAACTAGGCCTGGGCGGTAAATTCCGTTCCGCTCGCGGAATTTGGGTAATTTCGCGTTCCGCGGAGAACGCGGAATTGCCAAAATTTCCGCGATCCGCGGCTTTGCGGAATTTTTTGCTTGTTCGCGCTTTCAAAGTGCGTGTTTGCGAGATATTTCCCCCCGAGCACGCAAACAGCGTTCGCGAACAGGAAAAGAGCATCGCGAACGGGCAGAACAAGCAATTCCGCGTGTTCGCAGAACTTTTGCGTGCATGCGGAGATTTTTTACCGTTTCGCAGAGCTTTGCGTAGCGCGACTACGCAAATTCCACCCACCCCTACTTTTAACAGCTGTGGCGCTAGTATATGTGCGTAGGCCTTGTAAAATTCTGTCAGCAGACCATCAGGTCCCGGGGTCTTACCGTTAGACAACGAGAATATGCTGTCCCAGACCTCCTCTAGAAGGATAGGGTCATTCAATTCTGCTCTCTGATCACGCGTGGGATGTGGCAGGGTGATCCCCTCAAGATAGAGCTGTAGCTCCATTGGGGTAGCTTGCGCGTGGGATTTGTATAATTCCCGATAATGCGCCACAAACTCACAATGTATGTCTTGCTGTGTGTATACTGTAACCCCTCGTGCCGTACGTCCAGATGCCACAGGGGTCATCGTCTCGTCTTGGCGGATCAACCATGTTAGCAGTTTTCCTGCTTTGTCCCCCATATGATGTGTTCGTGCCGAATGCGCTGCATAATTAAGGCATCGGAGCGTTTCTAGTAACCGAGCGTGCTCCTCCCTGTGGCGTGTAAGGTGTCTGGGGGATCCCTCAGCTGCCTCTTGCTCACTGGGTGCCAGCTTTCTCTCTATAGTAGTGAGATCTTTCTCTAGCTGTACTCGTATGCCTGCTTGTGCTCCTAGACAGTGCCCCCTCACGACCACCTGGAGGGCGTCCCACTCCATCAGCGGTGATGAGGCTGTGCCTGCATTTTCGTCAAAGTATTGTGCTACGGTAGTGGCTAACAAGTCACGAAATGGCGCGTCAAGTAAATTGTCTGGTTGGAGGCGCCAGACAGGGATCGGCGGCATATCACTTTCCCACTCTAGCTCCAGCACATGCGGGTTGTGGTCTGAGTGTGTCCGCCCCATGTAGTGCGACCCAGAAACACATGGCAAGAGATCACCAGATACCATGAATCAGTCTAAGCGTACATGGAGACCATGTGCACCCGAATAATAGGAATACATTCTGTCTTGCGGGTTTCTATGTCTCCAGGCGTCTGTTAGGTGCCACTGTGTCGCCCAGTTATTTAACGCTTTCATTGCAGTATGTGTGGCTGTGCCAGGCAGGGGGGGAAAGGAGCGGTCTAACGAAATGTCTAAAACGCTGTTGTAGTCACCTCTTAACACCATGGGGGTATCATGCCATGTGGCCAATTTGTGAAATAGCATTTCAAGAAAGGCGGCCTGATCGGAATTAGGCGCATACAATGACGCAATAACTACCGGTCTTCCGTCCAGGGCGCCCTTTACTATTACGTATCTGCCTTCCGCATCTATCAAAGAGTCTACCACCCGAAAGGGAGTCCCGGCCTCACCCATATCAAAACTCCCTTGCGTATGCTGAATAGCCTGTGGCGTATAATTGCCCCCTCCACCTCCTGTGTAGTTGTGTCACCTCTGGTTTGGGCAAGTGGGTCTCTTGGAGGAGAGCTCTTTGTATGTGATGTTGTTTTAGATATGAATAAATGAGGTACCTGCGTGATGGGCTGTGTATACCTCTCACATTCCAGGTGCCTATCTAATGGGTGCCATGGTGTGTGAGTATCGTTATCGCGCAAGGCCTTGCCAGGCCGATGATCGTGTAGAATTGAAGCATTGTATATGAAAACGGTTGCAGATTCTGTGCCCCCATTGAGCCGATACCCTAACTACCATACCTCAGTGCGTACATGATGGCATAATAAACACATAAACTGTATTCAAAGAAAAATACCAAAAGGGCGAGTGTGCAACAGGCAACCGTCCAAACAAGAAGCAGAAGCAACATTTAACTAATGTCTAGGGGGACTACAGCACACAGCAATCTACGATGTGCCAAATAATGGGGGTCCATCTCCGGCAGCTCCCCAACCTCTGGCCAGGCTCGCGCGGGTCAGGGCCGCAGCTCAAATGTTAAACATGATGTTCCTGTTAGGGGAGGTGAAGGAGCCCCCACCTTTTAACACTGGGATCTGTCTTCAACCACAACTCCCGCCTCCCGCTTACAGCTAGAACCCTAGCACTAATACACATTGCTGACATTGAGAGCAAACAGATGTGTCATGCGATCTGAACTCAGAACTATGATACTTGCGTATAGGGTGTCATAGTCTTCTTTGTGTTTGGCAGGAGCTGTAAAAAGCAGGAGTCTAGACAATGTCGTTAGAGGTCTGTGGAGTGACCTGAGGTAGTACACATGAGTCTTGTGAAGCCATAAAACTGTCCGAGAGATCGTCGTCGCTTGCCGGACCTTGCTGGTCAGAAGTCGAGTGAGCCTCTTCATCCTGTGTCCCGCTGATGGCCGCAACCGCCTGGAGGGCCTGGAGCTGGCCGCTCAGTATCAGCTCCGGAACTGGTCCGAGGGCCCGAGAGGTCGAGGGCTGTGTTTTTTTCTTTACCCTATGACGAGGGCATGGGGAGACAGTGGGATTCAGCTCTCTCATTCCTGAGGTCTGGGCCCTGCCGCCCGTAGAGTCATAAGTGTCGAGCCAGTCCTCCGCCCCCTCTGAGGTATTAAAGAAGTGAGTCTTTCCGTTTGCGATCACCCTTAGCTTCGCCGGAAACAGCAAAGAGTACTTGAGATTGTTTTGCCGAAGCCGTCTTTTTACTGCCATGTATGAGTATCGTTGTTTCTGAACTTGCAGTGTGTAGTCCGGGAAAAACATGACTTTGTGATTGTCTACCTGTACATCTTGTAACTTCCTGGTTTCTTGGAGTACGGCATCTCTGTCTCTGTAGTTCAACAGGCGGATACAAAGCGGTCTTGGATTGGAGCCCGGGGGCGGTGGCCTAGCTGGCACTCTGTGTGCCCTTTCGACGACAAAATGAGGAGAGAGGGCTTCCCCAGGCAGCAGCGTGCGGAACCAATGTTCGGTGTAGGCCACCGGGTCTTTGCCCTCCGATCCCTCCGGCAGGCCCACCACGCGGATGTTGTTGCGCCGAGCCCGGCCTTCAGCATCTTCGGCCCTGTCTTCCAAGAACTCCACTCGATTGAGAAGGCCCTGGATGTGCTTCTCCGCGGTGGGCATTCGTGGGGAAACGTCAGCAATGGCATTTTCGGCAGTGGTAGTTCGGTCAGCGAGCTTTCGGTGGTCCACATGGAGCAAAGTGAGATCGACGGCCACCTTGTCTATTTTGCTTTCCAGGGAGGTGCAGATCTGGTTCATTGTTTCCCCTAGCTTCTCCACCGCTGCCAGTACTGCATCCAACTTGTGAGACATCGGATCAACTGTTCCCGCTTCTGCCATTCTGTCTGCCTGAGCTCGAGTTTGTGGGGGTAGGGCTGCTGTGCCCCCAACACCGGTCCGCGTGCGTCCTCCACGCAACATGGGCCACCGGGTGTCCACGCAAAGGGTCTGGCGGCAGGTAGGACACCACCGCTGTCCTTCACGCACGGTCAGTTATGCGAGTGGCAGCGCGGGTCAGGCAGGTGGAATGCGTGAGCGAAAGTTGCTGCCTTCAACACCGCCTGGTTTTCCACGGTCCCGCGACACACTCCCTGAAGGCAGGATTCCACAGGATGCGGGGCGGTGTATCAGAGGGGTCATCAGCGCCAGGCCGGGCCCACCCCGTGGCACTGTGTTGCCCGCCCTCACCGCCAGTGCCATCGGAGTTCGCTGCCACTGGGCATCCCATTCACTCTATCCCTGGCGCTTCCACGCTGCGCGGTCATATGCACTCACCGCCGTCTCCCGCGCCTCCTTCAGCGGCCGTGCAGGATGGGTCACAGTTGGGGTGAGGTGGTGCGAGTCACCACTACAGCGCGGTCCGGGGCTGTTGGCAGCAGGGACACTGGGCCAGGATTCAATGGCCCGTGCAAGCTCGCGATGGCGCCTCTATGTTGCGGAGGGGTAGGAAAGATCGCGCCATAGCAGCGCCACTTTGCTGGTGGTCCTCGTGGCCGGATGGCGCCCCAGGCACTGTCTGGGCCTCCCGGACCTGCAGCTCACCCCCTGCGGGTGAGATCCCACAGGGTGCGAGGCGGTGTGTGAGAGGGGTCATCAGCACCGGGTTGGGTCCGTCATTATGGCACTGTGCTGTTCTTCCCCGCTACTAGGGCTGCCGGAGGTAACTGTCACTGGGTGCCCCATTCACTGTGCCCCCGTCGTCTCCATGCTGCGCAGCCGAATCCACTCACCGCCTTTTCCCGCGTCTCCTCCAGCGGTCATACGGGGTGGGTTACAGCGGGAGGGGAAGGGGTGCAGTCCATCAGTACAGCGCGGCCTCGAGGCTGTTGGCAGCAGGGGCACTGGGCCGAGATCTGGCAGCCTGAGCGAGCCCGCGAGGACGCCTCTGCATTGCGGGGGGGAGGAGAACTCGCACCGGAACAGCACCTCTTCTTCGCCAGTCCCCACGGCCAGCGGCAGTTTGGTGTCAGCCAGTCCCAGCCGTAACAGGAGCATACAGCATTCCCGTTATGAACTGCGCCATGATTCGGGGCCTGGTGGGTGGAGTCAATCCCCGGCTCAGCGTAGACGTCGTTCCCCGGGGTGATGGTGACTTGCCGGGAGGCTTCAGAGTCGGACCAGCTCGCCGCAGACTCTCCCGTCCGCTACAGCCGCTCACCTCACCGGAGCACTAGGCCAGCTCCCGGCGCGTTCATGGGAGGTGGCAGCCCTGGCGGATGTCTGTTTATGGAGATATGTGGTCAGAGAGGGGAGCTTGCGACGGAGCTCTACTTGAGCACGTCCGACTCCATTGCTGGCGTAGCCACGCTCCCATGTCCAGTTCCCTCATGCTTAACTGATGAGCTAAGAGAATATTCTTCTCTTCCAAGGCGAGAGCGTTCCTGCTCTCCTCTGCTCGCTTTTCACTTTCAATGAGCAGCTTTTTCTCTTCTGCTTGAGCCTTAAGTTTTAAAACCTCCAACTCATGGTCTCTGACCCTTTGGTTTTCCTCCAGCTCCTCTGGGGAAAAACTCCTCCCTGAATGGTTACTACCAGCCCCTGAGGCTGGTCCTTCCACCGGCAAATCCTGTGGACCAAACCCATTCCCTGGGTCATCCTCATCCACCTCAACATCACCTGTCTCCTGAGCCTCTTTGGCTTCCCACCAGGCCCTCAAGACTGTTTGCAGCTCCTCCTTCTTGGCACTACTTTTCATGGGACATCCCAAAGCTCTGCAGAATTGCCTCAATTGATCAACTTTATAGGTAAGCAAGGCCTCAATGTCGAACTCTAATTCTGCAACCTCACTGGCTACTTGACTCCTCTGAGACATGATGTGTGGCTTAAAGGTCGCTCATAAATAGAACCAAAAATAAAAACACAATATGGGGTTGCGTCGTGGTCTGTGCTAAACTAGTGATGTACACCAATCACTGTGAGTGAATTTGCAAATACATGTTCAAATCCCCAACCGCTGACCACCAATGTTAGAACCGGGTGTTGGCTGAGGTAGGTACCTTAGGCCAAATAGGGACCTTTCTTTCTAAGTCAGGGAAAGGAAGGACACCTTCTTAGATAGCCCCTGCTCACCCCCTCGGTAGCTTGGTACGAGCAGCCAGGCTTATCTCCAAGGCAAATGTGTAAAGTATTTGCAACCACGCTCTCAGTGACACAATAATAACACCACAAATGGACTCCACACGAGTTTCATAAAAAAACAATTATATGTTTATATAAAAAGATATACGATGAGACCACATGATAAAAATCCAACATATGCGTATTTGTAATATTTCACCTTGCTGGTTATTAGGCCAGCAAGCACTGGTAGGTTCTTGCAGTATTAATGAGCAATTCTCAATGATCTAATGCAGTCCTAATGCAATGCTATGCAGTTTGTAATGCAAGAATCAGGCAATTCGTAATGCACCAATCAGGCAGTCCGTAATGCGAAAATAATGCAATTCGTAATGCCACAATCAGGCAGTTCGTAATGCAAAAAATAAGACACTCCGTTATGCAACAATCAGGCAGTTCGTAATGCAAAATTAGGGCACTTCGTAATGCAACAATCAGGCAGTTCATAATGCACAAATAAGATACTTCAGCACCGTTCACGGTGCTCTGGACGGTCTCTATGCCACTCTTACTGACTCGCGGACAGCTACTGCCAAAATATGCCCCCAACACTGTTCTAATGGAAAACAAAGTGCAGCTCCACACTCCGGCCCCGGTACTGCCACTCCTCGGCAAGTACGCGCCGCGATACGGACTTGAGCGGAGGCTCGTGCTGCAAAGATGGGAAAGGTCGAGAGCGTTTCTCTCCGAGCCCGCACCCCACCCCAGGCGGCGACACACACGCACGCTCGCTGAGCGTTACCTGGGGGGTGCGATCTCACTCTCCTCTCCTCGCGATTTGGGCCTCCGGTGCGACTTCGTTGATCTTCGGGCAGTAGAACTCGGGCCCCCCCCGATGGGGATAGTTCGAGGTCCCTCCTTGGCAAAGGCAGGCTCGGGCCGGCGGCACAGCTCCTCTGGTGACGCTGGTCCGGGCCGATGGCAATGACGATCGCAGCAGCTCTGGTCACGCTGCTCGATCGAAGCAGAGATGAAGACTGCTCCGGACACACAGTCACGGGGCAATTCCTCACGATGGTCTCAGGCTGCAACAGGGCACATGCACACAGCGTCGCTGAGACTCACTTGAACACCGGGTGCACACGATCACAAGGCAATCCTCACGAAGGTCTCAGGCTGCACGAAGCACACGCGCATAGCGTCGCTGAGACTCACTTGAGCTCCGGGTGCACACGATCACAAGACAATCCTCACAAAGGTCTCAGGCTGCACGAAGCACACTCACACAGCATCGCTGAGACTCACTTGGATTCCGGGTGCCCATGATCACAGGACAGTTCTTACGCAGGTCTCAGGCTGCACAAAGCACACGCACACAGCGTTGCTGAGACCCACCCGGAAACTTTTATGTTCCTGAGTTTCCACAACAGGGAGCCAGCTCTCCTTGGGCCCTTGGGGACAAGTTACTTCAGGACACAGCACACAGCAAAGTCCTCAGCGTCGCTGAGACCAACCTGGAAACTTTTATGTTCCTGAGTTTCCACAACAGGGAGCCAGCTCTCCTCGGGCCCTTGGGGACAAGTTACTTCAGGACACAGCAAAGTCCTCTCAAGCAGGGGGACACAGCACACAGCAAAGTCCCTTAGCCTCTCCTTGGTTAAATCAGCAAACTGAAGGCCAGCCCCCGAACACACAGCAAGGGTCAGTCCTTTCCTTCAGTCTCTTCAGCTGTTTCTTCCTTGGCAGAGGTTCCTCTTGACCACGAAGTAGTTTCAATCCTTTTCAGTCTTGATCAGTCCAACGTTCAGGGGTTTCAGTTCTCATAGTTATACCCCTAAATGTCTTTGAAGTCTTTGTGTTCAGGGGGGCACTGACCCCTGTCTGAACCAGTTCTGCGTGTCTCCCTGCCAGTGACACCTTTTTCCTTTGATAGTGGGGGTCTGGATCTTCAATTACTCAGCAGGAGATGGAGCCATTGTTTTATGGCGGCAGCCCAGTCCTCTTCACCTCCAGGGGATACTCCTCCCCCCTACACTCCAGATGCAGGTCAGCCTGTTGCTGTCTCACCTCCTCCCCTGGGTCAGGACATTTCCCAGATCCTATCACATTCAAATCCAGACAGTCAATCCACAACCAGGCAGAGACACACAGAATTGTTAGAACAAAAAACCCAGCCACTTCTAAAAGTGTGGTTTCTAAACACACAATGCAAAAACCACCTTCAAAAAAGATGTGTTATTAAATTGTGAATTCAGGCACACTAAACTTCACCTCTCCATCTTAAGCCTATGGGAAGATAGGCTGGAAACATGTTACACAGCCTCCGACATTCTGTCCTATGGGCAAGATGGCCTTGCAACAGTGAAAAACGAAATGGAGAGTATTTCACTGTGAGGACATGGTACACACCTTAGTACATGTCCTACCTTTCACATACACTGCACCCTGCCCAGGGGGTACCATGGGCCTACCATAGGGATGTCTGATGTGCATCAAAAGGGAAGGGTAAGGCCTGGCAAGTGGGTGCATTTGTCAGGACAACATGGCAGTTTAACAAACTGCACGCAGGCACTGCAGTGGCAGGTCTGAGATCCCTCTTTAAGGCTACTGGTGTGGGTGGCACAATTAGTGCTGCAGGCCCACTAGTAGCATTTGTATTACCAGCCCTGGCACACATAGTGCACTTTACTAGGGACTTTACTAGTAAGACAAATATACCAATTATGGACAACCAATTACCATTACACTTTATACAGGGAGCACTTGCACTTTGACACTGATCAGCAGTGGCAAAGTGCCCAAAGCATCTAAGTTGGCAACACCATGTCAGAAAAAAGGTCTAGGGGAAGGCAAAAAGTTTAGGGAACTTTAGCCAAAAAAGGGCCAAGTCCAACACAAGGTCTAGCACGAGAGTTACAATGTCAGGATACTGATGCATGCATATGTGCTTTAATTGAAAGGATTACTCCTTAGGTGTCATTACAGTGATTTCTTTAATAAAACTTGGGATGTGGGACTTTGAGCTAACATAAAAGTATTCCGCGATTGGAAATGGAAAATGAGTATATCTATTATTTTTTTCAGATTGGCCCCTGAGGAAGGGACACTCACGTCCCGAAATGCATTGGGCATCATCTTAAATGTTTAAGATAAACTATTGTCAATGGATTATCAAAATGTTACTATATTTTGAGAAAATTATGATGTGATGTAACAGGATCAAGTTATAATTTGGCATGATTTGTAATATATGAAACATTACTACATGCATACAAACGTTTTATCTTATGCAAAGAAATTGTTTATTGGAATAAATTGTGAAACTTGCCAGAGTGTTGTAAACATTGAATTTTTTTTACAGTGAACAGTGCGCAGCGCACCCAGTCAGTGTACTTGTCTTAACGTATTACTTACTAAAAGAGGCATTTCTAAAACTATTAAATCCAACTTTACCAGTAAAGAGGATTTATTATTACAGTTCCAAAAATTTAAAACATGATGCAGCTACTCTTTTCTAATCGGGAATTACAGCTAAAAGTGCATTAAGGAATTCCCAAGACTAACATATGAGAGGAGTAGGCCTCACAATAGGGAAAAACAAATGTGGGTGGTTGTCACTACCAGGACATGCAAACCTTTACAGAACATGTCCTACTGTTTACTTACATAGCACCCTGTCTTATTGGCTACCTTAGGGGTGACCTATGTGTAATAAAAGGGGAGTTTAAGGTCTGGCAAGTTGTTTTAACTGCCAAGTCGAAGTGGCAGTAAACTGCACACACAGGTCCTGCAATGGCAGTACTGAAACAGGTGTGAAAAGCTATTTGTGTGGGTGACACAATCAGTGCTCTAGGCCCACTAGTAGCATTTAGGTTACAGGCTCTGAGTATATGGTATACCAGTTTACAAGGGACTTACAACTAAACTAAATATGTCAACTGTGTATTCACCAATGTTACTATGTTCAGGGGAGAAGCACATGCACTGTAGCACTGGTTAGCAGTGCTGAAGTGCTTAGAGTCCTATGGCCAACAAAAAGAAACAGCAAAAAGAGGAGGTAAGAAGATAAAATGTTTGGGGGAAGACCACCATAAGAATGATAGGTCTAACAGACTGCTACTCTGTTGCCCTACTACCCTGCTGCTTGAGTGAAGGACTGGACGTGCATCTTGAACCCAGGACCATCAGTGTGATTCGAAGGGCCAGTTGGTTGGTCTCCTGCTCAAAAGCCTCAGGGACAGAACACACTCCAACCACCTTGAACCCAGCACCTAGAGTCAGTCTGCTGTGAGTCTTCTCTCCAAAGTGGTGCCACCCCCGTCTTGGACCCTTGGAAGTGTACCTGAAGGTGCTCTGCCACCCCAGCTGTGGTCCTGTGGGCAGAACTGACACAGCGCAATGAATCTCCTCCCATTTCTTCTTTGGAACCACAGCTGCAAGATTCATTCCCAATGCAGGACTTTACATCGCAGCCTGCAGTCTCCTCAGAACCGCCACTGAGCGATGCATCCTTGACACAGGCCTTTGCACTATAAACCCCTCATCGACTGCATCCACGGCGATGATGCAGGACTCTGCATGTCACCCCGCAGCTTCTTCGGAACAGCCGGCACGAAGCATCTTCAATTCAAGACTTTGCATCAAAAGCCCCTTGTTAACACCATCCTCGATGACGATGCTGGACCTTGCAACGAAGCCTCACAGCTCCTTGTAGCCGCTGCTGCACGAGGCATCCATGACGCGGGATCTTGCAATGCTCTGCAATAAGGATTTAAGGTACTCTTGTTTAGCGGGCCTAACTTGGTACCTGCATCTGGCCCATGCTCCTTCATGGTCAGCCTGAACACCAGTGCGACCAGATAACCACAGTTGACGCGTTGTGCTTCTAGGCATTATTTTGACTTAAATCTTAAAAATTGCAAAGCTCCGAATCTACTGATTGGATTTTTGTCGTTTTGGTGCCAAATAATTGATTACATTTTACACTATTTTTCTAAATTGGGGTGAGATTTTTCTTGTGTTGTGTTTTCACTTCATTACTGTTTGAATTGCTGCATAAATACTTTAGACATTGCCTCTAAGTTAAGCCTGACTGCGTTGCGCCAAGCTACCAGGGGATTGAGCACAGGTTTTTGGGGTTTGCTTGTGTCTCACCCTGATGGAGATTGTGGCTGCTTTTCATTTTCAGCTTTCTGTATTGGCTCTTTCCTTTTTATGATTACCCGCTACTCATACTTTTCTGGAGACATTGCGGTCAGATCTTTTTTCCAAAATCTCCCAAAAGCTATAATTTATGTTGTTTTTTTACCTATCCATTTGAAGGATAATTACCCAAACCTTAATTTATCAAAGTTCTTGTTCCATTTGCACGTCCATTGCATTTATAATTCCAGTTTTGTTACAGCTATTGCATTTTCCCTATTTCTCCTTGTTGGAAATGGGATTTCTGGTTGGCTAGGGCATGCGCCTAAGCCAGGCAGAAACCACCACTCTAGTCAGGGCAAGGGAGTTACACACCGAAGATAACCCCTGCTCACCCCCTTGGTAGCTTGGCAGAGCGGTCAGGCTTATCCCCGAGGCAATATGTAAAGCGTTTGCGCAACACACTCACGCAGCAGCGACACACTAGGCACACCAAAAGTAACTCCACACAAGCTTATATAAAAATATAGGCTTTGTATTACTCATAAAACACATTAGAACACACTCACATATATACACTGTGCCACCTGGCACTAGGTATTACTTTACAGGGGATTATATACATTACAGGGCCAATCGGGCCACTGTCATAAACAACATTAGAACACCCAAGTAGTAAAACAATCAGTAACTACTGGTAACCTTCCACCTAGCTAAGAGGCCTGCGGCATGACCATCATAGCATTACATAGAGTAGTCATAGTACACATCCCCTGAGAACCTAACGTAATTGCTCATAGGGTGCACACATTACCACCGCAGCCTAAACACATTATGCATAGGCATCATAGCATTGCCTAGCATATTATGCAAAAATATAATCAGCAGTAATGCAGTGCAATATCACAACCAACCACGCCCCTTTTAGGCATAATCATAATGCACAATATGCTACCAAAGATGCCTCCCACCATAAGAGAACATATGGATGCAACTTCCTGAGGTGCTGCAGATCAACCCACCTAATAACATCAGGGCATAACACATCATGCCTAGACCTTGCAGGAGGCATACATCACCACCCTCAGTGTCACTGTACCCAAGCGGGGGCCCCGTCCTGGGCTCACCCCGCAATGCCACCTTAGAGCAAAATTGCCCCTGATATCTAGGGAGCGCAGGAGACCAAAATCACCCCCCCCCTCTGTGTAAAAAAAAAACACATGTGGGAGACTTCTCCCGGTCCCGGGTGCCCATGGGGGAGGGAAGCCTACCCCTTGCTCCCCCCTCCTCAGCCCTGGCTCAGAATGGGTAACGCCCCTGCCCTCACGTTGACCAGAGCTCAGTACCGGCAAGCTCAGCCCCATTCACCATTCCTTGGGGGCTGAGCGGTTCTGCTCACAATGTTGGCCGTAACACACAGAAGCTGGGAGGATTCCTACCTCTCGTCGGCTCCGCTCTCAGAGGACTGCCTCTCCGTCGGCTCCTCGCGTGAGAAAGGTGGGGAATTTGCAAAAGAGAGCCCGCAGGACTCTGGTCCGTCCTCTGGCTCTTAGGGGAGCCTGCAAGGCTCCGTCTTCCTCTTGCCGCCGGTCTCGCCCACAACCATCACAGCAGCACGCAGGGGCTCTACTTGGGAACATGGGAGCCCCGCCCTTGACCAGGCACATACATTGCCTGACTGCCTGCTTCCTGATGCTGGCTTCCCCTGCCATGGCAATCACCAGAAAGGAGAGGGAGAGTGTTTCCTTCCTGCAGCTCTCCCCTCCTACTCCTCCTGGACCTTCTTTCCGCTGCCCAATGGGCTTCAGACAACCCGCTGGTCTCCCCCTTCTCTCATGGGAGCCCCGCCCACAGTCAGGCACCGACTTGCCTGACTTCTGGTGGCCTCTTCTCGGTGGTGCCTTGCAACAGCATGGCGGCTCATTCCCCGCTTTCTCCACAACGGAGGGAAGGAGCACTACACTTCCTGGAGAGCCCCCACCACGGGCTCTGGGGGTAAAACTGTGCAGCGCTCCAAGCCCAGGTCCAGGGCAAACAAGCCACACAGGAAGCGCCTTGCCTGTCTCCCGTCTGTAGACTGTCTCCCACCTGTCTCCCGCCTGTAGACAGGGAGCAGGCAGCGCTTACAGTTTCTCCCTCACAAAGAAAAGCGCTTCTCCTGCGCTGAGCCCCAGAGTCAAAAGGGGCAGAGCTGGGCACAGGAACAGCAGGCAGGCCAGCATGCAGGGACCCTAAGCAGAGGGGCAGTCCCTCCAGCCCCTCCACAGCAGGTAACAGCCTGGTCCCAGATGGTGGTCCCTCCTGGCAGTCTAGCAGCCTGCTGGCTACCAGCCCCAAGTAAACCCAACAGCACTTTACAAGGGGTCACAGCCCCAATATTTATATTGCACATGTCTTTTGTTCCCCCCCTGGCCCAGAGCTTTGCGCCTGGTCCAAACCAGTTCTGGGGGCACTCACACCTTTCTCTAAAGGTGCCCGACCACCTCCTTTGTAGGTGTAGGCTCTGGCCCCAGACACACCACAGGGGGCGGAGCCAGCATTGTGGAAGGCAGGCACAGTCCCATTCAGTCCCAGGTGCTACTCCTCCCACCACTCCAAATGCAGTGGGCCTATTCAGCCTAGCGCTAACTCATCCAGCCCCTCTGGAGCCACTGCACCTCCCCAGCCCCTGTCACTCCAGAGCCAGACATGCAATACACAACAGGCAGGCACAAAGACACATAGTACACAGAAATGCCCACTTCTAAAAGTGGCATTTCTAAAATAGTGATAATAAATCTGCGAACACCATTACGCAGCATTTATTACCACTATTCCAAACATACCAAACTTGACCACTCTACTCCTCTCAGGTCAGGAATTACCACTGAAGCACATATCAGGGAATCCCCAATGCATTCCTATGAGAGGGCAGCCTCACAGTAGTGAGAAACCAAAATAGCTGTTTGTCACTACCAGGACATGCCACACAGTTAAGGCATATGTCCTACCTTTTACCTACATAGCACCCTGCCCATAGGGCTAGCTAGGGCCTTCCTTAGGGGTGACTGATATGTAGTAAAAGGGGAGTCACAGACGTGGCAACCACTTTATGTGCCATGTCACAGCGGCAGTAAACTGCGCGCGCAGGTCCTGCAATGGCAGAGGCCTGAGACAGGTTTGAAAGGCTACTTTGGTGGGTGGCGCAAGCAGCACTGCAAGCCCACCAGAAGCATTTAATGTACTGGCCCTGGGTATATGAGATACCACTTTACAAGGGGCTGATAGGTAAATTTAATACGCCAAACAGGTGTAGACCAATCTTACCATGTTTACCATAGAGAGCACATGCACTTTACACTGGACAGCAGTGATAAAGTGCCCAGAGTCCTAAAACCACCAACACCAGGTCAGAAAAAATACTAGGAGGAAGGCAAAAAGTTCAGGGATGACCCTGCAAAAAGGGCCAAATCTAACAGTCCTAATGTGCATAAAATGCAAAAAAAAGTGAAACTTGAGTACAAGGCCTGGACTGTGTATATCAGCGCTCGCGAAGAAATATTGCCAGTCTTACTAACAATGCTAGTGATATGCATTGCTTTATTTCTCTTGTGAATTCATGATGTCAGACTCACATGATTAGCAATATCAAACTTAAAACATATTATATCAGTACTGACACAATCAGCAGTAACAGCTGTAGGAAAAGAATGGAAGTGAGCTCCTCCCCAAACCTATGCAATTCTGTACTGCTAGGAAAAAGAATGGCTCACTGAAGGGGCATAAGGCCTAATTTAGAGATTGACTGAGTGGGACCTCTGCTTAAAAATGTCTGATTGACACCAATGAACTCTTAATACAGTGGATGGGACATCCATCGTTTTTTGGCAGATAGGCCACACTTCTGGATTAGAAAGTCCCCCAGCCACATTTTTAAAGGCTTGTCAACCAGGAAATTACTTTTGTATCACCTACCTGGATGAGGTATGAGAATTATCTAGCACAACTCCAGAAGGTGCTTCATACCTGTGAGATGGCCATTACGTGGCAGGTAGGGCAGGGGCATATTGTTCACCTTGGCCAGCAGGATGGCATCAAAACAATCACATGACATCCAGTAAGGAAAAAATGAGATCTGTTTGTTTGGGGTGTAGGTAGGATTTTAAGAAGCCAGCATTTGGATGATCCCTATCTGGAGGAAATCCATTTGTAGAATACAGGAACCCTCACCCACCAAGGTTTCATGCTTCA
The DNA here is from genome assembly GCA_963921515.1 of Calotriton arnoldi. Classification (NCBI taxonomy): domain Eukaryota; kingdom Metazoa; phylum Chordata; class Amphibia; order Caudata; family Salamandridae; genus Calotriton; species Calotriton arnoldi. Next base: position 1,245,231 of record CAWUFW010004273.1, on the reverse strand, counting down.
TCAAAGGGTCCTGCTCCTCGTTGGGTGGGGGCTGCAATACCCTATGTGCCCATATGGGAAACTTCAAGGAGATCTTTTATCCTGTGTTCAGCTGCTGGTAGCAGAATGAACGCCCCTTCTCTTGAGATTATTATAATAACCACAAGTTATCTCAAGCTGTTTTCCAGATTGGGTCTTAGTATGCATGATCTAGAAACACCTACTCTGCAAGCAAATCTCATTCTTTCCTTCAGGAATGTCATACATGATTTATTTAGTTTTGAGCTTGAGAGGGTGTATGAAGGAATGCTTATCCTCTCTTTCTCCCATCTGCTTATGAGAGGTTGCATCAGAAATGTACAGGATTTTAAATTAAAAAAATCAAAGATTTTACAGATTAGGAGCTTCCCATACCCAATTGCTGTCTCTCATGTCTTACAAGATTTAAAAGAAAGTATGTGCTGCTGGCCCTTTTAATTGATTTGACTTCAAGGAAAAAGTCAAAACTAGTAAGGTGAACCATAGTGTAGCAGAAGGGCTTTGAACCCATAAAAGCAAGGTGCAGTCATCAGCATGAATGATGGTCCCTAGCTGTATCATGGTGGCTAATTTACTGACAGGTGAGGATTGTCAGCCCTATCTTAGCTCAATGCTGATGGGCAAGGTCAACCAGTGGCATTCAAAAGCATGTGATTCCCAAACTTTAACCTTCATTGTGACACCGTTGATTAAACTAATACTCGTTTCACTCACTTTACCGCCATCTGATTATGAAGTTTGAGGTGACAAATGTAGATAAGAGAGCATCCACAACTGTTCAAGCAGCCTATTTCTCTACAGGAACTGAGGTTTGTATCACAACACAGATCAGTACAGATCACAGCCTTTGCATTTGCACACTATCATCCAGTTGCCAGATGTACTGTTTACTAGCATCAAAATACTGGTTTCTATTTGGTACAAATAGTTTTGTGATCACTAAGAAATTTTAAGAACCATCTTATGCAATATTTGGTAGGTTCTTAAAATGCCGAATTGTAATGGGTCCCAATCTGACATACCTCACAAATATTAATAAGGTAGCATGCACATTGCAATTCATTATAATTGTATGCCATCAAACGGATCGTGGGGTAAGCAGAACAGTATGTCTATGATTTATTTTAAATAAAGCTAACTTTTTTCATTAAAGTAAGTTTTCCTTAAAAGAAGCATGGCTGTGTTTAAAACAAGTTTTACTTTTTGTTTTAAAGATTGTTCAACAGCTGGCAGCAGTCCTTGAACCACTATCTACTTTTTAACAAACATTTTTTTTAGATTCACAAAGGAGAAGGGGGTCCCACGAGGATTGTACACCTGTTCAAAATCATTTTCTTAATTGGGTGGATTGTCTATATTCAGTAGCTGTGGACTGCAATGCTTTGCTAGTGGAGTTCCCACACTCTACGTTGGGAGACTTCTGACTGGTTAGGGGAGCCATCAATGTGCAACTGCCGAGATGTAGGTGTGAACCCACTGCTGATCATGAATTAGGAAAGATTTTATCTCTAGTAGGTAAATCACTGCTCCTTGAAACAAATATCATCTGCTTGTAGTCAAAGGAAAGAGGTATCTTAGTTTTTAATAATCATCTTATCTTTGCACCACAGTTCCCCGCATAATAAATAGGGTACATACCAATTGGCATCAATGGAATGCCTAGGTTGTCCCATCAACCAAGATGCATCCTAAAATAGCATATATATATCTCAGGCCAGGATGAATCAGTGTACCCTTCCTCTGGTGGATGGAATAACCTTTGTGAAGTTTCCTGCTCTACGGATGTAACTCGTTTCCATCATCCATCTGCACAGGGAGTGACATTACTGGATTTCCTGTCCTATCTGCATAGGAAGTAGCCTCACTGGATTTCCCATTATCCATCTACACAGGAAGTGATATCACTGGAGTTTGCATCATCCATCCGCACAGAAAGTAGTATCACTCGATTTCTCTTCAACCATCTGCACAGGAAGTAGCAACACTGGTTTCCCAGTAAAACTGTCTTTAAAAGTGGTCAAGCAAGATGACGCGTTTCCATCACCCATCTGCACAGCAAGTGGCATCACTGGATTTGCCATCATCAATCTGCACAAGAAATGACATCACTGTATTTCCCATCATCCATATGCACAGGAAGTGAAATCACTCCTCCCCTGTCCCAGGACCGAATTATTTACGGCCGCAGTGCAAATGTGTGCAGTGGGAGAGCTACTTGTGAGCTGAAGGAGCACCAAAAGAAAGCCAGTCTGCACCCTTTTGCGCCTCAACTGTGCCCAGCACCCAGACTCCTGGCACTCCTCACTACCCCGCTGTGACCCTCTGTGCTCTCAACTGCCACATGCTGCTGCCTTGCTGCACCACAAAACAGAGAGGGAATGTTCTCCTGCATTTCCTGTAAGTTTTTATGCAGTTACCACACGCAACACTCACCGCACCCAAAACGACAGCATCCAACACCACACTCTCCCACACTAACACAATCCTGCAACCACCCACACAACACTCCGCACTCCCATGCCTGCTCTACAACACCCACTCACTCACCAAACAAGCTATCGAGATATGGGACCTGCTGCACAACAATGCTCCGGACCTACTTTTCCTTACGAAAAAACTACTGAAAACAGCATCAACCCCTGACATCACCACAGGCATCCACCCCTAGCTACAAGATCGTAATGCAAGACAGACTTCACAACCCTTTAGGCGGAATCACCATAGTTCCTAAGAATACCATCAGCTGCATCACCTACACGGACATGTCATCATCCAATATGGAACACCTGTTGTTCAAGGTCCACGTCACAGCCAACCTGGACCGTGCACCAAATTCAGCGACATCATCATAGATTTCGTCGCATCATTCCCCCTTGATGCTAGCAATCACATCCTACTCAGAGACCTGTATTTCAATAATGAAGACCATGCCGGCCCCAGCTCTAAAGCATCCTTTTCAGCACTCACTGAAGACCTCAGAAGTCTGGGCCTCACTCAACAAGTAAAGATATCTACCCATGTCGCTGACATCATCCAAACCCTATTTTCACTTACTTCGACAACATTTGTGCCGACGAGCCCCCATCAGTCTTCTGGACGAAACCACTCCCTTGTTATGTTCAGCATCTCCATACCAGTCCAATGCACACACACACCACTGCCAAACCAGCCCACGGAAACTGTGACAGTATCACTGACCAGGAGGGGAATATCGCTCTCAACCCGAGCACAGCAACAGCCTCTGCAAAGGCAGCAAGAATTTAACAACTGGATCTCTTTCTGCACCAACTTCCTTACCCTCCTCAAACACAGCAATACAACAAGATCTAGACTCGAGGCCAGTTGATACATGGAGGAACTCAGCCTGATAAAATGCAGCTGCAAAGTACTGGAGCACAAATGGGGAATGAGCGAGGACATTACAGACAGAAGTACGTTCATCCACCCTGAGATGCTTCCACCAAATGATCGGTACCATCCAATGACTGCTCTGTCAGACCACAATGATGCCAGCATTGAAAGAAGTGAAGAAATCTTTGTGAAGGATTTCTCCTCACCAGCAACCGGCTCCAGCTGGATCACCACCTCACAGGACCTCTGCAACAATCTCTCTCAAATATTTAGCAGCAAAATCAACCCAATCTACAGCAAATTCAGCCGGCAACTGGACCAGATAGATCTCGCCAAATGCCTCCTGATCTTTTCCAAAGAATCAATGCTAACCACATGGCCCATCATCACCCCAGAAGAAACCGCTGTCACCACCATGAAGTCTAGCCACTCAGGGGCCCTGTTGGACCCCTGCCGCAACCACGCCGACTTCAGGAAACTGCAACCCATAAGAACCATGCTCACACCCATTCTGAATGCATCAATTTCTTCCCAGACCTTCCCAGACTCTTGTAAACACACAACTGTCCTCCCATTGCTGAAGAAACCCTCTGCAGACCCTTCAACTCTCTCCAACTACAGACCGATCTCTATGCTTCCATTCCCAGTCAAGGTTTTAAAATAAATCTTCAACAGACATCTCACTGAATACCTCATTGATCACCAACTCCTCGACACCACCCAGTCTGATTCCTGACCCAACTACAGCATGTAAAATGTCCTCATTGATGCCATGGACATCTGCATGACTCTTGACAGAGTAGACGCAGCAGTCCTCATCCTCCTGGACGTCTCTGCAGCATTCAACACAGTCTTCCACCCCATCCTCAACCAACACCTACACTAAATCGGAATCCAAGGACATGCATTCCAACGGATCTGCTCTTTCCTGACTGGAAGGACCCAGTCTGTTAGCCTGGCACCATACACCTCGAATGCCTGCGACCTCATCAGCACAGTTCAATGATCCACAATGACCCTGACCCTCTTCAAGGCTAACATGATCCCCTTAGCTAGCATCATCTGCTCTCATGACCTCAACGTCCTCTCCTATACCTACGACACACAACTCATTCTCTCACTCACGGACATTTGCCCAGTACCCAGATCAAGTTCAATAAAGTGCATGCCTGAAATCACCCACCTGATGAAGGCCAACTTTTTGAGGCACTGACAAGACCAAAATCGTGATCTTTGGAAAGAGCACTTCACTGTGGAACTCTTGCTAGTGCAAGGACTGACACCCACCATTACACCCATGTGAAGAACCTCGAGATCATCAGTGCCAGAAAGATTTACATGGCCATCCAAGTCAACCTCGTCATCGCCTCATGCTTCCACATCCTAAAGATGCAGAGAAATATTTTCAAATGGCTCCCGATCAGCACCTGGAAAACCATCACACACACCCTACTTACAAACAAGCTGAATTACAGGAACAGCCTCTATGCCTGGATCAACAAAAAACTCACCAGAAGCCTGCGGACCATCCAGAACTCTGCAGCCAGTATCAATCTCAACCTCCCATGCTGCGCTCACATCACACCACACCCGAATGACATCCACTGGCTCCCCAAAAACAAACCAGCACAATTTAAACTCCTCACCCGTATTTTCAAGGCAAAACATAACATGGACCAGCATACCACAATAATTGTATCTGCTTTCACAAACCTAAGAGACACCTCTGCGTGTCTGAAATTCTACTTGTACACATCCCATGCATATGGAAAACCAGATCCGGCAGTCGAGCCTTTTTCCTACATCACACCTAAGGCGTGGAACGACCTGCCACTACGTATAAGAGTCTCCTCCTCACTTCTTGAATTTCACAAGACCCTGAGGACCTGGCTTTTCAAGAAATCTCACTAGGCCCCAAGTTGGCTAGACTTTCATCTGCTCAGCGCTAGGATTCCCTCCCGCAAGATAGTTCGCTCTACAGATCTGCATAACATAACATAACATAACATCTGTCTTCAATAAATCACAATAATGCTGTGCCATTTCTCTTTCATCAAATCAAATGTGCCCACTTACATATTACACAAAAGTTCCGTCCTTCAGCAGCTTAGCCCAAAGCCTGTGGTGCAGAGGAAAATAACCTCTCCAGCCAGTACATCAACCACAATAACATTGTTCTTTACATATTGCCACACCAGTAGACTGTCAACACAATCTAAATGCACTTCACAATCACAAATAATTGCTTGTATGCTTGCACATATGTATGTTTTGGAGCACAACCCTAACTGGTCAACAAGGATGTAGTGAACAATGGCAGGAGCTTATGAGTTATGATTGAAGATGGACTACACGTTCATGGGTGGTGAATGTTTTGTGGTAATGCATCAGTGTGCAGCTTCCGAAAGGAAGCTGTGTGCACACTGCACTTGAAGCCTTAAGTTGTAGCACGGAAAATTGCCTCTGATTGGCGTTAATGTCAGCCTCTCTCGGTAACATATTTGTCAATCCCCCTAAGGTTAATATGAATCTAAGCTCTAACTCTAACCATAAACATAGGGGCATATTAGCAAGAACCTGCGATAATTATCGCAAAGCTTGCTTAGCGCGCGTTTTTCTATCGCCGGCTATCGCTGGATATTACCGCGGAGATAACATGCTATTAGCAAGGTTTATCTCCAATGCGATAAAATATCCAGCGATATGCAGCGAACTCAACAATAACGCGAGAAATCCAGCGATAGATTCCTCGCGCTAATGCTGGGGACTTAACCTTGCAATCCACCTCCCATTGACTATTATTGTTAAGTCATGCTTTTACCAGTTCTAAAAAACCAGCGCTAATCGCGGTTAGCGCGCGTATTTTTATCGCCTCGCGGTTATTGCTAATAGGCGATAGCGATGTTAGCGACTGTTTTCAGTCGCTGTTAGGTTGGGAACGCCTACCTTGCATGTCATTAGCGATAAATATCGCTGACATGCAAGGCGATGTAATTCCCAGCCTCTAACGCCTGAAAGCTGTCGCTAACGCCTGTTAGCGACAGCTTGCTAATAGGGCGTTAAAAATATCGCCGATTTAGCGGCAAAAAGTGCCGCTAAATCGGCGATAAAGCCCTTGATAATATGCCCCATAATCCTTAAAGCTAACACTTACTCCAACCACTAACCTAAATCCTAACACCAATGCTAAACTCTTCAAACGTGTCATGATGGTAACTTAGGGGCATATTAGCAAGAACCTGCGATAATTATCGCAAAGCTTGCTTAGCGCGCGTTTTTCTATCGCCGGCTATCGCTGGATATTACCGCGGAGATAACATGCTATTAGCAAGGTTTATCTCCAATGCGATAAAATATCCAGCGATAGCGGCGAAACCCAGCAATAACGCGAGAAATCCAGCGATAGATTCCTCGCGCTAATGCTGGGGACTTAACCTTGCAATCCACCTCCCATTGACTATTATTGTTAAGTCATGCTTTTACCAGTTCTAAAAACCAGCGCTAATCGCGGTTAGCGCGCGTATTTTTATCGCCTCGCGGTTATTGCTAATAGGCGATAGCGATGTTAGCGACTGTTTTCAGTCGCTGTTAGGTTGGGAACGCCTACCTTGCATGTCATTAGCGATAAATATCGCTGACATGCAAGGCGATGTAATTCCCAGCCTCTAACGCCTGAAAGCTGTCGCTAACGCCTGTTAGCGACAGCTTGCTAATAGGGCGTTAAAAATATCGCCGATTTAGCGGCAAAAAGTGCCGCTAAATCGGCGATAAAGCCCTTGATAATATGCCCCTTAATATTTTATAAGCAAGTGCATAACTTGCTCAACTATTTTTCTCCAACCACGTTGCATTACTATTTGCTCGAGCATTTTGTATAAGAGAGCATATTTTGCGTAGCTGTTCCTCGAGAATGGCTCAACAAAAAATTATATTCAAGTACAAAATTCTTGCAAAATGTGATGCATACTTCTCCCGGGTTTCAGTTGTTTTCACAAGGATAACGGGTACTACATAAGGCAAAATCTGTGTGACGTTGCCCTCTCCCCCGATTATCAAACAAGCACTGGCAAACACAATAGATCCGGTGTTAACTTGCAGCCTTTCGGTGTTGTCAATGCTAAGTTTTATAGAAATGGTTTTTGTAAAACCTTATTATAAAATACATTTCAACGATGGCCCTCTTTACTTACGCACACTTGTGTGCACGTAAGTGTCCATCTTTCTTTTTTTTTTTTATGAAACTAAAAGCCATTAAAAAATGGCTAAGCGTTGACTGCAGAGGCATGCACATGCATGGGCACCCATTTTACATTTTGTTTTTGTGCAATATATGAATATGATAAAACACAAGCCACGTGGTAGCAGATTGCCAGATTGATCAAACTTTGATGCAAAGCAACGCAGCAAAACACCTTGGTGCGCTACGTGAAAGGGAGAGGGCAGGAATGTTATATGGCTCATACGTGTCCTTTCATTGCACTGGAGCACAATGTGCTGCCTTGCGCCAACACAGGCACCCTTGCACCATGGTGCAAGGGAGCGTGAATTGTATGCAGGATTGTTTTTGTGCTGGAAGGGCACCTTCCTGCACAAAATCAATGTTCTGAGGCTTTTTTCTCTTTCTACAGCACACGTAGAAAGAGGAAAAACAAGGAGAAATGAAGATATTTCTCCTCGTTATGCGTCCCCTGGGAAGGCGTAGAATTTTGACTCATTCCCAGGTCTACCACTAATGGAAAATCTGGGAATGCCCCAAAATCCATGGGTGGATGAGTGGGAACATCCACGCTCCATCTATCGAATGCCTCCCTGGGACAGAGTAACAAAAGGCATCAACGTGCACTGCCTTGCGTTACTCCAGATTTGTCTAGCACTGCAATGCCACGCAAGGTGGCCCTGCGTTGCTTGGTAGAACTGGCTTTAGTGTTGAGTTGCCCTTGAGTTACCTTGCATGCCCAATGCCACACTATGATGAATCTAGCCCAAAATGACAAAGTTACTTATAGTTTCATGAAAAGTCACATTACGCCTGTAGTCCCTAACTCTGTCTAAGTGTACACTCTGCAAGAGGGGAATGCTGTCACTCAAAGTGAGGGAAGCCAATGGATGAAGGGTATTTGCGGTGTCCCATGTGGTGTGCTGTCATAGGCCAAACCGAAAATGTGAATGACACAATAACAGACCAATGGTTTAAGAAGGCTGTCCGGAAGCACAGGCTGCCAGAAAGCACATATAACTAAAAACATTATATAAATAATATTAGTAAAATAATCGTTGTTGATTAACGCCAGACTTAAAAACGTATACAGTGATAAGTAGAGGAGGCTGAAAAGATCATCAGTGTCCTCCATGTACCTGGGAAGCTATTGAACCCATGTCAAAACCTGTTCTTTCGGTTCGACGTTTTTTTGGTAGGCTTCCAGTGCCCTAGATTTTTTTTTTTATAAGAAATTATCTGACGGCACCCTTAAAATTTTTACAACTACTAACTTTGTCGAAGAACAGTAGAATATGTTTAATGTAATTCATGAAATTAAAACAAACCAGAGAGCCTCTTAATTACTCGCTATGCTTTTGTCCTATCTATTGGGAAGTAAAGAAACCGAGAATGGTATATTTTTGTATTTTTTAGTTGTAGAAGCACAGGAAAATAAATGATTAGACATGTATGTGGTATTTGAGATTGTGATCTTTTCCAGAGGAAACGTGCTCATTCCCCTTGTGTTGGCCTTTTCCTGTCTCAAGGTAATGCCTTTTGCTCAAAGAAATTGTTCAGTTTGTGTTGCGTTTTTCGTCATCTTTTACATCTATACGAAACGTATTTTAGTTGCTAATAAGATATTTGATGTATCATAGTTCTGAAATGTTCACCAATTTAAGGAACAGAGGAATGCACGTGGGTTATATTTTAACACGTGTTGGTCAAATAATTAGACAAGCAGGATTTTACAACACCGAACATTACATTTTGCGGCACAACAAAGGGATCATTTGCGGCATGGAATTTATCTTTGCGGATATTTTGCAGGAGAGAACACTAAAGCCCGGACAATAATGGGACCAGAATTAGCTGCTGCCACATGTTGTACAATTTGTACCTCTCTGCAGGGCTTAATTTGTACAAAAATAGTAATGAAGAGAAATGAATAATCAGACAAATAGGATAGCAACTTGGCCAAAGAAGTTGTTGTAAAGAGCCCGCCAGCATAACTCACAAATGTGAAGTTACTGAAAACCAAGCTTCCTTTTTCACCACCCAACACTTCTGTCTCTTGATTTCACTCGCGCAGTTTCCTTCACCATTTGTCACTGTTATCCCATCTTTTCCTTTTCCTTCTTTTCCCATTTGCTGCCGTTTCTATCGTTGACTCTGGATCTAAGTCTGGTGATAAAAAGCAATTCCCATGCCCCAAAATTGAGTCCAGGAGCCCACCTCATTCTACTTCCAATACCAATTAAGCACTACAGGCTCTCCAGCATGGAATCTGTGTGGCCAGATTCGTAAAGGTATACCTACACTTTTGTGTAAGTTTACGCTTTATCACGATTCAAAAACAGACGATTTAATAGTCATGTCGGAGACTCCGCACATAAAAAGATAGGCCTGCACTATCTTTTTATGTGCGGCATGCTCCGCCCCGACTGCAGAGTCTCCACAGTCGTTAAAGTACTAATAAATTGCTCGTGAATGGGAAAAAGAGTAAACTTACACAAATGTGTAAATTCACCTTTGTGAATCGGGCCATGTGTGAGGTAAGGTCCACCACACACTACTTTGGCATCTTGTGTTACTGGGCACTCACATCTTTGGAAACCTCTTGCGGCATGTTATTTTGGCGACAGCACAACTTGCTGGCACAAAGGGCAGGTCGAGCAAGACCAGCAACAGCTTGCCCAAGCTGCACCAAAGGAGAAGTGACGCCACATCTCGAGTAACAGGAAACTCCGCAGTGGGCTCAGCAGGCTCGTTCTCAGGAGACCTCAGATGTGGAAGCTGTGTTGATTCTTTTGGCTCGTTTCCGAACCACCTCTCCTTCTTTCACCTGGAGACAGTTCTCAGCTCCAGGGGCACAGTAAGGTTCATGGTACTGAGACCCATTAAAAGGCAGCTCCACTAGTTTTCTGCTCCTAGAACAGAGTTTTTGCGGGGCAGGTCGTGCACAACTTCAACACCAATGGTAAGCATGACCTACGCTCCTCCTGACTAAAGTGCTGCTTTTTGCCTTCACAAAATGGAAAACTGGACACATCCTCGACTATTGCTAATGGTGGCACACCTATGTATATTATACCTGTAGAAGAACCACCATAACTGCGTGGCCAACCCCAAATTAGTGCCACTTCCTAGACCCTATTTTTGCTGGCTTTACAAATCTGTGAACATAACCCCTGCTAACCAACAGTTAAATGCATTTGCTCCCCCTCAAAACATGGAACAACTGATTATCCCTAACTGACGTATTTAACTTGCCTAAAATTCCCTGGTATATGGAATAGAAAATCTACCCGGAGCCTGAAAGTTTAATGCCAATTGTTGAATGCAGCTGGGGACGTCATCTGTTTGTGGAGAGGTGCTGGCGAGGACCGGAGAGGCTGGTGAGGGACTCTCTGTCCCAGAATCCCATGCTGTCACAGCTGCTATCCCCGTGCCACGCACGTAAAAGTGCGTCACACCTCCTGCGGCGAGTGACATCTTCTGTTTGTTGGAGAGGTGCTGGCGAGGACCAGAGAGGCTTGTGAGGGACTCGCTGTCCCAGAATCCTGTGCTGTCACAGCTGCTATCCCCGCTCACCTAAAAGTGCGTCACACCTCCCGCGGTGCAGGACGTGCGTGGGCCCGTCCGCACCCATCAGAGACCGGAGGAGGCTGGGCTGGTCCACTCCCCTTGGTCCTCGGTCTCTGGCCTTGGTGATATCTTATAGAATGACAGAAGCTGATTCTGGACCACGAAGAAAGGAAACTTGGATTTTTGGAAACCCCTCGTGGAGGCAGGTAGGGACTCTACGTCCTCCTTTCTCCATCCTAGACTAATTTGGACTTCATCCCGCTGCAGTGTCAGCTTTATCATTCTCCTGTCGCCCATTCTAATCAATAGACCTTCTTCACCTGGCCTGCTGCTCATGACACGGCACCATCTCGCAGCCTTTAACCCAAGCCTCTAAGCCGTTGACTAGCCTTATAGGGATCGTAAATGGTAATAGTAATATATCGTTTGAGACCATTTTTGTCCGGTTGGCACGCTATCATGGGGAAGCGAAAGCTAGCGGAAGGAACTTCCAGAACACCCACGAACACAGTTTCAACTATGGACGCTTTTTTACAAAGAGCAGTCGGCGTCTTGGACAAGGAGATTGAGCTAGCTGCCCGATGCCTCTCCCGTTCCCCAGTGAATTATGCACTCAATGCCCCCCCGCGTACCTTTCCCCTCACAACTTCAGATCATCCTGATTCCACCATAGTCCATGATCCGCTGTTCATCAACTTGATTGAGGTCAGTTCAACTGGTTTACTTTTGGATCAGGGTACCTTTCAGTCATTGGCCGGGGGTGGGGGGGCGGTCTCAGCGATACCCGCACAGGACCTTGAGTTGGGGAAGGGAGCGAGATATAAACGGAATTGCACTCCCATCAGGAGTAATGCCAAATGACGCAAGAGCAATGGAGTGCATTCCAGTTCTCCTGATACTCTGGATATATCCAAACCTGACGTGATTGCAATGATGGAGCCCTTTATGGCTTCTTTTACAGCTGTCCTGGGCCTTAAATTAGATCCTATTGTCCAATGCCTATCAGCACTAGAAAGGTGCCTTACCACCTTGAACTTGTCCCTTTGAGCTGACTCTGGGGCAGCAGGTGCAAGGACCTTGGCTTCAACCACTCCATCCATCTCAACGTTTGCAGATGCGCAGTACAGGACTCCACTGCCTCAGCTCCAATCTCCACTGGTGTTAGCATCGGATGGCACCTCTAACCGTATACGGTCATCTTTACTGCCTGCCCCCCAATCAATTTTGTCTCAACCCTGAAAGAGGAGGTCCCTTCTCATCCCAAGTGCAATTCTGGAGACGCCACGAGCAGCGCAGTTACGACGTCCAGAGGAGAGGTAAACAACCTTTTCCATCAGGCATCCAATAACTCCAATCGATGCTTCAGCTATCTACACCTACCACCAGAATCTACTCCCTTCATAGTAGTTCTTGCAAATGTCCCAGTTCTCCCAGCAGGAGCAAAGGAAGAATTCGGTCAACTTAAGAACAAAGTGGTGCATTGGCTGAATTCCAATACGGCCCCAGGTTTGAGGGTCGAAAGTCAAATCATTATGTTGCGGAGAATAAGCTTGGTGGGAAGGGCCAGGAAGGTTTGAAACGGCGACTGCATCGTCATCAACTTTATCAATCCCCATGTTGTGGATAGAATACTTGCATCGACTTTGCAGCCCACCAGTGTTGGCCCCACCTTGGTTATTATGGCCCTCCTCTTGGGTTACTTTTATAGGCCCCCGACCTACCCACTCTTTTCCGGAGCCATGAGCTTGTGTTGACCCAAAGACCTGGGCTGGGGGTCATGGCAGGTGGCTGACTCTGGCAGTAACACATACAACAGTCCCTTTTAACTTAGCAGGCAAACGGGCTCTTGGGGAAGGTCATCTCGGCTTCTTCTGAATGCAAATTTATCTTCTGGAACATTGCTGGGTTGGCGAGTAAGTTTCATGATCCAAGCTGGACGCTTTATATAAAACGGTATGACGTATTATGCCTACAGGAAACTTGGGCCACAGCCAACAGCTTCTTCCTGGAAGGCTTTTAGATGTTTTTTGTGCCAGCTACTCCCTCTAGTGTCGGCAGAGCTAAGGGGGGTCTGGTCAGTTTGAGCTAAGGGGGGTCTGGTCAGTTTAGTCTCCTTGGCTGTTTGTAGTAGTCTTGCAGCAGTACCCACGGATCCTTCCACCCTTTCAGGGTTTGTTGTTTTCCAGGGGGACCAATAAGGTGCTGGTCTTGAACATATATTATGCTGTACCCTCCCTTGCTGACAGCTGTAACATTTCTCGGATGGGCTCTTTCCTCAGAAACTTGTGTTTAAAAAACAGAGCTACACTAACCTTGTGATTGCAGGAGATTTTAATATTCACATGTGTGGGGGTTTGAGGCGTGAAGGGATCAAACACACGGGTTGTGCATTATTGTCCGGCATACATATGGAGCATATGTTACAGGGTAATTTACTCAATGCCATCGTAAATGAGTTTGACCTAACCTTAGCCATGAACAAGTTGTCCCTGGAGACTAAGGACATCATCCCCACTTTCACTGGTAGAGGGTGTGAGTCATTCATTGATTTTATATTTGTTTCTACTCCCTTCTTTGTACATATCTTGGATTTTTACATCCAGGAGAGTGTGCATAGTGATCATAACCCAGTGTGTATGTCTATTTGTTGGCTTCGGGCCGCCCAACTCAATATGGCAGAACCCAGTTGGTCACTGACAATGACAGATGGTGGGAGGAGATTGAAGTGGGTTCAGATTTCCCCAGATCAGTTCCACAAGTCTTTGTTCTCTCAGTGTCAAAAAGAGTTTGCAATCTGCACAGATCGGTTGGTCAAGCCATTAGACATCCTAGAAGCTTTTAATGTCATCTCAGGTGCCATTTCAAGTTTACTAAAGGTCCCGGTGGCGCAGCGACCCTTTTCAGTCCTGAGATGGTTTGATCCCGAATGTTCACGAGACTCCAGGAACCTGAAGGCAGCCCTTGGCACCAAACCAAGAGATCCCTCTATCGTTAAGGCTTGTTGCAGATTATACAAAGCCATTTTGGCTAGCCGCAAGTCTGCCTTGAAGGATGAGGCCTGGGCAAATCTTATAGAAGCTAGTACTTTGACGAACAGCTCAAGTTTCTGGTCTATCATTAATAGCCCTTTCTTGCCAGGCGATAGCGCCAACCTCCTGGACTCGCACATAACTGAAGATGAATGGATAAGGCACTTTGAGGACATGTTTCTGTCCCTTTCTGCCGCAAAGGAACCCCTGTGCTTAGGCAAGGGCACATCCCACGTGGTCTTCACAATGGAGGAAGTAAGAGAGGGCATAGCAGGGATGACAAAAAACAAGGCTCCAGGCCCTGACGGGATACCACCAGATCTTTACATCTCGTACATGGACACCTGGATATCAGCCCTCGCCACGGTTATTAATGCTGCAGCCGTGTCAGGTGCCCGGCTTCTTGGGCACTATCTACAATTGTACCGGTTTTCAAAAAGGGAGACCGGGACAGCACGCATTGTTATAGGCCCATCTCTTTGCTTAATTCAGTTGTAAAGGTGGTGGGCCGTATTGTACTCAACAGGCTCTCCAGTTGGGCAGATGACAACAACATTCTGTCAGGCACCCAATATGGTTTCCGCCTGGGTCAATCCACGGTGGATCAGAGTTTAAACCTCTACATGGTACTTAACAAAAACACTGTTGCGTGCCCTGGCACTGTTTACCTAGCATTCATGGATCTGTCTTCAGCGTTTGATCTTGTCAACAGATCGAAGCTTTGGCAGATCATTTTGTCTCTAGGACTCAGCCCAGACCTCGTAAGTTTTCTGAGGGATATACACAGAGACACTAAGATGGTGGTACTATATTCTAGAGACTTGAGAGTCACCCGCCAGTTCTCAATTGAAAGACAGGTTCGACAGGGGTGTATTCTGGCCCCCTATCTTTTTAATCTGTAAATCAGCAACTTGGAACAGACCCTCTTGAAGTTGAAAACCGACTGTCGACAGGTGGGCCGGTGGAGTATGCCAGTACTACTGTATGCAGACGACGACGTCCTCGTGGCCAAGACAGCTAGGGGATTGTAACTCTTACTGAACTCTTTTGTCCTCTTCATGCAGGACTTGGATTTGCTGGCGAATATTAACAAATCCTTTGTAATGCAAGTAGGTTAACGCTCTAGTAAACCTTAGACTTTTGTGGTAGGGTCAACACAGGTTCCTAAGACTGATGTCTTTTCATACTTGGGAGCAGTGTTTGATGCCTCCCAGAACTGGCGTCCCCTTATCAGCAGGAAAAAAGGGGACTTTGTTAGGGCCAACACTGCTATCTTCAATTTTGCATCTAGGCTGGGCAACAGATCCACCTGGCCCTCTTGCAGATCTACAAGGCCAAGTGTATCCCTAAGTTGGCCTATGGTAGGGAGATTTGAGGATATATGGAGCAAGAGGAACTCCAAATTGTTGAAAACATCTTTTTAAAACGTCTTTTATGCTTACCGCAGTGTATCCCCTCTATCATAGTCCACGAAGAACTGGGGATGGTTTTTATTCTGACCTGCTGTCTTACCACTCCTATCACTGTGGATGAACTTGTGGCTCAGGGAGGAAATTGCCTTAAGTAAGGGCATTTTAACTGACTGCCTCTCCCTGGATCATTTCTATTGTATTCCCTGGCGTAAGTACGTCAGGGATTGTCTTATGGATTTGGGAAGGGTTGATTTATTCACCAACCCAGAGAATATGTGTAGAAGAGATCAGTTTGGGTGAAGGAGAACTTCTTTAAAAAACCGGCAGCTGGATAGGGAAGAAGGGGAGCTGAGGAAGCCTAGCGTGCGTGGGTACTTTTTATCTAAAACTGTGCCATCGACTGATCCCTATCTTTTATGGCTTAAAAGTACCCACGATCAATTTTTATTGACAAGGTTCCGCTAGGACCTTTTTCATTACCTGCTGGCCTACATGGGTGGTGCACATAAGGGCCTGAGTCTCCCTCCCTGTGGCTGTGACGGGAAGTCTCCACAGGACTTGATGCATTTTTTTTTAATGTTTTGCAGTTTTTATGAGGTTTCAAGAAAATCTTACCTCATTCCTATTTTAAAGAAGGCAAATTTCAGACAGGTTAGACCTGCTTTTATTTTTTTTTACAAATGCTTACCAGTAATTCTGTGCTATATGTTCTTAGTTTTTGGAGGTCTGCAGTTAGGCTTAGATCTAGCTGTGACCAACCTATATAGCTGTGGCAACCAAGGTACGTTGTGATTGTCTTACACGATTGCCTTAGCTTATGTCATAGTCAGTTGTATTATTCCTGTAATGTAGGGGGCCGGCATCTATGAACTGCACTGCTAAAGGTATACTGTATGGTTTTTAACTTAACATACTCCTGTTTTCCTTATTGTTGTAAACACTGCACATAACTTTAAATGAATATTGATGATTCGAAGAGAAACACAGGTAGGCTGGATTGCATAGCGGATCGCTAGCCGAGGTTTCGGCTGTTTCCCTCTCCCTTCTGACCTTAGCTCTAAATGTAAGACTATTACCAGGATGTTTTAGAAAGGGGTGTGATGAAAGACATAATATATTTTATGAACCATTCTTATAATGTATTGGAAATTATATCGTCGTCTTTTTATTGTGTTGTATTATTTTTTCTCTCTTTGTATTTTTATGGTTTATTTTGATAGATCAAATAAAGTTTATTATGATGATGATGACTGCAACACCTGTTGTGCCATCCACTACAGTGTCAGTGAAAACATGGCACAGGCCTACTCAGTGTAGCCTGGCAGTAGCAGCCCCGTTGCACAGACCTATAGAAATCACCCTTTTGAAAGGTAGAAAAACCTGATTGTAAATATTTAATAAGTCACCTCTAAGCACACCTTGCTGGCCACAGGGTAGGTTGCATAATATCTAAGAGTGATACATGCTTGACATTAGAAATGGCATGTTCCCCCAGTAAATAGGCCCAAAACGACAATGTCAATAGTTAGGTTGTACGAAAAGTCAAAGTATGGATTATACACTTTGATCTATAACTTTTGATTAGTAACAGCTACAGACTCAATTCACAGATTTTTTTGCATTTAATAAAAATCCACTTTATTTGTGAAGTCAGATTTGTATTAAGTATATTGTAAATATTACTTTTAATAAGTTACCTTTGCCATATCTGAAGCTGCTGGAGCCTTATTTGCAAGAGCTCACCAGCTGCTGCCCAGTGTATGCTTGGCCTGAACGAGGTGGGAAAGAGGTCTAAAAACTGCGCCCAAAGCTGGAACAATGGCCTGGGAGTGGGGATGTATCTTCTTCTCCTGAAAGAAAGACCAGCTGGAGTGGGCCCACAAATTAATTTACTTCAAAGGAGCCTGCACTGTCAAAACTAAGGGGCCTATTTCTTAAAAAGTAATGCAGCACATGACAGCAAGTCACTTTGCTACACTGTGTTACAAGGAGAGTGCAGGACTGTGCCTTATTTAACACAGTAAAGTCCATTCCTGCCTTTTCCCCAGTGCTGGCGCGCAATGGGCACCCTTGCGCCATGGTGCAAGGGTATTTGTGCTGCATGCTGGATTGTTTTTGTGAAGGAAGGGACATTTTCCTGCACAAAAACAATACCCTGAGGCATATTCCTCTTTCTATGTGTGCTGCAGTTTACCGCATACATAGAAAGAGGAAGTAAAGAGGAGAAATAAAGATATTTTTCCTTGTTATGCCTCCCCTAGGAAGGAGAACCATTATGGCACATTCCCAGGTCTACTAGTAATGATAAATCAGGGAGTGAATCAAAATCCATGGGAGTTGCATGGGAACACCCCTACAACACCCAATGAACATCTTCCTGGGGCAGAATAACGCAGTGAAGCAATTTGCACTGCGTTACGTTACTCCCAATTTATCAAGCCATTCAGGGCCACGCAAAGTGGCCTTGCGTGGCTTGATAATCACATTTTAGGGTTTGCGTTGAGTATGCACTACATACGCAAACGCGATGCGAACCCTTGATAAATATGCCCCTAAATGTCAAGTGACACCTGGGAAGGCTCTAGCTATGTCCCCATAGTAAGGCTGGCACCAAACAGGGTGGGAGGAAAGCTTCCCCCAGAACTGGTTTTGAGTGGCTGCTCGTTACCTTGGCCACACCTCTGGGTGTGTACACAGACTCTGCACTAGGAAAGAAGTGTTTCCCAATCTTGGATTTTGAGAGTGAGGGCCACTGCCAGATCAGTATGGTGAGCAAGAACTGCTGAAAAAGTGGGTAGCTTTGCCAAAGGGAACCTTTGCACCATTGGTTAGGGAGTGGCCAGGAGTCGCTGCCACCCACTAGGCATAATTATATCAACCCAAGGCGTCATCCTTGGAACAATTACTAGACCTGCAAATATCAGAAGAGGGCTGGACCAGCTGCCTCTGACCTTAGAAGATGCTCAGAAGGACCTGACCCACTCCCTCTTGTATCCATGCCCTAGAAGGGGATCCAAGGGTCGGTTGACTAACCTCCTGTGTGTCTACAGGGACACAAACAGGCGGCAAAAGGTCTTTTCCCTGAAGGACCCAGCTGACTAGTGGCAACTAAATCTGGATTGGACTTTGCTGTTGGTCTCTGCCTAACAACCTAGAGTCTGTAACTGCCTTCCCATGAGGTGAGGTCCTGGTGACCTTAGAAGTGTACTCCAGCTGCTGTTTGGGAACTAGAAGAATGTTTAAAAACTTTTAAAAACTTTCCCTCTAGACCACCGAGTGGTTACATGTGGGTAAAAGTATCCAACAGGCTATTCCATGTTGTTTGAGTTTCCACTTCATCCTCCTCAAGGCTCCTAGCACCCCCAAAAAATCAGCTAAGTTCCATTCTGGATTGAGACTTAGAACATTTTCAGCTACACATTCCAAAGCTCCAGCAGGAGCAACCTGATTTAGGTATACAACATTTGGCTCCATGTCAGTGGCTACAATTCCAGAAGCGGCCTGTGCAGGGAGGATTTCTTTTCTCAAAAAGTGACAAAGTCCTCTTCTGAAGTGGGACTTAGAAACTTTTTCAAACTTCTTTGTCTTGCAGAATTTTCACAGAGATCAATCCACTTGGTGTATCCTACCAGGTCTCCATCACGATCAACCATAAATCGCGCCTAGGTCTGGGTCTACCACTATTTCTACTTAAAAGTTTAAAAATTCAAATGTCTGTTTCTCCTCATTGGATTTTAGTTGTTTTGGTGTAATTTTTAAAATTATATTTTACTCTATTTTTCTGATTCAATTTCGGATTATTATTGCTTGGTGCTTTTGGCTTATTATGGTTTTGATACTACTTAAACACTTTACACATTACCCTAAGGTAATGTGCCATAGCTAGCAGGAGGTTTAACTCAGGTTGATTCAATGACATTGAGGGTCAACTCTGACAAGAAGTGTTAAACTACTTGAGATGGGCAGATGTTACAACCAAACAATAATTTACTTTCTTACAATGATATTGTGGGTGTAGAGCCAATAGATGGCTGAATAGGCTTGTCATGACATGTAGCCAACAGGTGAGCTAGAAAACACAAAAGGAAAACAAAAGCAAAAAACATGATGGCCTTTTTATGGCTGATTGCACAGACATCAAGGGTATTGTGCACTTCAATTAATTTCATACATATTTGTGATTTGCAAATTTTAAAAAATCTGGAACATCTGACATATGTCTTCCCCCCCAAAAATCAATAGGGAGGTATGGTTTGTTAATATCTGAACAGTCTACACATCCAAACCTACATCACTGTTCTGTACACAACATCAGCATATCTTGACAATATATATCATCAAGATATGAAGGTGTAGAAATGTGATCATTTAGTAGAGCACTCTTTATCCTCCGAGTCCTTACCCAAGGGCATGGGTAGGGCATGTCCCCACCACAATTGCATTGCCAGGGTCTATATTTATAAAGAACACTACTTATCTAAGATGTCATCAGTTGATTGCGAGCCTGACAGTACACATGGCCTTGCCCCCAACTCACTGTGAGTGGCCAACTCTACTGCTCACAGCCTTTAGCCATGTGTTGCAGGAATTGTACTAATTAGAGTTGTTAAGAAGCCTTTCACCTAATTTAATTCATGGTGTGGTATCCTAAGAATAGTTTGTAAAAGTTTGGGTAAAATTGGAAACTTGGAAGAAGGTAATCCATTTTTAGTAAAGTCTGCAGATAGAAATGACTTGATTCTTGGAGGACTATGACAGTTCTTTATATTCAATAATCCCATAATCTTTACAGTCAGTAAATAAATCACAATATATTTATATACTAATAGAATACTCTTGTTTTGTGACTTCCTCACAACTGTTCTTATCTTATAGCCTCCCTGACATATATTTCTCTATTGCCCCTTTTGTCAGCAGGCTTTGTAATAAGATTGAACTCTGCCTTCAGTGCATTAGAGCTCTCCGTTGACACCAAGACAGGCAACAAAAAGTATGTTGGTAGCAGAATCGATCCAGTGAAGAAAATATTTTTGGAGCACCACTGAGATATTAAACATCGAGATAAAGCACACCGAGTGGCCAGACACTGTAAGTAGATCCATGAAAGAAAAAGTGAAACTATTGAAATAATTGAGGACAGACAGATTATCTAAGGACATGGAAGAAGGAAATAGAGAGTTATTTCATAGAGGAGTGCAGTCATGACACATTACTGAGTTAGAGACTTAGGGGCCTATTATGATGGCGGGTGGATCGCCACCGCCAGGTCGGCGGTGGCGATCCGCCCACCATCTGTACCTGATTTACCCCCCGCCATATTAGTATGGCGGGGGGTACTGCGGCGGACGGAAAGACCATCCGCCGCTTTTCCGCCGGCAGGCAATCGTTACGATTGCCTGCCGTGCTGATCTGGGGCATAATATGGTGGCGGTGCCGAGCAGGCACCGCCATCCATATTATGATGTGCAAATTCAAAGGCCTTTCCACTGTGGCGATGCCGCCATGGAAATTGCTTTGGGGGCCCGTTACGGGCCCCCGGGGGGTGGGGGGTTGGGGGGCTGCACTTGGGGGGTACCTATGGTACCCCCCTACATTGCCATACACAAGGTGGCAGGCACCGCGCGGTGCCTGTCACGTTGTGCATGGCAATGCAAACCATGCACTTTTAACATTGCGGACGGAGCTGCACCCAGCAGCACCGTCCGCAATGTTAAAGGCCAGAATGCGTCCGCCAGTGTGGCGGGCGCATCCTAATTGGCCTCGTGGGACCGCCGCACCTCTGGCGGTCGGTCCCATTTTCCGTTACGATGGCGGGCAGACAAAGTCCGCCCGCCATCGTAATGGGGCCCTTATTTCCTGATTTAGAGTTTGGGAGTAATGTACTTATAATGAGGCAGTTAGGGCATCCATCACTATTGTGATGGAGTAACCTGTCCGCCAAACTCTAAATCAGGCCCTTAATCTACACTCAGAGTGAATAGGGATGGGTCGAGAGGAGGAAGATGGCGGCCGCTTGAGACAGCCGTTTGGCAGCTCCCCAATTCCACCCATACCCGCTAAATTTAAGCCCTGAAGCATGCTTGGCATAGTTGCAAATACGTGTGTAAAGAACAAGAATGAAATCGGCTGGAGCCTTTCTTGTTTGGAGATCATTTTACGACAAGCGGAGCTCGTGCTTGCCTCTCGTAGGCTGTTGGAAGTGGCAACTCGCTTGGACCAGAGACGCCAGCGGCCGACCCGGGATACAGCACCCGCCATGGGGCCTAAATCAGCCGTTGGTAGGGGAAAGGGAACTGCTCCCCCACAGACCGGAGCGTACACATCTGCCCAGACCACAGATACGACCACAACTCCTGCAGCTGCTCTGCAACCCGGGCGTCGGTAGCAAAAATCACCCGGGATGGAAAACTCCGCTGAGGGGATCTGGAGGAGCGGGACCGCTCCTCCCCAGCAATGCCTAACAGGCACTACGGTGCTAGAGCTGCTTTGCGGTTCCTCCTCCAGAGCAGCATCTGGGCAGGATCGGCCAACACCCTCTCTGCAATCAACTCAGGAAGGACGCCAGAATGCTTAACAGGATTGTGAGTACCTTCAACACGGCGAGGGGATTCCCCTGGCTTGGGATTCCACATCTCCTGCCTCAGCCTTAGCCTCAGTGCCCGAGGAGATGGAGCTAGTGGCTCGGACATCAGCAGAGGAGGGTAAGGGAGATGCAACCAAAGGGGCTGTTGTGGAGGAAGGTGAGGGGGGCATTACAAGTGATACAACAAGGGACACAGCAAGGGAAGTTGCAGGGGCATATACCCAGCCACATGAAACTCTTCAGGGGGATATCCCAGAAAAAAATATAGAAAAAAAGATCGAACTGGACAAAAGTAAAGAAGGGAGCAAAGCCCACATTAAAAGTCAGGATGGCCTAGTGGGGGGAGCTGTGACAGATCTCCTATGAATGGATCAGAAAAAGAAGCAAAGTCGCTGCTCGGTTCACCATCTCAAAAGGGTGGGAGTAGGTAATGACTGGGATCATGATTCAGAGGCGAATGATTTCTTTTTTTCCTTGTCGGGTGGTACCTGGTCAGTAGACTGTTCAGAGTCAAGTATGGATTCCAGTGAGACTGAGACCTGCCAGGTACTAGCGGAGTAGATTCAGCAGCCACAGCGCGAAAAGAATAGATTAGATTAGATTAGATTAAAAGCTTATAAAGCGCATGGTTACTCCAATGGCGTATCCCCGCGCTAAGACATCCCTGTCTGAGAAAAATGGGGCTGCATCCAAGACAGCAAAATTAGCACCAATCCCCCAAAGGAGACCGAAAGAATCATGTTTTGAGCACTTCTGAGGGCTGCATCCTCAGCTCCAACGGCAGTTGATTCCAAGCTTTAGCTGCTAAAAAGCTAAAGGATCTGCCTCTTCAATGTGCCTTTTGGATTTTAGGCACTGTCAGCTTAGCCGTGCCGCAGACCTAAGATTCCGGATAGGTCTGTATGGAGTGAGTAAGGGCTGAAGATAGCTATGTCCTTTCTCATTCAGAATCCTACGGCAGAAACACAGAGCTTTAAAAGTTACTCTGTACTGCACCGGTAGCCAATGTAGTTCCCTCCGGGCTGCTCCCACCGGAGTTCGCCTTGGGATGTTCAATAACATCTGGGCAGCAGCATTCTGGACTTTCTGCAGCATTCTCATATTGCTTTTAGTGACCCCTAGGTAGGGAATGTTGCAGTAATCCAATCGAGATGTAATCTGAGCCTGAATAATGGTCTTTTTAGCATCTAGAGGTAGAAGATCTAAGATTTTCCATAGCATCCTTAAAGGCCAAAGCAAGTACCGGCCAAAGCTGATATCTGTTCCTTAAAAGATAGGGTATTATCAAACCATAATCCCAAATTTTTGATTTTAGGTTTGGGAACCAGGGTGGGCCCTAATTCTTCCGGCCACCATCTATGAGATCAGATGGAAGGCTGTTTACCAACTACCATGATGTCAGTCTTGCCTGCATTTAATTGAAGGCAGCTGAAATTCATCCAGTTAGCCAAATCAATTAAGCAGGCTTTGAATTTAGGTGCAGCTTCTACATCCTTCTGTTCCAACGTGATGATCAGATGAGTGTCATCGGCATATGACACCAGCTTCACTCCATGTTTCAGTACTATATCCGCTAGTGGGCGCATATACACATTAAATAACATTGGGCTAAGGGAAAAGTGCTAAGAAAACCTAGTGTATGTGATGGCAAGGGAGATAAAGACCTCAAATGGAATTATTCCCCGGGCGATCAGTCGGTTGGAAATGGTGCAACCGGGCTTCAAGATGATCATTCAGCAGCAACCCCTACTTTGGATACTATTCTACAGTGTGTCATATCACATCGTGAAGAGGCCCGGCAGGAAAGCCGTCACTCACAGGCGGCATCACGTAAGCTGCAGGGGTCTGTTAGGAAGGTAGCCAAGACATGTAATGCCATCAGTGAGCGGCTGATGGACTTAGAGCTTAGAGTGGCTGCCCTCGAGACAGACATTGCTGGTGCCCGGGGTCAATCGGAAGCTCATGAATCTCAACTTATTGACATCCAGTGGAAGCTGGAAGACCAAGAGAACTGCCAAAGGTGGAATAATCTCCGGTTCCTAGGGATTCCAGAAGGAAGGGAAGGGTCTGATGTGCGACTGTATATGGTAGAACTGCTGCGTAAGGCCTTCCCAGATTTAGAAGGCTGGAGTTGGCTTCACGAGGCCCAAAGAGCATACTGAATCACCTTCTCCCTTCGACAGCCAGTAAAACCGGATGCAAAACCTTGTGCCCTGTTGGTGTATTTTTGAATTTTTTGCCGCAACAGAATTTCTTCTAGAAAGCTAGGCCGGAAGCTCGACGATCTGCAGAGGACTTTTCATTCTCCAGGCTGGATTTTAGTCATACAACTGTCGAACGGCGCTGGTGCTTACGCCAAATTATTAAGCCATTTCAGGAGAAGGGTGCACAGGCCTTTTTAATGAACCAGGCCCCCTTGAAAGTGATCTGGAGGATCGGACCAGATTTTTTACCTCAGAAATTAAAGCAAAGGACTTTCTTGCAGAGGGTGGGGTATAACTGTAGGTTGTATGGTTGTTTGTTCTGTCTTTAGGCCCTCACGAGTAGTTTATATGGCAAGCTTAGGCTAATACCTCTAATAGTCAGTTACAGGGGTGTGGGTTAATAGGTTATGATTGATAAGTAGCTATAGCCACCGGTTGGAGGAAGCTGCTCCCCATCTACCACAGACCGAAGCAGGTCTGTATTTCCTCAGCATAGGGGTGTTCAAGGGTGGGTTGGATAGGGTGGGGGTGGAGGGCTGGCAGGGGAGGTTGGGGTGGGGAGATGAGGGGGGTGGTGGAGTGTGGTGGTGGGCAAGTGTAGCAGTGGGAGAAAAAACCCAGAGAGACAGCGGGACGTTATGATTTTTGTGTAGCTATCTTCAGATTGCAGATCAGTTTGTCTGTGTATTGCAAATATGGGTAGGCTGTCTATTTGTTCAATAAACATTGGTGGTCTTAATGACAAGGGTAAATGCAGTAGGGTTAGCGAGGCATTAAGATCCTTGGGGGTGGGCATAATATGTCAACAAGAAACACACATCCTGTGGGATAGGAGAGGATCTATCTTAATCCCATGATATACACTGGTGGCCTGCTCTACTCCTACCACGATTAGAGGGGTCGCAATCCATGTGTCAAATAACTTGGCTCCAGCTAGGCGAGTCGTGGAAGATAAATGGGGACGATGGGCAATTGCTAAAATAGCTATAGGGTTGACGATTTGTACAATCTATGGCTCTAATCAAGATGATACTAGGGTATTAGAAGAACTCGAGATGGAACTAGCCTCTTGGTCGGACCCTCTGATTATATGTGGGGACTTTAACATTCATGTGGCCGCTAGTGGAGCTACTATCAATAAATATCAGGGGAGAAAGCCACACGTGTATAAGGCACTAGCTTCCTTAATAACTGGTCGTGGGTTAATAGATGTTTGGGCCATGAGGAACCCGATGAATCCTGGCTACACATACTTTTCTTTCCCCCACAAGAAATATGTGAGGCTAGACTACTTGTGTTCACAACTCTGCTTGATGGCGGTAACATTAGGAAGTTACCCAAAATACTCTCGGACCATAACCCCTTGGTGCTTGATATCATGGTACAAGGGCACTTGAGACACCAAACCAAATGGACTTTTGACAGGAAACTTCTGGTTAATGATCTATTTATAGAGTATATCAGGGGATGGACTCAACATTTCTTTTGATACAAACAGATACAGTGCCTCGAGGGAAGTAGTCTGGGACGCATTTAAGGCAGGATTAAGGAGCGAGGTTGCAAGTTTTGTTGGATTTCATAGAAAAAGGCAGCAGGATAAGATGTATCGGTTGACCGAACAGTTAACCTAATTTGAGGAGAAACACACCACTGCAATTGCCAGTAGACAGGAAGAGATACAAGCCCAGCTACAGATTGAGGGTATACGGATAAAAGATGAGATTAATAATTTCGATAACAGAAAAGTGGCTGAAGCATACCAAGCCTTTAACAGGGATAATTATGAGTATGGAGAGACTGCTGGTAAACATTTAGCCTTGCGTATGAGACAGAAGTCAACTAGAAATAACATTGCCAAGATTAGAAGGAAAGATGGGACATATGCAACGGACTCTAAGGAGGTTCTCAGTGTGTCTACAGGGTTTTACGGGGAACTTTACCAGGCAGAAACACAGGATATTGCCTCAGAGTTAGGAGGGCTAAGTACTGATGGGGGGAGGGTAGGGGCCACTCCCCCAGTATTGCAAGAACTGGAGGCTGATATTACACTTGTGGAAGTAATAGAGGCAATCCATATGATGGCCTCTGGGAAAGCCGCTGGCTCAGACAGAATTCCCATGGAAATCCATAAGGCATTTCAGGCAGAGCTTGCCCCCTAATTACTGGATCTATTACTGGCTGTCCAGTACAGGGGGCAGCCCCCGCAGTCCTGGTAAGGCACCAATATAGTTGTTTTTTTAAAGAAAGGGAAACTCCCGGAGGACCCAGCTTCGTACTGTCCCATCTCCCTTATCAATTCTGATGCAAAACTGTACTCAAAAATCATCGCGGTTCAATTAGGCAAGATCATTTCTAGACTGGTAAGTCCATGGCAACATGGCTTTATACCAGGGAGAGGGACTACGGATCATATCCGACGAGTCATCACTCTATTCAACATAGCTGATATCTTAGTAGAACAGATGGCCCTGATTCTCCTTGATGCTCAAAAGGTTTTTGATCAAGTTGCATGGGATTACCTTTTGGACATTTTAAGGGGGAATGGCTTTGGAACACAAATTATTACTGCCATCAGAGATATGTACTCGCACCCTTATGCCAGAATACAAATGATGGGTAGGGAATCCGAAAGGATTGAAGTAGCTAGAGGGACAACACAGGGGTGTCCTTGCTTGCCGATTCTTTTTGCCCTATATATTGACCCATTTATCAGAACAATTTTGTTAGACCAGAAGATTAAGCCAGTATCGGTCAGGGGGTATGACACTAAAGTATTAGCATATGCTGATGATGTAGCTATTGTAACCCCTGATCCACAGAGTGCAATTACACAGGTAGAAATCTTGGCCAAGGAATTTGGCAGACAGGCTGGATATCTCCTAAACACTGAGAAGACCAAGATTGTTTGCACTAAGAATATCATGCTTCCGGATCCACTTAGAACGGAAGTGGCCACATATCTCGGGATTGATATAACTGTTAATATGGATTCAATTTGGGCAACGAACATGGTGCCTCTGATAGCTAAAATCAATAGGGATTTAAGAAGAATTGATAAGCTGCACCTCTCAATAATTGGTAGGTGTAACACCCTTAAAATGACAATGTTTCTAAAGGTACGCTATCTATTCCGCTGTATCCCTCTTGAACCTGAACCTGTTTTTATTAAAAAACTTGATGCACTATTTTCAAACTTTATATGGCACTTTCAGAAAATTAGACGGTCACTCAAATTCATATCTTTCCCCCAGGAGCGAGGGGGTTGGGCGGTTCCAAATTTACTTTATTATTATTGGGCCACAATGTTACAACAGATGGGTATCCTGTTCATGCCAGACAAAGTGGGCAAGAGTCACATGGAAACACAGGAAGCTGAAGCCCCACCATCTATATATGAATTGGTTATTGGAAGAACAGCACAGGGGGTATTGCTATGGCAGTTGGAGGCCAGCTACTATAAGAAGACATGTTTCAAGTCCCTTAGAGCAGTATGGAATGTATGGCATAAAGTTGGTAGACTGATGAAGATACCAAGGCTCCATAAATATACACCCCTTTGGCGTTCACCAATTTTTTCGGTCCCTCTTTATGATGGGATGGGAAAACAATGGGAGCAAGCCAGAGTAAAAAAAATAGGGGATATTTTGGTATGGTCTCTTTTATTGAGCTACAGGAGCGCTATGGTATCGATGCTCGGTCTTACTTTAAGTATGTCCAAAAGGGCTTTCAAAATATTCGTTCTAAAAGCATTAGGACAAGGAGTGAGCATTTCTCAGACTATGATGTTATTAGGCTACGATGAGAAAGCCCACTTAGAACAGACTCATACAAATTTTATCTGCATCTCAGTGGCAGTAGCTGGTTTGTTGATCGATATAAAGTGGAAAGTTCCGGACCCTCCTTCATATGCTGTTTGGTTTGCCTGGATGCTTCATATCTGTAATTAGGAAATGGCTTTATACAACTGTAAGGGGTGGCGGTCCAAGAAACGAGGTAGAAAGATCTGGGGCCCTATGCTTAACTGGGTTTTGTAATGAGTAGCTGGGATCAGCTTGTTCTAGCCTTTCTTTGCTGTAGCTAACAGTGTAAAAGTAGATAAAGTTTATAACAAGTAGTAAAATCTGTACATATCGTAGCATTTTTTGGACCTCTGGAGGCTTGCTGCTATGACTTTGTTATAACCTATACACCTGATGCTTCTCTTATAGGTTAGCCATACATATGAACTAATTTATTGTGATTTGATTCTTTTTAGCCTGTCCCTGTGTACTGTACTATGAAATCGACTTATAGATGCTTTTTTACCCCTTCAAGTATATTTAATGGTATTATGTATCAGAACCACCATGTTTATATACCACTTTGTACACTGTTATTTATACCTTTTTACTGTCTTTTAGCACTTTATGATCTTAGCTACACTGTGCTTGCTGAATTGTATTATGGACCGCTGTATTTTCTGGGATAAATAATAAATATGTTTAAATTTTTAAAAAAAACAGAGTGAATAGGGATGAGGAAATAATTATTTGATTATGTACATTCCCTGAATGAACTGAATAATTTTGAGACAATGCCCATTTTTGCATGATCACCAACATTATTTGCTGAATTATTTTGCTTGTTTGTAGGGCTCTGCATACTGGGACACTGCTGTCCAGTGCCTAGTGTAAGTGCTCTGACCCCTAATTGATGTAGAAATTGCCTAATTTGTGATTGGCTTATTTAACTTCCTGTGGGGCAGAAAATACACCTATAGCATACAAAGTCAACAGGTCACCCGCGGACTGCAGCTCTTATTGTGCCATAAACTAGTGTGACAAAAGACAACATTGCTTTTGGTCTACCACTCTAGCCTGACTGACCAGTATAAAACTTGCAGTATGGCATGTTAAAATAACCCATTTAACAGGTACAAATCTCCCTTTTAAATATTATTTTGTCACCCCTATGTAATCCTTGTAGCCTACGAATTATGATGCATGGTATTTAAAAGATGGACATGTAAAAACATAATGTTACAATGTCCCTAAAGTGACAAGTCCCTAAAAGCTGTTTTCACTGAAGCAGGCCTTTCTGTTCTATGTAGAAAACTAATGTACAGATTAAAATACTAATACTACTGTTTTGGGAAAACGAAAAGCTAGAAAAATATTTAATCCACTATTTGTAATAGTTTTAAAAAATCCAATTGAATGGTGAAGTCAGATGTTTAATACATATTAAGGAAAAGTAACTTTTAGACAGTTACCCTTCACCTACCTGAACTGTTAGACAGCTAGTTAGCATAAGCCTCATAGAGCTCCCACCTTATTGTCACAATACTTGTGGAGTTTCTCGGGGCTTGCACAATGATACGGAAGTCCACCTCTAGGCACCACCAAGTCTGCATGCCATAATGGCACAGACTATTGGAGTGGCCAGGCAAGGGAAAGGGTGTGGGGAGGAACAGCTGGGAGGGAAATCTGCAAAATAGAGTAACAGAGATTTTTACTTGTTCTATACTTTCCTTTCACCTTCCGTAAACATTTCTGAATATTTAAACCCTTAATCACCTGTTTTGGAGGTTCTTGATGAGCCTTTAACTGGTAGAACTCTGGGGTGGAGAATCGAGCTTTTGGGAGGCAAACAATGACATGATTTAGCTCTTAGTGATGTTCATCAAGACTGCTGTAGTTTCCCATCAGATTAGTTTGCATAAATCTAAAACAAGAGTACATACCATATGGCTGTCCATTTGTATTTTAGTAGAACGAATTCCCTGGTTGTCTGAAACAGAGATTAACAGCACCCTGTTAACTGCAACACTTGCATACCTCAACCATGAATTGTCAGACCACTGATGCTTTGCTCGCCACCAAAGTGCTCCAAATAGAAATGCACCAAAAGCATCTAAATGCATCAAACGCATCTGATAAGGGCTTAGGTCTAATAACAAAGACTGGGGTGTCTCTCCCAGAATGTGGGTCCTGCCTTGCAGGAGACAACCAAATATTCAACAAACCTTGTTAGCGTGGATGCGCGTTCACCACTGGGATCAGGACAATCTCACAATGCTGCTGAAGATCCCTGGGCTTGCGCGAGTCTGACAGCATGCAGGAATCACTCTCAGGAGCTAAGAAGTACTGCCTTGGCTGTATTCCCCAGAATAATGAGCGCATGGCCTAGGGTGGGGCTCCTTTTACACCAGAGCCCCTTCCACAATGGCTGTCGCTCAGGGCTGCTGGGACTGGAAGTCTCAATACTCAAAACACTAGTCCTGGAGCAAACAAAAGGATAAACATTATGGGGAACTTCCAAAGCAAGTCCTGCAAAAACACTTCAACCAATATTTACCACCAGTGTCTGAGTTATGCATCTTAAAATATGCTCCACAAGGGCGATTGCGCATTGACCATGAGGCCCTAGAGATGTGACTGGTGAGCATGACAGTATTCCCTTCTTTCAAGCTGTCTCTAGGGGCAGGCTTTGAGGGATGGAACGCATGGAAACGGGACACCAACCGTGGAGCATGAACATTCCTAGCTGGTTCCAAGTAATCATTTTCTGGACCATAGTCTTTCCATGAAATAAGGTATCATACTGTGCTCACCCTCAGGTAGCTTGGCACAGAGCAGTCTGACTTATCTAAAGAGGCAATGTGTAAAGTATTTGTTCAACACACACACACAGTAACACAATGAAAAGACCACAAAAATACTCTACACAGGGTTAGAAAAATAGATTGTATTTTTATGACTAAAACAACACCAAAACGACAAAAATCCAATAAGTAGAACCGGAGTTTTTAAAGAATACATCAAAATGTAGTGCTTAGAAGCAAAGACTGCTTAGGGGTTATTGGAGGTCATGCTCAACCAGGGTGAATCCAAAGTTCAGGCCTACCTGGAGGGCAGGCTGGCTACAGGACTCATGAAGGTTCCGCTTAAAAAGTACTTTGGATGGAGTAAGTGTCAACATCGAAGACTCGATGCATCGGTTCCGTTCCGTTCAGACGATGAAGGCTCCGGTGACAAACCCTTTTACTATGGAGTCAAGGCGTCATTTGAGCCATGCTGTCCATCATCGTCGAGCTGTGCAGTCTGTTGAAGGGATGTCATCGATCAGCTCCTGTATCAGTGTTGAAGTGCAATGCATTGTTTCCGATTGGTGCGTGGCCTTCACTGCCTCAATTTTGATGGTTCTGCACAATAGAAGCTCACTTTCAAGGGCCCAGGACTGGATTGGAACCACTTGGCAGGGCAGGACTCACAGATGGCAGAGTCCAGGTGTTGTTGCAGGGTTTGAAGAAAGTCTTTGATAGCCCTAAGACTTCAGAACAGGTGGCAAGCCAGCAAGCCCTTGTAGTCACTCTGGATTCAAGTGAGATGAGCCCAGTTCTTGTCCTCAGCAGGGCAGAGATCAGCAGGCATCAGGGCAGCACAGCAAAGCAGAAAACCAGTTCTTCCAGAGCAGCAGTCAAGCAGAGTGGCAATCCGTGTAACACAGTAATCTTTACTCCTGGAAGAGTTCTTCACAGGTCCAGTAGTGTACTGTCTTGGTAGGGGTAGAGGTCCAGTACTTATACCCAGTTGTGCCTTTGAAGTGGGGGTGACTTCAAAGCTAGCCCTTGAAGTGCACAGGTCCTCTATCTTCCCAACCCTGGCTCCATACTATCAGTAAGGGGAAATCAGCCTTTTGTGTGAGAAACAGGACAGTCCCTATTCAGGTGTAAGTGTCAGCTTCCCCTTCCGTTCCTGCTCAGCAAGAGCTATCAGAAAGCAGATGAATACAGATGAGGTCCTTGTCACACCCACCATTCCTGTGTTTGTGGCTGTCTAGAGGAAATTCACAAAGTGTAGCTGTCACCCACCCCAGACGTGTATTGGAGACAGGCTGCAAGGCACACGAGCAGTAAGAGCAGATAAATGCCCACTGTCTAAAAGGGCAAAAAAAATAATTGATGGACGGAATGCTGAACAATGCTGAACAATGTCAAACATTCACCCCCAGTACAGAGATCTGGGCTTAAATTAATCATTTTTACCTCACCATGCCATTCTAATTTGGACCTAACCATATGCAAATCATTCTTAAGCCCACTCCCCATGGGAACAGTCCAGCTGAACTGCCAAGCCAGGTCCTCCAAACTGGGGTGGTGAGCAAAAAACAATTTCCTAAAAATGGCATTTCTAAAATAGTAATGTTAAATCCAACTCTAACACTAAAGAGGATTTATCATTATCATTCCCAAGATATGAAACATGATGCAGCTGCTCCTTTCTGATCAGGAATTTCAGTTTGCAAATGTCCTAAGGAATTCCCAATGCTAGCCTGTGAGAGGAGTAGGCCTCACAGTAGGGCACGTGAGGGCTACCTTTGGCCTCCCTTAGAGGTAATGTATGTGTAATAAAGGGGGAATTTAAGGCTTGGCAAGTAGTTTTAAATGCCAAGTCGAAGTGACAGTAAACTGCACACACAGGCACTGTAATGGCAGGCTTGAGATAGGTTTGAAAGGCTACTGATGTGGGGGGGTACAATCAGTGCTGCAGGCACACTAATAGAATTTAATTTACAGGCCCTAGTTATATGGCATATCACTGTAGCAGTTTGTAGAGTAATTGGACAAGAGGTTAATAAGTGTCCATCCATTGTTTGTACCACCTCTGCCTTTTTCTTTGGTATACAAGCCAACTGTAAGGTTCTTGCTGGGTTTGTGTCCGCAAAATTACCTGTGACTCCAGAGTCTAGAAGCATTACTATGGGATGCTGTTGATTGTCTTCGAGAATCAATTTAATGTCCATTTTAAAATGTGATATGTTTTCATAAACCTGGGAACTGAGGGGATCCTGCATCCGCTCAAAAGGTTCCCTTCCTTACCTTCTGAGCTGCTTAGTTTTCTACAGGGGTTTTAATTGTATTCACCAGTTTAGCAGTCATGGTTGGCCCTGCAAATTTATTATTAGGTTTTAGTGGACACTCCTTAACAAAGTGACTTTTCCTACCGCAGTAGAGACACTGCTCCTTCCGTCGCTGGAGTTCCTTCTCCTCCTTGGTTAGGGCTGAGTGAACAAATCCTATCTCCAAAGGTTCACTAGAATTTTCCAGAGGCGAATTCTGTGCTGTCGGTCGAATTTAAGGACCAGATCGTTCACTCCATCTTCGATCCCCCTTTCACTTGGAAAGCCTATGGTCTAACTACAGTGTTAAGTTAATTAACTCTGTGCAAGACTTGGGCTGGGGGTCAATTTGAGACAAGACATCTTTCTGTTCCTCTTTGAGACCCTGATAATACATGGCAGACCACTTTTCTTCTGGCGAAGCAGTCTTGCAATCAGACAGTTGAATTGGGTTAAAAAGGCAATCAAATCTCTGTTTTCTTGTTTTAGTTCGAATTATTCTCTGTCAGCTGACAGGGTTGCCACTCTTTGATCAAAAACCTTCTTGAATTCCCTACCAAAGTCCTTCCACTTATACAGAATGTGATTGTCTCTTCTGTCTAGAGGTACCGCCCAAAAGTCAGCATTGCCAGCCTAATAGAGATGAGAAAGGCAATGCAGGATTGTGGATCTGGGAAAGATTTAGGACTACAAATAAAATGGAGCTCAATTTGTGTCAGGAATATCTACACCTTTCCTGGATCTTCAATGAATCTCTCTGGAGCTGCTAATGGTATCTGAGGGAGAATAGTGACTGAGATGTTAGTGGAAGGGACAACCCGTGAAGACACTCCCTGTCCTGCCGCTGCAGTCTGTAGCTTACTAGGAAATTTCCCTAAAGGGATAACAGAGGGATCCCTGTCAGCTGTTCCTCCATGTGATTCTTCTCTGTGCTGTAACTGAGCAAACTTGTTGACTAAAACCAAAGTGGTAATTTTGGACTCTGCTTGTTCTTTTTGTACCTGGATTGAGGCCTTCATAATGTCCAGGAGCGGGAGGAACAAAAATCTCTGTGCTAGTTATTCTGTTCCATTTGTATCTTAGTAGGATGAATTTTCTGGTTGTCTGTAACAGAGGTTAACAGCACCCTGTTAACTGCACCACTTGCATATCTCCAGCACAAATAGTCAAACCACTAATGCTTCATTCACAACCAAAGCATTTCAAATGGAAATGCATCAAAAGCGTCTAAATGCACTAGAAGTGTCTGATGAGGGGTTAGGTCTTATAGCAAAGACTGCGTTGTCGCTTCCAGAATGCGGGTCCAGCCTCGGAGGAGACAACCAAATATTCAACAAACCCTGTTAGCACAGATGTGAGCTTACCACTGAGATTCGGCAGATCTCACAATGCCACTGAAGATCCCTGGGCAGGCCTGGCGGTATGCAGGAATCACTCTCAGGAGCAGGCACCAAGCAAGGACTCCCTTGGGGCTCCTTTTATCCCAGGTCCTCTCATAGCATGGCCACCGCTCGAGGCTGCTGGAACTTTAAGTCCCAATTCTCAAAACACTAATCCTGGAACAAACAAAAGAATAACCATTGCGGGGAGCTTCCAAAGTTGCAGCAGAATGTTCCTGTGCTTTACTACACTGCACGTGCTACCGCAATCATGGGTTAGTTGCCGCTTTAAAAACTACAGTGTGCGAGTTCACACCGCAAATCCTTGTACTTCAGTTATTATGTTAGTTCCTTCAGTCATTACATTTCTCATAACCTGTCCTGCAAAAACACTTACCACCAGTGTCTGAGTGATGAATCTTAAAACCACCAAGGCGATTTTGCATTGACCATGAGGCCCTAGAGACGTGAGTAGTGATCATGACTCTTATAACAGAGCACAGGAATAGATGTGAAAGAAGTGTGAAATGCCTCCAAGGAGCAAACAATAGGGTGACCAGGATTGGCAGAAATGACCTAATCCGAACTCCACAGAATATTAAGAGTGGGGGCTCTGGGCATCCTGTGACACCACACTGCCAAAGCCTACTTGACAGATGTGTTGAGCCACACGTAACACTTGGGGTGCTCTTGAAAGGGATAGAACAGGAGGCAAAGAACATTCTTGTGTATCCCTTGCCTTGTTCCTGACGGAACCTGCTTTTGCCCTAACAGACTTCTGACTTTGGTTTGCTGTGGGTACAGTGCCTGCATCAAAGTGGATTTTGGTGTTCAATGTTGGTGGTCACTGATGGTTTCCCTCTGATTCTTCCACATGTACACCCGGCCCTTAGCGCTCAAATTTAGAGTGACCAAAGACTTTCATTATCTTGAAAATGCCCTAGTACATGACATTTTGGACCTGTTTGCACTAAGGAAAACATGAACTATTGAAACAGTGTTATGGGTTGCCCCCAGTAACTTATAAGTTACAGTTAGGTCGGACTTCCCATAGGAAGATTGTTTTTTTTTCTCTCTCTAATAACTTTGCTGCCATTGAGGAATCTTCAAGAAACTTTAAAAAAAAAAGTTTTGGACCTGAGCTATGGAACATGGTCCCCGTGTCCTGAAAATTAATTAAAAAAATATATAAGGGGGCAGGGTTAACACACCCAGATCCCAAAGTACATGTGGTGGGAGTCCCAAAGGAACCCCCCCCACCCTTGATTAGCTGGTCACAACATAGACCTCATGTTGTAGCATCCATTATAGGGCTATGGGACATGGTCCCAGTGAAATGTATTGTAGTGAAAGTCTGTTTTTGAGGGTCACAAAAAGGACCACATATAAAGGGTGACACACAAGCCGACATGCCCAATTCAGGCGTGAGACTCCAGATTCTTTTTAGCTCAAAATAGCTTTATTTTAGGTGTCTCCTACTTAAAGTCTCCTCCTCTTCAATGTAAGTCAAAAGGGAAAATCAATTCCCCAATTTTGTTTTTCAAAATCTCCCTCTTATCATGTTCTAAACATTGTCATGTATAGGGTGATAACAAGTTTTAGTCAAAATATAAATTATTTGTTAGTGGTACCATACTAATTTTAGAAATCGTGGTATATTTAAAGGTGATTTCCCCTGTGTAAAATGCTGATCCTCTGTCGGGATATGATCAGCCATGTTTTAGGGAAAACTGGTTTCTCTCATGCTTTTCTCATGGATGTAATAGAAGATGCTTGAGAAGCTAGAATAAGAACATATTTTCTCTTAATTCACACTATTGTCTATTGGTGGGCGATAAACTCCACTCCCCTGGTGGTGTTTGCAAAGTTTTGTCCAATCTGTGCTCCACTTGGAGCGAGTTTGGCAAAACTCCGCCAACAGCTGCAAGGCAAAGTTTACCAGCGCCCTCCTCGAATAACTAAGAACACATACTGTAATCCCACAGCACTTGCCGACATTGCGCAGGGAAATTGCCGTTCCCAAGGGCAATGGCATCTGGTACTGCTTTATATAAACATGCCTGCCCCCTTCCCAGACCAGCCCCCTCTGCCGCCACGTTCTACATGGCAAATTGGCAATCCATTTTTCTTTTTATATCATCAAAAACATAACACGAAAGAAGAAGGGTTTTTTCACTCTGTTCGTAGATGGATACAAACAGTGTTCTCTATTTAACCCCCCATGAAACCTAGGTCGCACAATCTACATGACAGGGGTTGTATTTCTAGATTGTGCTGTTTCCGCTTATTGCGCAGCACCATACATAAGACAAACATTTGTTCACAGCTGTGCTGCGTGTTGTATTACCTCAGGTAACAAGAGAATGCCATTTGATGATGCGCTTTGAGTGCCCGTGTGGTGGCAGAATGCTAATTGCACATGTGTACTCTGGTTGTGTAGAAAACAAGGCAGGTGCCACCGCGCTGCTCGGGGTGTGTGGAAATTTGCAAAATCATGAAACTAGTGCCTGGTATGGAACCCAGAGCTCAATTAATTAATAGACAGAGCCACCTCTATGTGCCATGGTAACCAGTACAACAAGAGGAGGGCCAGACAAACACAACTCGCTGGACTGTGGGTGGCAATGTTTGTTTGCTTTTACAATCCAAAGAGCTGTGTGAAGGGGCAAATCAAAACATAACTCAAAGCATTTTGTTTTCTCTTTGGTGGGTTTTTATGGTTTATGTTTTTTTATTTTTCATTTAGCTCAATGTTTGCCAATTGCTAAAGACATTGCATTGATACGAATGGACAATAAACTCATTCTGCTCAGCGAAACCAAAAAATTTAGCGAAACAACCCTGTGCTCTGGAATCCGTTTTCGCTGCCTCAGAAGAGTACTTTGTGGTGGAGATTCCATTGTAAGTGTGGCGTGCATTCCATGCAGGAGAATGCTGGCGGCCTGGCTGCTGGGGGTGCTGCACCCTGTGTCTCGCGTGTCCGGCGCAGGTTACTGGAGGGGTCTGTCCTGTTTCCCGCTGAAGAACCGCAGCCTGCTGTAGATTCTAGGATCCATTATGTGCAGGTGGAGCATTATGACTGTTTTTTGCACCTGTGAGATGCTTAATGTAACATTATGTAAAGTGGACTTGGACTGCGCAATGTTATTTTGAGTTGATGAAGTGCGCACTGTGATGTCAAGAGATGCCAAGAACTTTGACGAATAGCCAGTTAGAAGTAGTGCTTTTCAAAGAGCTGGAAGATCATTCACCTTCCTCCGCTAATAGTAAAAGCTGCCTCCAGTTGCAAGACAGCAAATTCCATAGCTCTGTCGTTTAAAGCAAAACTAAGACCCATTTTCTATGAGTTTTTACATATCTTACTCATCGATTTCCGTAAAACGTTCTGACTTACAGAATGAAAAGTACTTTCGACAATAACAGCAACTTGCCAGAAAACTCCATTGTGATGAACTGCAGTTTTACCATAGTGTTCTGTATTTGTGACAAAAGTATGGCACACCTGACAACCATCTTGACAGAATCAAAGCTGTAAAACTGAAAGCATTTCCTACAAAGGACACTGCAGTAAATGAAGAAATGAGGGATCTTGATAAAAAAAAGTCTCCAAAGATGGCCGATCCCCTCAAAAAGAGTCCAAATGTTGCCCAAAATCACTTAGATTTTGCCCAAATTTAACTCAATTACACAAGTCTGCAAAGTTATTAGCTTCTGCAACAAGAAAGTGATCAATTGACTAGAAAGCACAAAAATGACAATAGTTTAAAAGCCCTTTGTCGCTATATTTTCATTTACACTTCCAGACCTTGCCACCATGGAAGAACGGAAGATAACAAAAACAAATTAGATTAAATAGGTAAACTCTTATTGATTTATGTCATCAGCTGAAGCTGGTTCTTCTGCCTCACAATAGGAAATTCACATCAATAACACCAATAGTGAGAATAATGGCAGTACTGCCTTTTGTTGCCACAGGATAAATCCAATATACTGTTGCAGTATCTGGTGGAATGTCACAAGTTCAACCAACTTTAAGTGGTGTGGTACAAGAAATAATTTTTTCAATGATAGGACACAGGTCAGAGGCTTTCGGACCGACATAGTATGTTTAAAGACCGACCACCGTATTATGATGACGGTAGCCGGAGTTTAAACCGGCCGGGGAATCCGATGTGGTTCCGACGGGCTCAAGGAGCCTGTCAACCAGTAGAAAAGCCCTCATAATCCCTTAAGGACGGCGTTTCTGCCGTCTGGATTATGATGTTTTTTTCTGACACCAATCCATGTCGGCCTTGCTGACATGGATTGGCTGTCAGAAACTGACTTTGGGGTCCCCTAGCAGGGCCCCTTTCCCCCCTGGCCCTCCGCATTTGACACCGTGTGACTTCAATTTCTCAATGGGAGCTTGCGCTGCGGGCGGTTTCAGCGTGCCACACAAGCTCCCCTTGAAAAATGGCAGCTTGCGACCGCAGGGAAATAGCCTTTATTCCGAAGTTTTAGCAACACAGTACATTTACCATGCCTTTTTTACAAGGTAATGACTGTTGCCATGCAAGTCATTACTACGTATTTCAGCAGTACTACATTTGCCATGCGAATAATGATCATCAGTAGGTGGCAGTGTTGTACAGAGGGTTTAGGGCTGCATATAGCAGTGTTGTAGTGTATGTCCCGGAATTAGGCTTCAGAAAAGCAGATTGCATGGTAAAGGTATTTTTAATGTGAGTGAATGCAGTGTTGTAGTGTATGCCCTGGAATTAGGCTTCAGAAAAATAAGGAACGCTTTATCCCTATGTGCCTCCCTCGCCTTGAATTCTTTACTAGTGAGAGGCAGACCTTGCCTCCCAGACACCCATAACAAGACCCTTCTTAAAAAATAAAAGGAAATTGTGTGCCTTACATTTAAGCTGGCAGGACATGGAGCTTTCTCAGCCAGTGGGTGACAGTTGCTGCACGGCTGAAAGGCGTGTAGTGAGCAGAGAATCTGGCCGGCACCGATGTGGCTGAGGCTGTGCTTCCTGGTTGAAATGGCATCAGGACATTGTGCAGTAGACAGTGCATTGTGGAGAGGTCAGCTCTTTCTTTTAAGGAACGCAGTATGGGTGAGTCCCCATTCTGGGCACACTTTCTGGCTATCTTTTATTTATCTTGCAAGTCTGCAATTTACTTAGAAGAACTGATAAATATCTTTTTCAGGCTTATTGGTGGTTAGGGGGCAGATGCTATCCTGACTTTGGTAACAGGAAGAGTCACATAGCGTATTTCTAATTTTATGGTCCAATCAACATTACACGTTTAAACTACTCATATAATTAATATTATTAAAACAAAATAAGTATGCGTGGTAAAACTGTGTGTGGAAGTGGATTGCTTGGTAGATGTATTTTTAATGTGAGTTAATGGAAATGCGTGGTAATGTATGCATGTCAAAATCTGCGATGTAAAAACGTGCATACTAAAACAACACATTGTAATGTCATACAACCGCAATCGCACCATGTGCGGTCGCATCCTAATTGCCCAGTCGGAACCCCCAACCTATGGTTGGGTGTTTCCTTACATCTGCGATATAAAAACGTGCATACTAAAACAACACATTGTAATGTCATATTGTCATACAACCGCGACCGCACCATGTGCGGTCGCATCCTAATTGCCCAGTCGGAACCCCCAACCTATGGTTGGGTGTTTCCTTCCACAAAACGGTGTCGGTCAGAGGCCACTTCAACTGACATTGTGATGAGGGCCAAAATGTGGATTTTGCCTATGTGAAGGGAGATTTGTTTGCTTTGGGTGGCCTACCACATGTGGTTAGAGCAGAGTAAGCAG
The DNA here is from genome assembly GCA_963921515.1 of Calotriton arnoldi. Lineage (NCBI taxonomy): Eukaryota > Metazoa > Chordata > Amphibia > Caudata > Salamandridae > Calotriton > Calotriton arnoldi. Next base: position 1,204,760 of record CAWUFW010004273.1, on the reverse strand, counting down.
CACATGTTGCCTTGGTGGCAACAATCAACAGAAAACAAGTCTGATGCAATCTTAACAAATACAATTGAATCACTGTGCAAGCTGTGTTTGTACAAGATATGTACATCCAAAGTGTGTTTGTCTTTCACAGGATCAATGCTTGTTCTCTTTGGGCCTGATTCACAGAACTAACTTACGTCAAAATCCTAAACTTACAACAATTTTGGTCTTCACAGAATGAACTTACACATTTGGGTATTCACAGAATGAACTTACACATTTGGATATTCACAGAATGAACTTACACATTTGGGTATTCACAGAATGAACTTACAACAATTTTGGTATTCACAGAATGAACTTACACATTTGGGTATTCACAGAATGAACTTACAACAATTTTGGTATTCACAGAATTAACTTACTCATTTTGGTATTCACAGAAGGCACTTACTCATCAATGAGTAAGTGCCTTCTGTGAATACCAAAATGTGTAAGTTACACAAAATGTGTAAGTTACACAAAATGTGTAAGTTACACAAATGAGTAAGTTACACAAAATGTGTAAGTTACACAAAATGAGTAAGTTACACAAAATGAGTAAGTTACACAAAATGTGTAAGTTACACGAAATGTGTAAATTACACAAAATGAGTAAGTTACACAAAATGTGTAAGTTACACAAAATGTGTAAGTGTCTTCTGTGAATACCAAAATGAGTAAGTTTATTCTGTGAATACCAAAATGAGTAAGTTCATTCTGTGAATACCAAAATGGTAGTAAGTTTAGGATTTTGTCGTAAGTTAGTTCTGTGAATCGGGCCCTATGTACTTTGCAACAGCAGCATACAACTGCAAATGTCACAACTTTGAAATGTCCAAATGAAGATGACATGGTGAAGAAACCTAAAGCAGATTAAAACAAAAACAAGTTATTTGTTTGATATTACAAAATAGACACATTACATATGACAAATTTTGAGGACATATTTTCTAAAAACAGTCAAAGATAAACAAGGTGAATAAACACAGTAGTCAATGAGTCAAAAATTAGATCAACAAACATCTTTGCCATGGATTTACTTGAATTTGCCCTTTATAAAAATTTCTAGCACAGACTTTTATTCTCATTAGATTAAAAGTTGGTTTTAAATGTAATGCAATAGTATGTGAATACATACTTACACTCATATGAAGAAGTTGTTAATAACATCTTGACATAATTCTACTCCTTCCTCTTCACCACTATCATCTTCATTTAACATTACAACATCCTCATATGGTGGCACATCATGGTTTCATCCTCTGCAATGCACCAGATGTTCCGTAGCAGGGCTATGCTGTGTAACAGGCAGCATGCCATGGTGATTTTGCACCACTTATCGAGTGAGTAGAGAAGGGCTCCAAAAGTCTTATCCAGACATCAAAATCTAGCCTTTAGGAGCGCAAAAGCCCACTCCACTGGCCTCCATGTTCTTTCATGGGTCTCATTGCAGTGGACTTCCCCTGGTGTTGTTGGATTCCTCAGGAGTGCTAACAACTATGGTCAGTTAGGATAAGCCGAATCCCCTTAAGGAACTGAAAAAAGAGCCAACAAATTACATACTATTTTTGATCATTAAACTTCAAATTAACAAAAAAATGTATCGACAAGCCAGGCCCGCTCAAGTCCAAGTTGTGATATTTTCAGGCCTATGGTGCTGTTCCGTAATATAAAGGAATTAGGTGTTGATCCTGGAAAACGCGCACACATGCTTGTGATGTACAACTTGCACATTGTTGGAATGGAAGTTTTTCCAATTGTGGTAGACTTGTTCTCTGTTGTGTGGTGGCACGAAGGCAAAATGTGTGCCATCAATTGCTCCAACCACATGTGGTAGGCAGCCCAAAGCATAAAAATCTCACTTCACATTGGCAAAATCCTCATTTTGTGGAAATTGTATGAAGCTGTTGATGTGTCTCAATATTGAAGAAACAACTTTGTAACACACCACTGAAAGTTGGTTGTGACATTCCACCAGATAGCGCAACAGTGTATCGGAATGATCCTGTGGCCAAAAAATGGAGTACTGCCATTAGTTTCACTATTGGTGTTATTGCTGTGGAATTCCTATTGTGAGGCAGAAGATCTGGCTCCAGCTGATGACATAATTCAAGAATAGTTTGCCTATTTTATCTGACATTTTTGAGTATATCCTGTTCTTCCATGGTGGCAAGGTTTGAAAATGGTCTCATAACTTGAGGCTGTCGTCTCCTCACTCTCCCTGGGTTCATATGTCTGTATTTAAAAGTAAAAAATTGTTATACATTTTAGCTAACATATTTCTGAAATAAAACATATTTAATTTAGTATTCAATAAAATATTTTTAACTCAATTTTACACATTAATATTTATTTTTAAATTACATATTTGACATGTGTATTTCTCTAAAAAAGAAATGTTTAAATAATACATTTTAAATGTATTATTTACTCATTCTTTTGTTTCTCAAATATTCCATCAACAGAATTGTAAACAAAACAGTGCAACTATCGCATTTAACCACGGTAAATAACATTAGCATTTTTTATCTGTAAATAGACTACCTACCATTTTGTGTAGTTGTGACGCACTTAATATTCACAAACACATAATTTTACAGTCTAAAATGGAGGATGTGTGACCTCGCCGTCAGGCCTTTTCCAAGTAGACGGAAGTTGGTGGAAGTTGACTGGGTAGTGGGTTTGAGACTCTATGACAGACACAGCCATAGGCTAACGTGTGTGAAAGCAATGTGCAAAAGCCAATGGATGTATCAGTTTCCAGTAATGAACTCGCATGTTGTTCAGATGTACTAATTTCACAACAACTGCAATGAACAACACCTCCTCAACTTTTGCTGCTGTTTCCAACCTCTGGGAGCCACAATGCCAGTAAAAGCAGGAGACAGAACCCCAAACGTCTCATCATAGGAGTTGGAGATGCTGGCCACTGAGGTCCTGTCACTGAACACCCATCTGTATGGCTCACCAGAGGAACAGGTACATGTTTAAAAGGAAATTGTATTTCTGATTACCTTTTTGTTTTACTTAGACACAGGCTAGAATGTATCTTTGAGTTACTGAGTGAAGATTGAAGTGAAGTTTCTGGGTTTTTTTAATGACAGGAATATTAATGTGGGTATTTTGAAACACATTATAATTAGACAACACCACAACATTAGAATGTGTTGTGTGCTTCATGCCCTATTTTATTTTTGGTATATATATATACATATATATATTATCTACTGGCGGTCGCCAGTAGATAGTTATAGTTAGGACCTATTTTCCATAGGAAATCCGCAACATTCTATTTGAAATAACGTTGGCGCCGGTTGACGAATCTTCGCGAAAGTTTCCAACTTGTTGGGGCGCTCAGGTCCGCTCCTATCCTGAAAGTCTTGGGGTGATTCATCAAGCGGGGGCCTAGAAAAAAGGGGGGTCCCAAAACGCGTTTTCCCCATTCATTTTTCCATAGCAACCTTTAGTCGCAGCTACAGCCCGAACTGCTGAACGGAATTACACCAAATTTGGCAAAGAGGTAGCCCTTGGTTCAGTGTAGTGCCTTTTGCTTAAATGGTGTAAATCCGTTCAGTAGTTCCTGAGAAAATCAAAAGTAAAGTCACATATATATCTATGGGCGAGTAGGGTCCGCGTACCCTCCCGATCACGAGCTGCATGCTAATTGGTTGTCAAGTGGCTGTCAACACTCCAAATCAGGAAGTGTTGGCAGTTATTTTGTCCTCGGTAGAACCGAGGGACAGAAACAAGTGCGCAAAGCGCAAAAGGGGCAGGGTAGAAACACCCTGACCCCTAGGTCTGCTCAGGGGGTCCCACAAGAACCCCTGGGCAGAAAAAGCATTTTTTTTTTTAAATTGGCGGGATGCGCTTAGGGTGCGCGGATCCCGCCGAGAAAAACACAAGAAACAAGTGCGCAAAACGCACAAAGGGGCAGAGTAGAAACACCCTGAACTCCCTAGGTCTGCTCAGGGGTCCCACAAGGACCCCCTGGGCAGAAAAAAGCATTAAAAAAAAAAAAATTGGCAGGATTCGCTCAGGCCCCCCCAAGCCCCGGGGACCGCCAACCCCCGGGCTTTAAATACAGAATGGTGCGGGAGGGCTCTTCGCTCCTCCCGCAGCCCCGGGACCGCCACCCCCGGGGCTTCTTTTAAAAAATAATCACCTGTGTGGGAGGGCTCCAGCCCCCACATGCCCCGGGACCGCCACCTCCCCGGGCACTTAGAAAACAAATGTGGGGGTCCGTTTCGGATCCTCGAAGCCCCGGGACCACCACCTCCCCGGGGCTGTGCAGTTGAAGGGGGGCGCGCGGCCCCCCTCCTGGAGCCTGTGGTGGCCCTGGGGACCGCCACCCCCCAGGGCCGGCTCCTGCAGTATCCCGGGGTGCCTACCCCCGGGACACTGCTGTTTGCAATGACAGGGCGGGAGCCTCGCGGCTCCCGCCCTGTCATTGCAAACTGCTTTGGATATTGGAAGAGAGAGCAGGAAACCTGCTCTCGCTTCCAATATCCAAAGCACATTGCTTTCCACATGGGGAGCTGCATCTTAGCAGCTCCCCATGTGGAAAGCAATGCCGGCTCCCGCAGGAGGCGGGAGCCGGCATGGTCCGTGGGGAGTTGGGGTCCCCCACGGACCCCAAAGGATAGGGCCAGCCCCGGGGGATGGGGTCCCCGGGGCAAGGGGGCCACGCGGCCCCCTCCCCAAAAATAATACAAAAAAATAAATAAATAAAGGCCGGTCCC